>JANAVB010019598.1:369316-935607 GCA_029216955.1 Iris pallida | reverse complement strand
GATTTAAAATCGCCACAATATTTCGAAATATATTTTCCAAAATACTAATAATAATAATTTCAAAAATAATAAATATTTTTGAATATAAATATTAATATTAATAATTTCGAAAATTGCACTAATAAAATTTTATGAAATATATGACGCATTAAAAATATTATTTATTATTATAACTGTATAAACGAAAGCCTTTGTGTAAATAAAAATAAGAACTTGAAAATTTTGGTATGATAGCTAATATATTATTATGTATAATATTTTGAAACCATAAAATAGAAGAAAAGTATTTTCAAAATATGTACGCTCGCACATATTCGCACTCGTCGAGCAAATTCGAAAAATAAAATTTCGTGTGCGACGTATATTACGACTATACGACGTACAATACAAAAATTCAAATCAGTACCAAATTTAATAATAAAAAAATAGTTAGAAAATTTAGGGGTTTTACAATTCTGCCACGGTGATGGCGGTGTTCATGGTGGTTCTGATGGTGGTGGAGCGGCTGGTGTTTTGTTAGTGGAGACGTAGGCTGGCGGTGGCGATGTGGATTTTGGTACGGTGGCGCTGGTCGGTGTGGCGGGGCTGTTGGTGTGACGGCGACAACGGGTGGTGGCGGAAGTGGTGATGATGGGTGATGGGGAATGGTGGAGGTGGTGGTCGTGGAGTCGACGGTGGTGTTGGGTTTGTCCAGGGAGGAGCCGAAGGGGGCTGCGGCTGGAGGTCGGCTGTGTGTGGTGGTGACGGGTGGCTGGACGGGACACGGTGGAGGACGGAGCAGTAACTAGGTTTAGGATTTAGAATTTGATATATCGTGTCGGGGTTGTCGACACGTAGAAATAAATGTATATGTATAAATAATGAAATAAGATTTGGGTGGACACAGACACGATACACGTAGATTTGTGGAGAAAACTTGTGGAGAAATAATGAATGATAGAAATTGGAGGAGTACCTGCCTATTTATAGGATGTGGCAATTCCCAATTGGATAAGAATTAGGATTCAAATTCCCCATAATAGATAATTCGTAATTTAATCTAAAATCAATCAAATTCAAATCCAAATACAAATCTAATTTAAATTGAATTAAATTCTTAGTTTAAAATCAAATGGGATAAATCAAATTGCAAATATTTAGCTATTTAAATAAATCCATAAATTCAAATCGAGATTTAAATGCCACAATAGTTTCAAAATATTTTTTAAAATACTAATAATATAATTTCGAAAATTACATTAAAAATAAACTAATAATTAATTATAAATTTATATGTATGCACAATAATGTCTTCATAATTATGCTTTTCCTAGTATACAAATAAAATAATTTATGATTAATAACTGCTAAAAATAAAAGGCTTTTTATAGCAAGAATAATAATTATATAATATTTTGAAAGTATAATAAAATAGAAAAATGTTTTTCTAAAATATGTACGCTCGCACATATTCGCACTTGACGAGCAACTACGAAAAATAAAATTTCGTGCGCGACGTACAATACGACTATGCGACGTACAATACAAAATTTTAAATCGGTACCAAATTTAATAATAAAAATAGTAAAAATTTAGGGGTTTACAGGTGTATCTTTCGTTTAGACGAAAGAATGTTAACGAGCATTTAATGACATAAAGCGGTATTTAATGAGTCCACCGGTTTTTGCACCACCGATCTCAGGAATACCCTTCTTAATGTATGTCCGGGCAATGGACCATTCATTGGGAGCTTTGTTGGCTCAGAAGAACAAGGAAGGTCATGAACAAGCCATCTACTACCTTAGTCGAACGATGATTGGAGCTGAACATCGTTATAGTCCGGTGGAGAAAGAATGTTTAGCCTTAATGTTTGCCGTTCAGAAGATAAGACATTACATCATAGGTCAAACTATTCATGTCATATCCCGGGTCAATCCTCTTCGAGTCTTAATGAAAAAGCCAAGTACGCTCAATTCTAGGTTTGCCACATGGGCCATATTATTAGCACAATATGATATGGTTTATGTTCCTCAAAAGTCTGTGAAAGGCCAAGCACTTACTGACTTCTTAGCAGCTCATCCTGTCCCTGAAATATCTAAACTCTATGACGAGATTCCAGATGAAATATTGGAATCAAATATATATGATCTCAGAAGAGTTTTCTACTGGCGGTTGTTCTAAACGATAGGCGATTAAAACCATGTGATGACTGCCATGTGTCCCTCAATGAAACAGTAAGCATTGAATTAGCCAAAGGAACGCATCTACATGCGCCATTTGAAATCACAGCCACACAATATATCAGAAATTTTAGATTTCATTACATAAAAGATGGGTGGACCCCTACAGACAATGACACAAGAAATAGAATAAAAAGTTGTCATGTTTAAATATTATTCCTTTTTCTTGTCTTCATCGATCTGACGAAGGGCGACGTCTAATTCTTGCATGTTGCGGATTCCTGAGCGACGCATCAGATTAAGGAATCCCTTCGAATCGCCGCTCTCTTCAGAGGATGGCCCACCACTCGAACGATTAAAGATGGTTGGGTTTAACCCGAAGCAGTCTAAAAAGTTTGCCGCCCTCAATGCCGGGTCAGCCTCCAATAAATAAGTCAAAGGCGTGATGTCGAGTTTCGCTTTAGGAGACCTGATTTTGGTGACAGCATTGGTCTCCATCTTCTTCTTAGATGCCATCGAAATTGTAGAAATGAAGAATAAAAATACAAAGATCAACCCCTACATATATATCACCAAATTGACTCTTCATATTCCTCATGGGAAACTGAAAATCATCAGTGAAACTTGGGAAGACGAAGAGAAGATTGAGTATTTTTGAAAAAGAAATTTAATTGAGATGACTGAGCATTGACTGGCGCAACTTGACTCAGTCAAAACTTTTATAAATTCAAAGTATTTCAAAACTTTGAAATGATTTAAGTTTTGAAAACTTTGAAGGGGGTCTTGTAGGGCCTAAAAATTAAGTTGCGCCATGAGTCTACTACTCAGTGATCAAGTTGCGCCCCAAAAATCAAGCTGCGCCACTATTTTGAAGATCAGAGATCAAGCTGTGCCACTAAATCAGGTTGCGCCTGATATCAGACTGCGCCCAATTATGTTGTGCCAAAGTCTATGTGGCGTCTGACATTTAATGGTCATCATTACCTGACAACACTGACAACTGAAAACACAGGGAACGAGGGAAATCTCTTCGAATCCCTCGAATTGTGCCGCTCGAGGAGGTTGGACTGACAGTTGTCCTGCACATCTTATGTGTTGTGCCTAGGCACAATCTAAACAATTTTCTTAGTTGCGCCTAGGCGCAATCTGAACGACTTCTTCTCAAAAGCTGCCACATGTCCGGGCGCAGTCTAATCAGGCGCAGTTTAACTTGTTGACTGAAGCTCGTGCAACTTGATAAAGTTGAGACAATTTTCATTTCCAAAGCAAGATGACATGGTGCACATGCCACTAATCTCTCAAGATGTGTCTACTATCCTGTACACGACCACGCGCATCTCAATCACATGATGCCACGCGTCTAAATACAGTTAGTACACGACTGATAACTGAATGAAAGTTGGCACAACATGAGGTTGGCGCAATCCAATGTGGCGCAATCCAGCCTCGCGCACATCAGAATAACTTCTAAAATAGTTATTTCAAGAACTCTATAAATAGAGTTTCCAATCATTGTTAAAAGATCACGCACAGAGATCAAGAACTCTTGTAAAATTGCTGCTGCATTCTTCAGAGGCTCTAGTCTTCAAGTTCACATAGTCCAAGGGATAAAGTGATCGTCTTCTGATCAGATTCCTACAGTTGTACTTCCCCAGAATTCATTGTACTTTGTACTATTCTTTTTAAGTTTGGAATAAACTTTTTGTTTTTGCAAACAAGCCATAGGCAAATCGATTTCGATAAGTGTCTTAAACTTCGATCTCGATATGAAAAGAAACGAAGAATGCAGATTACATCGTCTCTGAGATTTTATATTTATCCTGTATTTTTCTATTTATTGAGTCTAGAATATTTGTGAATCGGGATCACGGGCTATTAGAAGTCTATCCTTGATTCTATACCAAACCCATCTTGATTCTATCATAAACCAAACCAAATCTATTTCTAAACCAATTCCTAAACCAAAACCATTCATAAACCAAAACTGCCCTGGAATTAGGCTAACCGAACTCGGCCAGAGTTTTGCCCAAACTCGGTTAGCAGAATTCACTCCTGGTCAGAAGTTTTACCTATTCTTGTGGATCTCCAACGTTTAAATTTTTGAACGTTAGGGTATCGAGTTCTGTCCGAACTCTGTCCTACAAAAATATATAAATAGAGAAGAAATTTTCATTTCTAATCATTCAATTCAATCCTCATCTTCTCTATTCATTTCTAAACTTCATATTCTATTCCCAAAGCTTTAAACTTCAAATCTCCAAGTCAACTCAATTCTTCTAAGTGTCGGTGGTTTCCGAGTATGAGTTTTTGAGTTGTATAAGCTTGGCGTATAAAAGCTTTCTTCAGAAAGGTGTTGAAGTTTGTTCGTGGGCTTCGGATAAAAACACGAGGTGGTGAAGTTGGCGTGTTCTTCAGCCAGATTTCCAGAACATTCTGACTGAGCGTTTGGGACGCCTTACTGCTTTATCTTACATGTTCTGTATTATTGTTTCTTATTTGAATGATTGAGACAATAGATGCGAAATGACCATAGTGAGACTTTTATGTAGTTTGCACCCCCTCGTCGGGTTAGACAGCATTGATCGTATTATACGGTATTCATCTACCCGTAATACGTAGCTGGCTGAGTCATTCCCCCGCTCTCCAATATTCTGGTTCTGGGGCGTGACATCTTCGGTGCAAAATACGTGGTGTAATCTCTATTAAAAATAGTCGATTCAAACATCGGGTCGAGACTCGAGACTGGACTAGTCCTCACAGAGGGAAACCAGTATAAATCTGCTGTCTCTACGTATTGCTTTCCTCGCCCTGAGTTTACTGACTTACTTGTAATCATTTCATATATATATTGCTCCACCTGCTTAGAGCTAAAAAATTTAATTGTGTACTCTATTCACCCCCCTCTAGAGGTGCCATTGTTCCTACAATTGGTATCAGAGCAGGTTTCTCTCGACGGAATTAACACTCCTTGAGATATGGCATCCCTATTTCCAAGCAACGGTGAAGGTCAGTCAACCAATAGGCCACCTTTATTTGATGGCACAAATTACACGTACTGGAAGACACGAATGAGCTTTTTCTCAAGTCACTTGATTTCAATTTATGGTCGATTGTCGTCAATGGTTATAGGAAACCTCTACCTATTACGATAGATGGTGTTCTAGTTGACAAATAATTTGATAGATACACCGACAATGAAAAGAAACAAGCTAGTCTTGATGCAAAAGCCATCAATGCTTTATTCTGTGCTATTGATAAAACTGAGTTCAATAGAGTCTCTACATATGCCACGTCCAACGAGGTTTGAAAACTTCTTGAGGTTATTCATGAAGGTATTTCACAAATGAAGGAATCCAAAATCTCACGACTTACACAAGAATATGAGGCATTCAAAATGAAGCCTAATGAGACTATTACTACTATGTTTACTAGATTTTAGATATTGTTAATCCTCTAGCTTCCCTTGGCAAAGATTACAGCAATCATGAAAATATTCGGAAGATTCTTCATGGACTACCAAAAAGCTAGAATCCAAAAGCAACGGTCATTATAGAAGAAAATGATCTCTCGACAATGAGTCTTGAAACCCTGACTGGAAAGCTCATGACACATGAGTTGGACCTTCAGGATTTCGAAGATCAACATCTAAAAGAGAAGACAATAGCATTCAAGGCAAATCATAAAAATCTCTGACGACGAGAGTGAATCAGACGACTCGGACAACAAGCAAATGGCCCTGATAACAAGGAACTTCAGAAGATTCCTCAGACGCGAGAAGTCAAACAAGAAAGAAGAAGGACTTCAAAGATGATGAAGAACCGATCTGTTTTAGCTGTAAAAGAACAGGTCACATAAAGAAGGATTACCCTGTTATAAGAAAAGGAAGCAGACACGATCAAACAAGCAGACATGATCAAACAAGCAAGAGAAGGTCAACAACCAAAAACTATGCAAACACTAGTATCTGGTGTGAAAGCGAGGCTAGTGACTCTGAAGAAGAAGACAACTCTTGGAGCTCAGCAAATCGATGCTTCATGGCTACAGATGCTAAGGTAATAAATAACCCTCTCTATGAAGAATTTTCTTTTGATGAATTATGTGAGGCTTTCTCTGATCTATTGGTCGATCAGAAGAAAATAATAGACATGTACAAAAGTGCTAAGAAAGAGCTGAAATTTGTACAGTCTGAATTTTTAAAGCAATCTAGGATCTTAGAAGATATCAAGGATACTCCTATTGACACAAATGAGATTACTTCTTTAAAGCTAAGTTTGCATGACTCTATTGAAAAGCTTGAAAAAATGAATCAAGAAAATGCAAAACTTAACGATCTATATGAACTAGAGAAGAAGAAGTATAATATTGTTATTCGAAGAATAGATGCACTCACGAACCAATTAAATAAAGACAATGACAACTCTAAAGAGTTAGAGATTAAACTGGGTAAACAAGTCGCTAGACCAACTGCTTAGTTTAACACTAGTCAGAAGGCTAAACACAAACACCATACTAACAACACGACTGGTAATGTTAGAAATCATGCTTATATATATATATATATATATATATATATATATATATATATATATATATATATATATATATATATATATATGTATAAGCAATATATATATATATATATATATATATATATATATATATATATATATATATAAGCAAAATATATATATATATATATATATATATATATATATATATATATTTTGCTTATATATATATATATATATATATATATATATATATATATATATATCCGCACACCAAGAATGCACACAATGTTTCAAAAACTCATATACATGATTTTCAAACAAAACCTAGCACCAACACTTCTGCTATATGTCATTATTGTAGATTAAAAGGACATGTGTCAAATAGTCTAAGATTAGAAAGCTAGTAGATATGAATGTGTATAAATGGGTTCCAAAAGCTAACACATCAGGACCCTCAAGAAAGTGGGTACCAAAGGTTACATCTTCAACCTATATTGTAGGTGGACCCTCCTCATCCCACTAAAAGCAAGTGGATACTCGATAGTGGTTGCTCCAGGTATATGACAGGTGACGAAAAAATTGCTTGCAACTCTATCAATGAAGAAAGAAGGCTATGTCTCCTTTGGAAACAATCTTAAAGGTAATATCATTGGCATTGGTGACATAGGTATCTCTCCTTCTCCTATTATTAAAAATGTTTGCTTAGTAACAGAATTGAAACATAACTTGTTGAGTATCAGTCAATTTGCTGATCACGGTTATGGAATAAAATTTGTTAAGAATGAATGTTTTGTCTAGATAAAACCTCTGGAATTATTTCACTTGAGGGAATAAGAGAGGACAACATATATGTTTTATATTTGTCAGAAAAGACTAATAATACAGAAAAGTGTCTGTTTACAACACAAGACAAAAGCTGGATTTGGCATATGCGTCTTGGTCATGCAAACATGGACACGATTGTAAGATTATCCACCAAGAAACTGGTAAGAGGCTTACCTAAAATAACTTTCAAGAAAGAAATGATCTGTGCTGATTGTGAGAAGAATAAGACATCTAGATCATCTTTCAAATCAATAAATACTGTAAGTACCTCTAGACCCCTGCAATTAATTCATATGGACTTGTTTGGACCAAGTAGAATCGTCAGTCTTGGCGGAAAGCTTTATGCTTACATGATAGTCGATGACTATTCATGATATACTTGGGTTTATTTTCTTGTAAATAAGAATGAGGCCTTTTCTGAGTTTGTATCTTTCTGTAAGAAGGTATAAAACGAGAAAGGATTCATGATTACTCGTGTTCGAAGTGATCATGGAGGAAAATTCAATAACCATGAATTCAAATCTTACTGCAATTCAAATAGATTATCTCATGAATTCTCTTGCCCCAAAACTCCTCAGCAAAATGGAGTTGTAAAAAGGAAGAACAGAACTCTCGGTGATATGGCCAGAGTTATGCTTAATCAGTACAATCTTCCTAAGTACTTTTGGGCAGAAGTTGTCTATACAGCATGCCATGTATTGAATAGAGTTCTTATTAGACCGATCTCTAAAAAGACTCCTTATGAATTATGGTTTAATAGAACTCATAATATCAGCTATTTCAAGGTCTTTGGATGCAGATGTTACATTCTGAATACAAAAGACAACTTAGAAAATTTTGATGAAAAAGTTGATGAAGGAATTTTCTTGGAATATGCGATGAAAAGCAAAGGATACAGAGTATTCAACAAGAAATCACTTATTATTGAAGAAACAATCAATGTCAAGTTCGATGAGCTAAATGTCAAAAGACAATATGACAGTGACAATGAAGAAGAAACTCCCACAACAGAGGAAACTCCCAAAACAGAACATACTTCCACGTCTTATCTGGAAAGTTTGTCGAAACATATGCGATTTACACCAGACCACCCCGAAGAACTGGTAATCGGTGATATGTCAAAAGGCGTAAGCACTCGTTCCAGCTCAAGACAATTGGTAATAGCAAATGTTACATTTATTTCCAAAATTGAACCTAAAAATATTTTAAAAGCGTTTTCTGATAAATTTTGGATTTTTGCTATGCAAGAGGAACTTAACCAGTTGAATGGAATCAAGTTTGGGAACTTGTTCCCAGACCTATTGATCATCCGATCATTGGTACTAAATGGGTGTTCCGAAATAAGTTAGATGGGAATGGCTCAGTCACACGCAACAAAGCACGTCTAGTAGCCCAAGGCTATAATCATGAAGAAGGCATTGACTATGATGAGACATATGCTCCAGTTGCTAGATTAGAGTCCATTCGTATGCTTTGTACTTTTGCAAGTTTTCATGGTTTCAAACTTTTTCAGATGGATGTTAAAAGTGCATTTTTAAATGGTTTTATAAAAGAAAAAAATTTGTAAAACAACCTCCAGGTTTTGAAGATTTCAAATTTCTTGATCATGTATTCAAGCTTCGGAAAGCTCTCTACGGTCTCAAACAAGCACCTCGTGCATGTTGTAAGCGCCTTAGTTTTTTCTACTTGAACATGGTTTTTCAAAAGGAAAGGTTAGTTCAACTTTGTTTATAAAATCTTTCGATAAAAATATTTTATTAGTGCAGATATATGTAGATGATATAATCTTTGGAGCTACTAATGAGATGCTATGTAACGAGTTTACTAAGTGTATGCAGAGTGAATTCGAAATGAGCATGATGGGAGAATTAACATTCTTCCTTAGACTGCAAATTAAGCAGAGTTCACAAGGGATATTCATTAATCAAGCCAAATATACAAAAGACTTGCTAAAGAAATTCGATATGGAAAACGTCAAACTATTGGCACTCCGATGGCAATGTCTACAAAGCTTGATATAAATGAAAGCGGCACACCAGCCGACATACGTAAGTACAAAGGTATGATTGGTAGTTTACTATACTTAACTGCTAGTCGTCCAAACATTATATTTGTTGTATGTTTATGTGTTAGATATCAGGCTTGTCGTAAAGAATCACATGTAAGTGCTGTTAAGCATATCTTGCGATACCTTAAAGAAACTTTGACAACCGGTCTTTGGTATCCCAAATCTGATTCGTTTGACCTGATAGGTTACTCGGACGCAGATTTTGCTGGATGCAAAGTCGATCGTAAAAGTACCAGCGGTACATGTTATTTTCTAGAAAAGTCCTTAGTCTCCTAGTTTTCTAAGAAATAAAATTCAGTTGCATTATCAACTACTGAACCTGAGTATATAGCTACAGGACGTTGTTGTGCACAAATTTTGTGGATGAAACAAACTCTGGAAGACTTTCAATTATCCTTTCATCATATTTCTATTTACTGTGATAAAACTAGCTCTATAAATCTCACTAAGAATCCCATATGTCATTCACGCACTAAATACATAGAAATTAGACATCACTTTTTGAGAGACCATGTTTTGCAAGGTGATATTGTTTTAGAATTTGTTGATATTGAACATCAAGTAGCTGACATCTTCACAAAGCCTTTGGCTGAAGATCGTTTTAACGTTATACGAAGAAAATTAGAAATTCTGGATGTTGAGGTAATATAATATAATATTATTATTTATTGAACATGAATTCGCTAAATTTATTTTGGTTATAAGCCGAAAGGGTCCTTCTGTCACACAGGTGTAAATAACCTGAAGCGACACGGTGCACTAGACTTTGAACTACCGCTAGCTGGGATCCAGCCCCTACAGCTAACCCAAAGTAGCTATAATAATTTATGGGAATTAATTAATAAATATTAAATTATTTCCTTCAACACAATTATTTCTAAATTATTTTTCGTATTTATGTTAAAAAAAAACTATCACACTGTTTCCAACTCTGTCTTGAAACCCTAGTGACCGAACTCGATCAGAGTTCTGGCCGAACTCGGTCTGGGAGAATTTCGAACAGAAGCTGGACAGCCGACCCCTCTTCTATTTAAAACCTCTTCATCATCATCTTCATCATCAAGCACCTCCAAGCCCTACCGAAAAACCCTAAACCTAATATCCTTGTTCTCCCTCATCCAAGCTCTTCAAACTTTCAAACTTCGGATTCGGAGCTCTCTCGAGGTTCTCTTCCACTGTTTACCATCAATTTCGGTATATCTCTCTCTTTTCTTTTTGTGCTATTTTTCGTATGGCTTTCAAGCAACTTATTTCTTCTCAAAAGAAGAGGAAGGTTGATGAAGGTTCGTCCTCAACCCCTCATGAGGCGGCCTCCTTTTTGTCACGCCCCAGAACCAGAATACTGGAGAACGGGGGCAGACATAGCCAGCTACGTATATTGAAATGGAAACCACCTCGATATACGATCACGGCTGTCTAGATATGTGAGGGTTTTCTACAAGCTAACAGTCCCTTATGGTCATGAACAAGCCTAGTGTCTCAATCACCACAAGTAAGTAAAGTCGCAAGATGTATGATCATTAAATATACAATAATAAGGCGTCCCAAATATTACATATTCAGCTGATCATGAAGCTAGTCGTTACAAAATGTTAGGACTAGCAAGAGTTTAGTCATACTTGATCAACCCTAGGATTTGTCAATCATGTTTACAGCCCGTAGGCAGACAGTAAGTAAAAGTGCTTCGAGCTAACAGGTGCTCGTCGGCTAAACGCCTCAAAAGAATAAATTTACAATAGAGTGAGCGAAACAAAATAGAAAACCCACTCGTAGCCCGGGTTCCTTCTAGTCGCCACCATTGGGCTGGAAGCTTGGTAGATCCTCGGGAGCTGCTCCGAAATCTGGCCACACAAAACCAGCTGGGTCAACCCCAGAAAGAGCAAGTGCCACAAGGGGGCCACGAAATAAGAACAAAAGCCAGCATTAACACAAGAAGATATAATATTAAAACTAGAATTTATGAAAACATGCCAGGAAGATATACGACGAGATAACCATGGAACTATTCCGATAGCCAGGTTACAACCCGTAAACCAAATAAGGATCGGGGTTGTAACCCTTCATCTGAACAGAACTTGGTTTCCCACCATTTATCGGCAAGATAATAATGTAAGAAAATCAAGACAGGAAAACCATCTTGTACGGGATCAAGACATGACTAGACTGGTTATACCTCATTCAATCAATCACGGCCAAGCAGATCCTACGGCTTACTAACTTTAACTAACTAGGGTTATCACAGGCCTAATTACTAACAAGATGCAGTGAGATTGTTCCACAGCCACAAGCCCTGCAGACCATCCAGGCTACCCAGGACGAAAGATTAGGGTTGAATTCAGGTGGGTACATTGTCCAGAAGACACATGTACCCTTAGGTGACTTAGAGGGTGCAACACTCGACGGTGCGCTGGAAATGTGCCCTACTCGACGGCAGGCTACAGATCCCAAGAGCGCCCAGGTAACGGGATTGCCTGTAGCTGTGTCATCTCTTCATGACTACTGAGTTATTCTAATTATTAACCTTAATCCATTTTAGTAGGTACTCCTGACCGTGGTACTCAGGAGTCCCATCCTAGACATGATGCAAGACAGGACAAGTGGATTTAACAAGCAAGCACGAAGAACCACCCACGGTGTCAAGGCAAGTCAAGTTAAGTTATCAAGATAAATCATGTCAGGGTACTTGTCAGGAGTGGGTCACGACGGGCCACTATCATGTCAGGTTGGTCATGTCGGGAGTGCACCACCACGGGTCACTGTCGTGTTATGCTAGTTCCTTGTCATACCAAGCCATGTGCAATAGTTATTCCAAACATGTTAAGTAAAATCAAGTTCATGACAAAAGGCGTAAGGATATAAAATGGGCGTAAAATATCTAATAAAATATCAATATATAGGGCTATAGAAGAGCCAAGCTTAAAGAAATAAGACCAAAACTCCAAGAGCCAATGGGTTAAGCAAGGGGTCAGGGGAGCAGCGTGCGAAAAGTCACGCACGCTACAGGGAGCAGCTGCGTGAAAAGTCACGCATGCTACAGGGAGCAGCTGCGTGAAAAGTCACGCACGCTCAAGGGAGCAGCTGCGTGAAAGTCACGCACGCTACAGGGAGCAGCTGCGTGAAAAGTCACGCACGCTCAAGGGAGCAGCTGCGTGAAAAGTCACGCACGCTCAAGGGAGCAGCTACGTGAAAGTCATGCACGCTCAAGGGAGCAGCTGCGTGAAAAGTCACGCATGCTCAAGGGAGCAGCTGCGTGAAAGTCACGCACGCTCAAGGGAGCAGCTGCGTGAAAGTCACGCACGCACAAGGGAGCAGCTGCGTGAAAGTCACGCACGCTCAAGGGAGCAGCTGCGTGAAAGTCACGCACGCTCAAGGGAGCAGCTGCGTGAAAGTCACGCACGCTCAAGGGAGCTGCGTACGCGTAAAAACACGCACGCAGGGGTCAGGGTCTTCTTCTCCATGGCTGAGAAGAAGCTCCAATGGCTCCAAAACTTCAAAACCTCATAACTTGGCTATCCGAACTCCAAATCCAGATTTCCAAAGTTCTAACCAGGGTGGAATTGAATGCTCTTCCACATGGAAAGATCAAAAACCCATAAAATCCAACTTAAGTAGCTCAAACCATGCAAAAATCCGAAAATAGATATAACTTAGATCTACAACAATGGAGGCTCCAAATCATAAAAACCCAAGTTCTAACGTTGATCACCATGTCCTAATCTATCAAATGGACAAGGAAAAGAGGGTTCTCATGTAGTGGCAAGATGCACTTGCCTAGGGTTGGGAGAGTTGTGTAGAGGAAGGAGAAGAAGAAGAAGAAGGAAATTAATGGTAGTGGTAATGAAGAGAGAGAGTGGTAGGTGGGGATATAAAGAGGGGGAGTTGCGGTGGGGATGAGGGGTAGCATAAGCTAAGGTGCTCCAATACATAAACCAAACAAACCGAACCAACCCAAATAAAACCGAGCCATGAGAAAACCCAAAATACGAGAAATACCAAAATTCCACAAGCTTGAGAAAAATAAAATACATGCTAAAAATCCAGATGCGAGTATAAATACGAAATACGGGAAATACGGGAAATGAGGGTGACAACTCTACCCACCTTAAAAGAATTTCGTCCTCGAAATTTAATCAAGGAGCTAGAGATTGCCACGACAAGCTACACTAAGCACAGGCAAGCTACAATGAGCAGTTCAATCATACAATCATTCAATACAAGCAAGGAAGGGAAAATGTAAGGTATAAGAAAGACATTATACCTCACGAGTCAAACAGGTAGGGATATCGCGATCGGATGTCGTCCTCACGCTCCCACGTTGACTCACCCAGAGAGTGATGACCCCAAGCAACACGGACTAATTTAATAGTCTTGTTCTTGAGTATCTTTTTCCTTCGGTCCAAAATAGACACGGGCCTCTCCTCATACGAAAGGTTGGTACCAACAACCAATTCCGAATGGTCTAGGATGTGGCTCGGGTCCGGAATATACCGTCGTAATTGGGACACTTGGAATACATCATGTACCTCACTTAGCGACGGTGGAAGAGCGAGACGATAGGATACATCTCCTACTCGCTCTAGAATATCGAACGGCCCTATATACCTAGGACTAAGCTTTCCCCGCACGCCGAAGCGAATGACGCCGCGGTTAGGCGAGATCCTAAGGAATACATGGTCGCCGACAGCAAATTCTAAGGGACGCCGATGAGTATCGGCCCAATGGCGCTGGCGGTCCTGGGCAACTCGGAGGTGATCTCTGACCTTCCTGACCACTTCAACCGTCTGGGAAATTAATTCGGGTCCGAGCATCTGCCTCTCCCCGACATCGTCCCATGCTAGCGAGGATCTGCACTTCCTGCCATAAAGAGCCTCGAAGGGTGCCATCTGGATACTGGCCTGATAACTGTTGTTGTACGAGAATTCCACCAGGTGCAGATGATTCTCCCATGAACCACCGAAGTCAAGGGTACAGGATCTCAACATATCTTCAAGAGTTTGGATTGTGCGCTCTGATTGACCATCCGTCTGCGGGTGATAAGCTGAGCTGAATTGAAGGCGAGTCCCCAAACTCTTCTGCAAGCTGCGCCAAAAGTGCGATGTGAATCTTGAATCCCTGTCTGAGGTGATGCTGACTGGCACACCGTGAAGCCTGACGATCTGCCTGAGGTACATCTCTGCTAGCTGCGCCGTCGACTGTCCAACTTTGAATGGGAGAAAGTGTGCCACCTTGGTAAGACTGTCCACAATTACCCAAATAGCATCTCTGCCGGCCGGAGATCTGGGCAATCCGGTCACGAAATCCATGGTTATATGCTCCCATTTCCATTCTGGGATCGGTAAGGGTTGAAGAAGTCCAGTGGGCCTCTGATGTTCAGCTTTAACCTGTTGGCAAACCAAACACGAGAGACAAACCGGACTATCTCCCTCTTCATGCCGTTCCACCAAAAATGCTGACGAATATCACGGTACATCTTCGTACCACCCGGATGAATAGAATACTGTGAACTGTGGGCTTCTGCCATGACTTTCTGTCTGATATCTCCACTAGGTACACAAAGACGAGTGCCGTGCCGAAGTGTACCGTCTTCATGGATACATAACTCTGGCCTTCTTCCTGCTTCACACTCTGTTCTGAGTCGCTGGATCTTGGAATCTGCTGACTGTGCCATCTGGATCCTCTCAACTATGCTGGACTGAACCTGTAGGCTGGCCATCAATGCCACGCTGGTTGGAAGAACCACTTCAATTCCCATCTTCTGAAGATCTGCCAATAATTCTGGTTGCGCCGTCAGGAAATAAACTCCGGCTCTCCTGCTCAATGCATCTGCTACAACGTTGGCCTTCCCGGGATGATACTGCAAATCCACATCATAGTCCACTAGTAGCTCGAGCCATCTTCTCTGCCGCATATTAAAGTCCTTATGGGTGAAAACATACTTCAGGCTCTTATGATCCGTAAAGATCTCCACTCTATCTCCATACAAGTAGTGTCTCCACAATTTCAAAGCAAACACTACCGCCGCCAATTCCAAGTCGTGGGTCGGGTAATTCTTCTCATGATCACGAAGTTGGCGTGACGCATAAGATATTACCTTCCCATGCTGCATCAAGACGCACCCCAATCCTCTGCCTGAAGCGTCGTAATAAACTGTGAATCCTCCGGTCCCATCTGGAAGGGTAAGAATGGGAGCCGTTATCAAACCTCGCTTCAACTTCTCAAATAATTCCTGACACTCTGCTGTCCAAACAAATGGCACATCCTTACGGGTCAACTGGGTCATCGGCGCTGAAATCCTTGCAAAATCTGAAACGAACCGCCGGTAGTAGCCGGCCAATCCAAGGAAGCTGCGAACCTCTGCCACTGAGCTGGGTGGCTCTACTGCGCCTCTGGAAAATGAAAACTCTGGCTCGTCGGGGATACTAAAGACAACTCTGCCAATATGGCAGTCTATCCTAGCATACTGATTTCTCAACCAATCCATGCCTAGGACTACATCATAGTCTGCCATAGGAAACTCTATGAATCTAGCGGGGAACTCCCTACCGCTAACTACGATCCGACACGAGAAAAACACTCGATCTACTCCCACAAGACCATTACCAGTAAGTATATTGAGCCTCACTGATAATGATTCGGGCTCCAATCTTATCCGTGTCGCGAATCGTGCAGACATGAATGAATGCGATGCACCAGAATCAAACAATACCGAAGCTGGAAAGGAGTTGACGAGAATAGTACCTGCCACAACCTCACCTGGTGCAACTTCTTCTTCCATAGCCATTATCATGGCCTGACCGTGTCCTCTGGCTGCTGGTCCCCTCTGCTGGAAACCTCTCTGCCTATTCTGGGTCTGAGCTTGGGCTTTTGCATACTGCTGGAGGTGTTGTTGCTGGAATGCCCGAGACTGAGGCGGCAAGGGCCTCGAAGACTGATACTGCTGCTGCTGAACTGGTGCTGGGGCCGGTCCTCTCACCGAAGAGCTAGAAGGGTTGGATGCTGATGAACCACCCCTATTCGGGCAAGCCCCTATCCTATGATCTGCTGCTCCACAAGCCAGGCACAATCCTTGCGCCCTGCGACAGTCTGCCACCACATGTCCTGGCTTCCCGCAATGAGAACATCCCATCGCGGAAGTCTGCTTCTGCTTCTGCTGGTGCGGGTACGTCGAGGTCGAATGCTGAACCGACGTTACTGAGGCCGCCCGCCTCGGAGTTCCAATGGTCAATCCCCTAACTGCCGGGGATGGAGCTGATGACTGGTGCATCTGACTTTGGGACCGCTTCCTACTTCCGGTCCTATCCACGATCCTCTGGAAGGTGTACTCATGCCTCCTAGCTGCTCTCAAGACCGCATCGAACGTCTAGTGCTCGAACTACTCAACCGCCAACAAGATCTCCAAATGCAGTCCCTGCTGGAACCGCTGGGCCCTATCAAACTCGGTCGCCACCAAGGTGGGGGCAAACCTACTGAGTCTAGAAAACTCCGATGCATAACTGTCGACCGTCCTGCCTCCTTGCTTCAAGTTGGTAAATCTGGTCTGCAGGTCGTACCGAGCCACAGCATCAAAGTACTTCGTCTGGAATCTCTCTCTAAATACTGCCCAAGCAATGGTGCCACTAATCCCATGGCTTGCGTCGCCCACCAACTGCGAGCCAAGTCCAACAACTGCAGGCGTACCACCGCCACCTTCTCATTCTCGGGTGTCCTAGCTGCTTCCAGAATCACCTCGGTATCCTGAAGCCATGCATCCGCGGCAATCGCATCCTCGGTGCCGTCGAAGAAAGGAGGGTTCAATCTCTTGAAACTGTTGGCCGCCTGGTTCCCTGGATGTCCGCCTCGGGTCAAAGCATCTTGAACTGTCTGGTGCAGGGCGTCGCTTCGACGATCCTGGGAAGCTATCAAGGTTCTGATGAGGCCTACTAAGGTACCATCATCTGGCTCTGCGGGCTGGACGGGCCGAACTGGTGACTCTCCTCCAGTAGGTATCACTCTGGAGGCTACCCCGGAATGCTGGGCTTGATCTCCGGGTTGTTGCTGGTCCACGGGAGGTGCTCTTCCTTGCTGATCGGCAGGGTCAGGTACAGTGCCGCTGAGGAAGACGACACAGAAAAACAATAAGGAAGGACCAGGACAGATCAACGATACAAGCATGTAATCAGGGCAAGAATTTCAGGGATTTGAAAATACGGGCGGAGATCAAGGACGAATATTGATTGAGACATCTATTCGGTAAACCCTCACATTTCTTGATTGACAAGACCTGCATGGGCCACCACTTAAACCATGTCACGCCCCAGAACCAGAATACTGGAGAGCGGGGGCAGACATAGCCAGCTACGTATATTGAAATGGAAATCACCTCGATATACGGTCACGGCTGTCTAGATATGTGAGGATTTTCTACACGCCAACAGTCCCTTATGGTCATGAACAAGCCTAGTGTCTCAATCACCACAAGTAAGTAAAGTCGCAAGATGTATGATCATTAAATATACAATAATAAGGCGTCCCAAATATTACATATTCAGCTGATCATGAAGCTAGTCGTTACAAAATGTTAGGACTAGCAAGAGTTTAGTCATACATGATCAACCCTAGGATTTGTCAATCATGTTTACAGCCCGTAGGCAGACAGTAAGTAAAAGTGCTTCGAGCTAACAGGTGCTCGTCGGCTAAACGCCTCAAAAGAATAAATTTATAATAGAGTGAGCGAAACAAAATAGAAAACCCACTCGTAGCCCGGGTTCCTTCTAGTCGCCACCATTGGGCTGGAAGCTTGGTAGATCCTCGGGAGCTGCTCCGAAATCTGGCCACACAAAACCAGCTGGGTCAACCCCAGAAAGAGCAAGTGCCACAAGGGGGCCACGAAATAAGAACAAAAGCCAGCATTAACACAAGAAGATATAATATTAAAACTAGAATTTACGAAAACATGCCAGGATGATATACGACGAGATAACCATGGAACTATTCCGATAGCCAGGTTACAACCCGTAAACCAAACAAGGACCGGGGTTGTAACCCTTCATCTGAACAGAACTTGGTTTCCCACCATTTATCGGCAAGATAATAATGTAAGAAAATCAAGACAGGAAAACCATCTTGTACGGGATCAAGACATGACTAGACTGGTTATACCTCATTCAATCAATCACGGCCAAGCAGATCCTACGGCTTACTAACTTTAACTAACTAGGGTTATCACAGGCCTAATTACTAACAAGATGCAGTGAGATTGTTTCACAGCCACAAGCCCTGCAGACCATCCAGGCTACCCAGGACGAAAGATTAGGGTTGAATTCAGGTGGGTACATTGTCCAGGAGACACATGTACCCTTAGGTGACTTAGAGGGTGCAACACTCGACGGTGCGCTGGAAATGTGCCCTACTCGACGGCAGGCTACAGATCCCAAGAGCGCCCAGGTAACGGGATTGCCTGTAGCTGTGTCATCTCTTCATGACTACTGAGTTATTCTAATTATTAACCTTAATCCATTTTAGTAGGTACTCCTGACCGTGGTACTCAGGAGTCCCATCCTAGACATGATGCAAGACAGGACAAGTAGATTTAACAAGCAAGCACGAAGAACCACCCACGGTGTCAAGGCAAGTCAAGTTAAGTTATCAAGATAAATCATGTCAGGGTACTTGTCAGGAGTGGGTCACGACGGGCCACTATCATGTCAGGTTGGTCATGTCGGGAGTGCACCACCACGGGTCACTGTCGTGTTATGCTAGTTCCTTGTCATACCAAGCCATGTGCAATTGTTATTCCAAACATGTTAAGTAAAATCAAGTTCATGACAAAAGGCGTAAGGATATAAAATGGGCGTAAAATATCTAATAAAATATCAATATATAGGGCTATAGAAGAGCCAAGCTTAAAGAAATAAGACCAAAACTCCAAGAGCCAATGGGTTAAGCAAGGGGTCAGGGGAGCAGCGTGCGAAAAGTCACACACGCTACAGGGAGCAGCTGCGTGAAAAGTCACGCATGTTACAGGGAGCAGCTGCGTGAAAAGTCACGCACGCTCAAGGGAGCAGCTGCGTGAAAGTCACGCACGCTACAGGGAGCAGCTGCGTAAAAAGTTACGCACGCTCAAGGGAGCAGCTGCGTGAAAAGTCACGCACGCTCAAGGGAGCAGCTGCGTGAAAGTCACGCACGCTCAAGGGAGCAGCTGCGTGAAAGTCACGCACGCTCAAGGGAGCAGCTGCGTGAAAAGTCACGCACGCTTAAGGGAGCAGCTGCGTGAAAGTCACGCACGCTCAAGGGAGCAGCTGCGTGAAAAGTCACGCACGCTCAAGGGAGCAGCTGCGTGAAAGTCACGTACGCTCAAGGGAGCAGCTGCGTGAAAAGTCACGCACGCTCAAGGGAGCAGCTGCGTGAAAGTCACGCACGCTCAAGGGAGCTGCGTACGCGTAAAAACACGCACGCAGGGGTCAGGGTCTTCTTCTCCATGGCTGAAAAGAAGCTCCAATGGCTCCAAAACTTCAAAACCTCATAACTTGGCTATCTGAACTCCAAATCCAGATTTCCAAAGTTCTAACCAGGGTGGAATTGAATGCTCTTCCACATGGAAACATCAAAAACCCATAAAATCCAACTTAAGTAGCTCAAACCATGCAAAAATCCGAAAATAGATATAACTTAGATATACAACAATGGAGGCTCCAAATCACAAAAACCCAAGTTCTAACGTTGATCACCATGTCCTAATCTATCAAATGGACAAGGAAAAGAGGGTTCTCATGTAGTGGCAAGATGCACTTGCCTAGGGTTGGGAGAGTTGTGTAGAGGAAGGAGAAGAAGAAGAAGAAGGAAATTAATGGTGGTGGTAATGAAGAGAGAGAGTGGTAGGTGGGGATATAAAGAGGGGGAGTTGCGGTGGGGATGAGGGGTAGCATAAGCTAAGGTGTTCCAATACATAAACCAAACAAATCGAACCAACCCAAATAAAACCGAGCCATGAGAAAACCCAAAATACGAGAAATACCGAAATTCCACAAGCTTGAGAAAAATAAAATACATGCCAAAAATCCAGATGCGAGTATAAATACGAAATACGGGAAATACGGGAAATGAGGGTGACAACTCTACCCACCTTAAAAGAATTCCGTCCTCGGAATTTAATCAAGGAGCTAGAGATTGCCACGACAAGCTACACTAAGCACAGGCAAGCTACACTGAGCAGTTCAATCATACAATCATTCAATACAAGCAAGGAAGGAAAAATGTAAGGCATAAGAAAGACATTATACCTCACGAGTCAAACAGGTAGGGATAGCGCGATCGGATGTCGTCCTCACGCTCCCACGTTGACTCACCCAGAGAGTGATGACCCCAAGCAACACGGACTAATTTAATAGTCTTGTTCTTGAGTATCTTTTTCCTCCGGTCCAAAATAGACACGGGGCTCTCCTCATACGAAAGGTTGGTACCAACAACCAATTTCGAATGGTCTAGGATGTGGCTCGGGTCCGGAATATACCGTCGTAATTGGGATACATGGAATACATCATGCACCTCACTTAGCGACGACGGAAGAGCGAGACGATAGGATACATCTCCTACTCGCTCTAGAATATCGAACGGCCCTATATACCTAGGACTAAGCTTTCCCCGCACGCCGAAGCGAATGACGCCGCGGTTAGGCGAGATCCTAAGGAATACATGGTCGCCGACAGCAAATTCTAAGGGACGCTGATGAGTATCGGCCCAATGGCGCTGGCAGTCCTGGACAACTCGGAGGTGATCTCTGACCTTCCTGACCACTTCAACCGTCTGGAAAATTAATTCGGGTCCGTGCATCTGCCTCTCCCCGACATCGTCCCATGCTAGCGAGGATCTACACTTCCTGCCATAAAGAGCCTCAAAGGGTGCCATCTGGATACTGGCCTGATAACTGTTGTTGTACGAGAATTCCACCAGGTACAGATGATTCTCCCATGAACCACCGAAGTCAAGGGTACAGGATCTCAACATATCTTCAAGAGTCTGGATTGTGCACTCTGATTGACCATCCGTCTGCGGGTGATAAGCTGAGCTGAATTGAAGGCGAGTCCCCAAACTCTTCTGCAAGCTGCGCCAAAAGTGTGATGTGAATCTTGAATCCCTGTCTGAGGTGATGCTGACTGGCACACCGTGAAGCCTGACGATCTGCCTGAGGTACATCTCTGCTAGCTGCGCCGTCGACTGCCCAACTCTGAATGGGAGAAAGTGTGCCACCTTGGTAAGACTGTCCACAATTACCCAAATAGCATCTCTGCCGGCCGGAGATCTGGGCAATTCGGTCACAAAATCCATGGTTATATGCTCCCATTTCCATTCTGGGATCGGTAAGGGTTGAAGAAGTCCAGCAGGCCTCTGATGTTCAGCTTTAACCTGTTGGCAAACCAAACACCGAGAGACAAACCGGGCTATCTCCCTCTTCATGCAATTCCACCAAAAATGCTGACGAATATCACGGTACATCTTTGTACCACCCGGATGAATAGAATACTGTGAACTGTGGGCTTCTGCCATGACTTTCTGTCTGATATCTCCACTAGGTACACAAAGACGAGTGCCGTGCCGAAGTGTACCGTCTTCATGGATACATAACTCTGGCCTTCTTCCTGCTTCACACTCTGTTCTGAGTCGCTGGATCTTGGAATCTGCTGACTGCGCCATCCGGATCCTCTCAACTATGCTGGACTGAACCTGTAGGCTGGCCATCAATGCCACGCTGGTTGGAAGAACCACTTCAATTCCCATCTTCTGAAGATCTGCCAATAATTCTGGTTGCGCCGTCAGGAAATAAACTCCGGCTCTCCTGCTCAATGCATCTGCTACAACGTTGGCCTTTCCGGGATGATACTGCAAATCCACATCATAGTCCACTAGTAGCTCGAGCCATCTTCTCTGCCACATATTAAGGTCCTTCTGGGTGAAAACATACTTCAGGCTCTTATGATCCGTAAAGATCTCCACTCTATCTCCATACAAGTAGTGTCTCCACAATTTTAAAGCAAACACTACCGCCGCCAATTCCAAGTCGTGGGTCGGGTAATTCTTCTCATGATTACGAAGTTGGCGTGACGCATAAGATATTACCTTCCCATGCTGCATCAAGACGCACCCCAATCCTCTGCCTGAAGCGTCGCAATAAACTGTGAATCCTCCGGTCCCATCTGGAAGGGTGAGAATGGGAGTCGTTATCAAACCTCGCTTCAACTTCTCAAATGATTCCTGACACTCTGCTGTCCAAACAAATGGCACATCCTTGCGGGTCAACTGGGTCATCGGCGCTGAAATCCTTGCAAAATCTGAAACGAACCGCCGGTAGTAGCCGGCCAATCCAAGGAAGCTGCGAACCTCTGCCACTGAGCTGGGTGGCTCTACTGCGCCTCTGGAAAACGAAAACTCTGGCTCGCCGGGGATACTAAAGACAACTCTGCCAATATGGCAGTCTATCCTAGCATACTGATTTCTCAACCAATCCATGCCTAGGACTACATCATAGTCTGCCATAGGAAACTCTATGAATCTAGCGGGGAACTCCCTACCGCTAACTACGATCCGACACGAGAAAAACACTCGATCTACTCCCACAAGACCATTATCAGTAAGTATATTGAGCCTCACTGATAATGATTCGGGCTCCAATCTTATCCGTGTCGCGAATCGTGCAGACATGAATGAATGCGATGCACCAGAATCAAACAATACCGAAGCTGGAAAGGAGTTGACGAGAATAGTACCTGCCACAACCTCACCTGGTGCAACTTTTTCTTCCATAGCCGTCATCATGGCCTGACCGTGTCCTCTGGCTGCTGGTCCCCTCTGCTGGAAACCTCTCTGCCTATTCTGGGTCTGAGCTTGGGCTTGTGCATACTGCTTGGGGTGTTGTTGCTGGAATGCCTGAGACTGAGGCGGCAAGGGCCTCGAAGACTGATACTGCTGCTGCTGAACTGGTGCTGGGGCCGGTCCTCTCACCGAAGAGCTAGAAGGGTTGGATGCTGATGAACCACCCCTATTTGGGCAAGCCCCTATCCTATGATCTGCTGCTCCACAAGCCAGGCACAATCCCTGCGCCCTGCGACAGTCTGCCACCACATGTCCTGGCTTCTCGCAATGAGAACATCCCATCGCGGAAGTCTGCTTCTGCTTCTGCTGCTGCGGGTACGTCGGGGTCGAATGCTGAACCGACGTTACTGAGGCCGCCCGCCTCGGAGTTCCAATGGTCAATCCCCTAACTGCCGGGGATGGAGCTGATGACTGGTGCATCTGACTATGGGACCGCTTCCTACTTCCGGTCCTATTCACGATCCTCTGGGAGGTGTACTCATGCCTCCTAGCTGCTCTCAAGACCGCATCGAACGTCTAGTGCTCGAACTGCTCAACCGCCAACAAGATCTCCAAATGCAGTCCCTGCTGGAACCGCTGGGCCCTATCAAACTCGGTTGCCACCAAGGTGGGGGCAAACCTACTGAGTCTAGAAAACTCCGATGCATAATTGTCGACCGTCCTGCCTCATTGCTTCAAGTTGGTAAATCTGGTCTGCAGGTCGTACCGAGCCACAGCATCAAAGTACTTCGTCTGGAATCTCTCTCTAAATACTGCCCAAGCAATGGTGCCACTAATCCCATGGCTTGCGCCGCCCACCAACTGCGAGCCAAGTCCAACAACTGCAGGCGTACCACCGCCACCTTCTCATTCTCGGGTGTCCTAGCTGCTTCCAGAATCACCTCGGTATCCTGAAGCCATGCATCCGCGGCAATCGCATCCTCGGTGCCGTCGAAGAAAGGAGGGTTCAATCTCTTGAAACTGTTGGCCGCCTGGTTCCCTGGATGTCCGCCTCGGGTCAAAGCATCTTGAACTGTCTGGTGCAGGGCGTCGCTTCGACGATCCTGGGAAGCTATCAAGGTTCTGATGAGGCCTACTAAGGTACCATCATCTGGCTCTGCGGGCTGGACGGGCCGAACTGGTGACTCTCCTCCAGTAGGTATCACTCTGGAGGCTACCCCGGAATGCTGGGCTTGATCTCCGGGTTGCTGCTGGTCCACGGGAGGTGCTCTTCCTTGCTGATCGGCAGGGTCAGGTACAGTGCCGCTGAGGAAGACGACACAGGAAAACAATAAGGAAGGACCAGGACAGATCAACGATACAAGCATGTAATCAGGGCAAGAATTTCAAGGATTTGAAAATACGGGCGGAGATCAAGGACGAATACTGATTGAGACAACTATTCGGTAAACCCTCACATTTCTTGATTGACAAGACCTGCATGGGCCACCATTTAAACCATGTCACGCCCCAGAACCAGAATACTGGAGAACGGGGGCAGACATAGCCAGCTACGTATATTGAAATGGAAACCACCTCGATATACGGTCACGGTTGTCTAGATATGTGAGGATTTTCTACAAGCCAACAGTCCCTTATGGTCATGAACAAGCCTAGTGTCTCAATCACCACAAGTAAGTAAAGTCGCAAGATGTATGATCATTAAATATACAATAATAAGGCGTCCCAAATATTACATATTCAGCTGATCATGAAACTAGTCGTTACAAAATGTTAGGACTAGCAAGAGTTTAGTCATACATGATCAACCCTAGGATTTGTCAATCATGTTTACAGTCCGTAGGCAGACAGTAAGTAAAAGTGCTTCGAGCTAACAGGTGCTCGTCGGCTAAACGCCTCAAAAGAATAAATTTATAATAGAGTGAGCGAAACAAAATAGAAAACCCACTCGTAGCCCGGGTTCCTTCTAGTCGCCACCATTGGGCTGGAAGCTTGGTAGATCCTCGGGAGCTGCTCCGAAATCTGGCCACACAAAACCAGCTGGGTCAACCCCAGAAAGAGCAAGTGCCACAAGGGGGCCACGAAATAAGAACAAAAGCCAGCATTAACACAAGAAGATATAATATTAAAACTAGAATTTACGAAAATATGCCAGGATGATATACGACGAAATAACCATGGAACTATTCCGATAGCCAGGTTACAACCCGTAAACCAAACAAGGACCGGGGTTGTAACCCTTCATCTGAACAGAACTTGGTTTCCCACCATTTATCGGCAAGATAATAATGTAAGAAAATCAAGACAGGAAAACCATCTTGCACGGGATCAAGACATGACTAGACTGGTTATACCTCATTCAATCAATCACGGCCAAGCAGATCCTACGGCTTACTAACTTTAACTAACTAGGGTTATCACAAGCCTAATTACTAACAAGATGCAGTGAGATTGTTCCACAGCCACAAGCCCTGCAGACCATCCAGGCTACCCAGGACGAAAGATTAGGGTTGAATTCAGGTGGGTACATTATCCAGGAGACACATGTACCCTTAGGTGACTTAGAGGGTGCAACACTCGACGGTGCGCTGGAAATGTGCCCTACTCGACGGCAGGCTACAGATCCCAAGAGCGCCCAGGTAACGGGATTGCCTGTAGCTGTGTCATCTCTTCATGACTACTGAGTTATTCTAGTTATTAACCTTAATCCATTTTAGTAGGTACTCCTGACCGTGGTACTCAAGAGTCCCATCCTAGACATGATGCAAGACAGGACAAGTGGATTTAACAAGCAAGCACGAAGAACCATCCACGGTGTCAAGGCAAGTCAAGTTAAGTTATCAAGATAAATCATGTCAGGGTACTTGTCAGGAGTGCGCCATGACGGGCCACTATCATGTCAGGTTGGTATGTCGGGAGTGCACCACCACGGGTCACTGTCGTGTTATGCTAGTTCCTTGTCATACCAAGCCATGTGCAATAGTTATTCCAAACATGTTAAGTAAAATCAAGTTCATGACAAAAGGCGTAAGGATATAAAATGGGCGTAAAATATCTAATAAAATATCAATATATAGGGCTATAGAAGAGCCAAGGTTAAAGAAATAAGACCAAAACTCCAAGGGCCAATGGGTTAAGCAAGGGGTCAAGGGAGCAGCGTGCGAAAAGTCACGCACGCTACAGGGAGCAGCTACGTGAAAAGTCACGCATGCTACAGGGAGCAGCTGCGTGAAAAGTCACGCACGCTCAAGGGAGCAGCTGCGTGAAAGTCACGCACGCTACAGGGAGCAGCTGCATGAAAAGTCACGCACGCTCAAGGGAGCAGCTGCGTGAAAGTCACGCACGCTCAAGGGAGCAGCTGCGTGAAAAGTCACGCACGCTCAAGGGAGCAGCTGCGTGAAAGTCACGCACGCTCAAGGAAGCAGCTGCGTGAAAGTCACGCACGCTCAAGGAAGCAGCTGCGTGAAAGTCACGCACGCTCAAGGGAGCAACTGCGTGAAAGGTCACGCACGCTCAAGGGAGCAGCTGCGTGAAAGTCACGCACGCTCAAGGGAGCTGCGTACGCGTAAAAACACGCACGTAGGGGTCAGGGTCTTCTTCTCCATGGCTGAGAAGAAGCTCCAATGGCTCCAAAACTTCAAAACCTCATAACTTGGCTATCCGAACTCCAAATCCAGATTTCCAAAGTTCTAACCAGGGTGGAATTGAATGCCCTTCCACATGGAAACATCAAAAACCCATAAAATCCAACTTAAGTAGCTCAAACCATACAAAAATCCGAAAATCGATATAACTTAGATCTACAACAATGGAGGCTCCAAATCACAAAAACCCAAGTTCTAACGTTGATCACCATGTCCTAATATATCAAATGGACAAGGAAAAGAGGGTTCTCATGTAGTGGCAAGATGCACTTGCCTAGGGTTGGGAGAGTTGTGTAGAGGAAGGAGAAGAAGAAGAAGAAAGAAATTAATGGTGGTGGTAATGAAGAGAGAGAGTGGTAGGTGGGGATATAAAGAGGGGGAGTTGCGGTGGGGATGAGGGGTAGCATAAGCTAAGGTGCTCCAATACATAAACCAAACAAACCGAACCAACCCAAATAAAACCGAGCCATGAGAAAACCTAAAATACGAGAAATACCGAAATTCCACAAGCTTGAGAAAAATAAAATACATGCCAAAAATCTAGATGCGAGTATAAATACGAAATATGGGAAATACGGGAAATTAGGATGACACTTTTCACTTTACACTCCTTCGAGACCCGATGAAAATTTCTACGATGAATTTATTTATGTGTCCCAAGAAGCTTCGGACTCTTGGTTCACGGATTTTCATAAGATAAAAATCTGTCCAGGTGCTCCTATCAACTTCATACTATTTCCTGATCACTCTAGCGTATTCACATATCATCATTTGCTAGATTTAGTTCAATCTACTTTTTTCGTTTATACCAACGCCATTCGTATGTTTTATTGTAATTTCTCGGTCACAAAGGGCACGGTAAAATCAAAAGTTGGTGGAGTCGACATTGGGTTCGATGCCGATGATCTCGCGATCATTCTCCACGTACCCAATGATGGGGAAGCACTTATAGAGATTACATATGTTGAGTTTCCCGAGGGAACAACTTTTGGCTCCTTTTGTGATTCGCTCTGTGCACCGAATCCTCGACCCCATGGCACTTTTTGCCCTAGACATCTGTACAACTACTTTTATGATCTCCATCGCATGGTGTTCTCCACTATCCTTCCTAAGAACACTATCACATATGAGATTTCGTACATGGAACTCTCGACAATTTATCTTCTTCACTTCCATGTTCCTTTCAGTCTATACAAGACTATCATTTCCGCTATGGATCGTTGTCGTAAGAACTCCTCGCGACGCCTTCTATACGCGATGTATATTCCTATCATATTTCAGTATTTTGAGGTCAGTCTTAAGGACTGTGTTAAGGATGCTGCTCCTGCTAACTTCATGAGCATCGTCGCCCAGCTCAGCCTGCACAGGTTCTACCTCCTGCAGTTGCTCCTACTTCCATTGACTCCCAGGCTACTCATCCTCCTGCTGGTGTTACTCTTGATTTCCTTCAGACTCTCATGCTAGATCAGTTCCGAGCTATAAATTTTCGTACTACCCTTTAGCTCCAGGCCATCTCGAACATTGTTCATGATTTATCATATAGCCTTGCTCACAACCCTAGTAGCACCATTCCTATGGTTCGTGATCCATCCAGGCTTGGCTATCGCATTGATGACCGTGAGACGCAGCGTTACTTTGATCTTGCTGTCGCTCGATATGACCCCAGCCGATCTGCTGAGACCGGTCCTTCTAGTGCTGCTGGTGCTGCAGCTGCTGATGATGTTGAGGATGATAGTTGAGGATATATTTTTCCTCGTGATAGTTCAGTGACTTTTTGTTATGTTTTGACTTTATGCATGTATTAGTGATAAATGCTTCTTTCAACCATTATCAGTTTTGACTTTTTCATTTTTTTTTTGTGATGTATGCAAAACTCTTTTCAGTTTATGCTAGTATTTTTATTATTCCATGCATGTCATCTTTTGTGGTTTCATAATATTGCTACACTATTTTGCTATTATAACAAAACGGGGGAGTATGATTTATATTGATAATTTGATTGATATTTGATAATAAGATTGATTTATTTCATCTTGGCTACAACTTAAGATTTCTGATGCTTATTCACTGTATTACTAATTTGGTTTGAAAGAATGTTGGTTTAAGACTCTACAGATAAAGTTTCAGCATAATGTTTTGTTACGAGGGAGTAATAAGACTTGATCGTACACTACGGGGGAGCATTGAACATTGCATTGCACCAACTGTTTGACGGACAAAAAGCTACTACCGTATCATCCGTACTCATCAAGTCTACTTCCACTTCAAGCTGAACCATTCTTTAAAGTATCAATCGTAAGTTTTGTCACATTATCAAAATAGGGAAGATTGTTGTCACATTTAGCCATAGTCAAACCGATTTCGATAAGTGTATTAAACTTCGATCTCAATATAAAAAGAAACGAAGAATGCAGATTGCATCGTCTCTGATATTTTATATTTATTCTGTATTTTTCTATTTATTGAGTCTAGAATATTTGTGAATCGGGATCACTGGCAATTAGAAGTCTATCCTTGATTCTATACCAAACCCATCTTGATTCTATCCTAAACCAAACCAAATCTATTTCTAAACAAATTCCTAAACCAAATCCATTCTTAAACCAAAACTGTCCTGGAATTAGGCTAACCGAACTCAGCCAGAGTTCTGCCCGAACTCGGTCAGCAGAATTCACTCCTGGTCAGAAGCTTTACCTATTCTTGTGGATCTCTAACGCTTAAATTTTTGAACGTTAGGGTACCAAGTTCTGCCCGAACTCTGCTACAAAAATCTATAAATAGAGAAAAAAAATTATTTCTAATCATTCAATTCAATCTTTATCTTCTCTATTCATTTCTAAGCTTCCTATTCTATTCCCAAAGCTTTAAACTTCAAATCTCCAAGTCAACTCAATTCTTCTAAGTGCCGGTGGTTTTCGACTAGGAGTTTTCGAGTTGTACAAGCTTGGCGTGTAAAAGCTTTCTTCAGAAAGGTGTTGAAGTTTGTTCATGGGCTTCAGATAAAAACATGATGGTGGTGAAGTTGGCGTGTTCTTCGGTGCAAAACACGTGGTGCAATCTCTATTCAAAATAATAGATTCAAACATCGGGTCGAGACTCGAGACTGGACTAGTCCTCACAGAGGGAAACCAGTATAAATCTGTTGTCTCTGCGTATTGCTTTCTAGCCCTGACTTACTTGGAATCATTTCATATATAAATATATATATATATATATATATATATATATATATATATATATATATATATATATATATATATATATATATATATATATATATTGCTTCACCTGCTTAGAGTTAAATTTTTTTAATTGTTAAATATTCTCCGCTGCACTCTATTCACCCCCCTCTAGAGGTGTCATTGTTCCTACATGACGGACATCGAGATTCTCCTCAAACGAGACCTCTGGTGGTTATAAACATAACCGAAGGAGGTGACACGTGGCGCGTGCCGATTTGCTTGCTCGGATACAGCCAAGTAAATCTTGGGATTTCATCCTAGATTTGGAGTCTAACTGATCCTCGTCTAAGATTTAAATCAATCTGATATGATATCAATCATGATTTCATCCCAATCTTCTCTGCAATAGGCGGTTTAAACAAATCAATTGGGGTGGATCCATGCTTCATGTGCCTCTGGTGAGGACTAAGTGCTGATGTGCTTCTGGGGCGACGAGTAGACCGTGCTTCTGGAAACGACGGAACCTCTGTGCTTTCAGGCGACGAGTGGACTTGGCTTCGAATGACGACGAGACTTCTGTGCATATAGAGCAACTTATGAAGCTGTCTTTCGGGCTAGCAGAGTCATTGTGTTGTAGGCGACAAGTAGACTTGTGCTTCAGGTTGGCGAGTTACTGTACTTTTGGAGCGACAGGTTGACTTACATTGGTTGCGATGTGAGTTTCCAAGTCTCTTGTAGAGAAGTGACTTAAGCTTTTGATCCGAAGCAGACGACTGCACCGTGGGAACGGAGATGGTGTGAGCATATCACCATCATGCGCCTCATACGGACGCAGATAAGTAGTTGCGCCTCTGAACAGTGAAGGCGTTGGCAGCGAAGGGAAGGGTATGACACCCTTGCGCGTCTGAGATTGGCGCAGGCAGGTAGCTGCGCCTCTAGAGTGAAGACACTAGCTTCTGAAATAAAAGAAGGGGTGGGGGCCTACCACCATCTTATTTCTGAGGTTGGCGCAGGCAGGTAGCTGCGCCTCTGGCTTAAAGGCTCTGACTTCTTCAAAGTGCTGAGTTACTGATATGCTTCTGAGAGGCTGCGTCCACAAGAAAATCAGAACATGCTTCGGTGGAGGTGGAGGTCAATCTTCCAGCGTGTGTATCGAGAAGAAGGAAGGCTGCGCTTCGATGAAGACTGCATCCCTTGTAGATCCCTCTAGGCTTCTGTCGAATTTGTACTAGATCCTTTGTAGAAGAACAAAATTAGTCCCTTATGTATAGTCCTAATGTGTCTATACTAGACTTTGGTAGACATGACAATAAAGAGACTTCTCTCCATATCTTCTGTTTTGTCTTTTTAGTACTGAGCCTCAGTCTTTTGCATCTTCTGCGCTTTGGTGAAGGGATGTCTTCAGCTGAGATTTTTTATGCTTCTACACCAACATCTTCTGAAAAAAGCTAGTTTATTGTTGTCAGATTGCGACACTACTTTCTCGTGAGGAGAAAGTCGTCTCCAGCAGAGTCGTCAGCTTATTTTCCTTAGAAAAGTGTTTGAGAACTTTTACTTTAAACAAACAAAAAAGAGTACAGCTTTGATCCTTGACGGGATCTTGCAAGTATAATTTGTTTTCTGGGGACATGTGGCGATGGAGGGTTTATTATTTACTCCGTTGACGATCTGACGACGGTCAAAAGGCAATTATAAGTCTTCGACAGGACAACAATTTGGCTTTCTTGAAGTATGCTTGGACTCTCTGAATGTCTGGACGACTATCTCTGTGTGTGTTGAATGAAGGAATGATCCATCTATTTATAGAGGATGGAATGATCCATTCATGCGTGCATATGCGATGAGCGCATGAAAATTTGACACGTAGGAACGCTACGTGCATGACTTGTTGGGCGCAGGGACACTGCGCCCGGGAACCTTGAACTGAATCTGGTGTAACTGCACTGTTGGGCTGCAGAGGAGCTGACACGTGGCAGTTGTTAAGATTTGTTTGTTGCTGAGATCTTGGGTGGTTGACATCCGTTCATGAGCATGACTGAGTCAATAACACGTGACGCGTGTATATTGCTCAAAGATCTTTATGATGGATTAGATGCGTTGTCTAGGCTCATCGTATAGGAGAACTGGTCACATGGCCATTTGGGGCGCATGACGAGTTCTAGGCGCATGGCTTTAGGGCGCATGCGAAAAGGTTAGCCACGTGGTTGGGTATAGCTATAAAAGGTAATGATGACACCGATGTGTGCTGACGTAGGTGACGCTTCGTTTTCTGTAGAAGTCGTCGCCTGTATTGTCTTCAAAATCTGATGATATCTGACACTTTAGCATTTAATGCTTGATTGTAGTGCCTCGTCCCTACATCGTGCCCTGTTTCTGTCCACGGGGTGTGCGAGAAAGGAACAATGTTGCTACCGATTTAGTCGGGACCGATAAGTCGGGATCGATTGAATCGATCGAACGAAAACGATTGGATTAAGATCCTTTTCTCGTTATGGAAAGGCTTCTTCGGAATCAAGTCCCATATTCAGCGGGTTGCGCCTCAAGGATTGGCTCTGCGGCTGAGTCGGGAGAGACCTCCTGTTGCCCTGGTTTTTCATAGCGCACTTGATTTACCTTTGGCTTGGTTTTCATGAATGCATTTTCGTGAATGTTTTTGATGGTTTCATGGCTTGTGTTTTTGAACTTAGCATTCATATCGAATCCCTTGAATAACACAGTGTTCTAATCAGTTGCTTATACGATTGCAGGTGATCGCGTAGGCGACGTCTGAGCGCAGCCAACCAGTCTCTCGCTTGAAGCAAAAGACTAAGGTGAGTGGCTGACCTCCTTCACCTCAACCTTCTGTTTCAAAAACAAGAACTCGAATAACTGCATTGAATTAGAATGATTTACTTGGGAAATACAAGTTCTATGCTCAAAAAGAGAAAAGATAAGGTTCTAGAAAAGAGAGAGAATTATTTCAGGCAAAATCAAGTAAATGAATCGATTACATAATAGTCCCAACGATACCATAAAACGTGCTTGAATAACTTGTTAACTTAAGCAAAGTCATGGACAACTTGCGCGCAAGGCTTCGCTTCCTCGAACGGCAATCCGAGGCCACGGGACGGTTTCGGTCTAGGAGGAATGCAAGATAGCCATGCTGGATGCTAACACGGGTCATTCAGGACTTTCAGCGGGACTAGCTACCAGCACCGAAAGGGGCGCCGTCTTGACCAGGTTATACGTCCAGGATGGCTTGAATTGCCAGTGATCCACACTTGCACATAAATGATAGGCTTGTTATAAATATGACAGGAAAGGAACATGGTAAGTTACGCTGCAACGGCACGCTCTGCCATGAGTAAGATGTATCGTAAGTTATGTTTTATTGCCTATCGAATGCTTATCTCTTAACATGTTAACATGCAAATCAATCAGGATGGCTAGAAAGATCACAAAATGGCTAACATATTTTTATAAAACTGTTTGAACAAATGGAAACTTGGGTTTAATTAGCCACTCGCCAGTACATGTGATCGTACTCACCCTCGCTATCCGCAGGTGCCGCAAATCCGGAGGAACGTGCCAACTAACCAAGGCGACGTTCGTGTTTTGAAGCTTCGACCGCGCGTCGAAGACTCTCGCTACTCCACTTTTGAAGACTCTCTGCATCAGTCCAAGAAACATGTCTCGGCTTCCCTCCATTCCAGGTGGCTGGAATACTTTTGCTGTAAATTGAGGGATGTATGTATGGAACGACTATCTCATCGGCGTTCATTTTGTAATCGAGTCATTTTGTGAAGCCCACGCGACATGATTGTAATAGAGTCTTGTAAATGATGTCTATTATCAATAAAATGAAAAGTTTCTCTACCTTAATGTGTTGTTCAATTTCTCTGCGTACTCTCTTAGCTGTTGTGCTTCCGATAACCTTATGACTATGCCTTGTGCGATCACAACTTAGGTTCGCACGGCATCATGCCCGGAGGGACGACCATCGATTCTTTAGAATCGGGACGTGACATTGATGGTCTAGGAGCCTTTATTGGCGCTAACAGTGGGGCCCATTGATTACGGGATGCATCGACTCCGCGGCGCATGGATTTGAACTTTGTCGGGGAGGCGCATTGTTCTTGGTCAACCTCGTAGAGCATTTTGGGGCTCGATTTAATGACTTTGACTTAGTTAGAATCGAGATGGCAGATTCATTGCCATTAATGCTAGATTCATCCCACTAATCTCAGAGAGATTGCCACTTGGCACATGGGTTTGACCATACTTTTGGCCTATAAATAGGTGTCTTCGAAGAGGACAAGAGTTGCTTATTCTCGTTTCTTCCGACCTTATGTCAAGAACAAACTCAGCTTTCGATGGCCGTGAGCCTCCTCCTTGGTGAGTCAGTTGGCTATGGGTTGTAGATCTCTTCGTTCAATGAAACTACAATTTTGACGAAGAACTTCATCAGAGAACTCAGATACGCCGAGCTAACTATTGGCAGAGCAATTCGTGCTCGTGCGCTTCACTGGCCTTATTCTTCCCTGAGACAACATCGAGTGCCAAAATGTTGATTACCGGGTTTGGGTTTACTGTCAACCAAAATTCTACTCAACTAGTGCCTCGTTCGGAAGAGACGAGGAAGTGATGCGCTTGCGACGAGGAAGTGATGAGCTTGCGATGAGACGAAGAGTAGTAGATTTTCTATGTAACTGAAAAGTCCTTTTTTGTGTAACAGGCTTTCAATATAAAAAATCTTCTTTTTATGCACTCTGTCTTTGTTGTTCTTTTATGATGTGCCAACTATGCTTTGTGATATCTGGCGCACGCCTTTTGCAGCACATAGGGATGCGCCTTCTTTAAACTTGGTTTTTGGGCGCATGAATTCCATGCTTCTGCAACTTTGTCTTAAATTCATGCCCCACCATAGTGCACCTGGCTGCAGTGAATTCTTGGCCCCATAAATTGAATAATGATATGTTATCGAATAGTCTATCAACTTTATCCATTTCAAATGATTCTGGTCGAACAATCCCAGGAGACCAAACACAATGCATTTAGGACAGTCTTTAGAAATATCTGAAACCCATGCATATCCAAATCACTTCAACTTAGAGCCCCTGCCTTGCCAGTGTCGGTTGGCTGCAATGACCCGTAGTTTCCATGATTCAGGTAAATGGCTGCAACACATTCGTGCCATGCCATATTAGGTCACCAAATATTCTCTCAACTTTGTCCATGGGAATTTCAAAGGAATAGCTCAACAATTCAAAAGTTCTCTAACAACTAAAGGAAGTTCAATAATAGGAATGAATCAATTTTCGACCTTTTCTGCTTCATGATACTCATGGATTGAGTTTAGAAGATTTATAGGCCTTGAATTAATCAAGAAACTGCCTAGAAGTAGTAAGGTTCCAAGTTGAGTAGAGGAAACAACAAATAAAAATATTCTCGGTCCTTGGAATAACTTAGAAAATATCAATCAATACTGAAAAATAATTCCTTTGGAAGATTTGTGAACTAGCTAAGTTGAACCAATTCTTTTGGTAATATTTAGCCTTTGGGGCTTTATGGTTTCAAAAGAATTTGGTTCGGGATTGGTTCCGAAAAAGTCAATTGGAAATAAGGTCAAGACAAACGGTTGGATACACTAGTCGTAGAAATACTTGGGATAGATAATAGTTTATTAGGTTTGCTAAAGAAGTATTTAAAACTCTAAATATTGAATGGGTCTAGATAGAGATAGAGAAGTAAGATTTTGATCAAACCAATATTGGAAATAAGCTTGCTAAGGAAGGAGATTGAAAATTCTAATCTTAATTCCCTAAATAGCGAAAGAGCATTGATGCTAAAGGATGCTAGAGTCTGATAAAGATATGGAGGATGATAAAGATATAAAGGAAGATAATCCCCGAAAGCCATAAAATTATGACCATGCTCTTGTAGGGGACACTAAAAAATACATAAAACTTTAGAAAATAATATAGGTAGTAAAATATGTAATCATACAATCGGCCTATGATGTGACGAGTTTCCTATATCGCAGGCTCCCAATAATACTTTAATCCTAAGCACTATTAGATGGACCTGCATGAGCCACCACTAAAAACGTGTCACGATCCGCGCCCGCATTATAGGGTACGAGTGCGTGGGTATGTCCAGTCTACGCCGAAGAATCGGTGATAGTGAACCGTCCAGACCTCAATAGTCATCAAAATACATAAATAATCAATTTGCTCATCACAGCTACTAATCATGTGCCCAAACCAAATCATCTCAGCATCACACACATTCCACTATGTTCTTTTGTACAATTTTATCGTCTCAATCAAGTGTCCAATACGGAATGCAAGACAATAATACAAGTATAGTCCAAAACGTAGTGTACTTGCCTTTTTTTTGAAGAGTTGCCAATGTCCCAGAGTCCTCCTAGAATGGATTTAGAATGTAGGGTTAAGCTCTAAAAAATATTTCAAGAAAAGTTCTATAAACTAACTTATTCCTATAACCAATAATTACTAATATTGATTGCTAATAATTGCAAAAGTTTATTACCTAGAATCTAAATAAATATTTATTAGCTAAATGATTAAAACTACTTGGTAAAATATAATAATTAACCTCTAGAAGAAATCTATACACTAATTATGCCAATATTTACTAGATTTATTAGCTAAATACTAATTAACTATTATAGGATAATTAAAAAAACAAACTAACAACAGCCCAAACCCAACACTAAACCTTAATGGGCTCAGCCCAAGCCCAAGCTCTTCTTTTCTCCTTTTCCTTTTTTTTATTCTCGGCCTGGCCCACTGGCCTGGCCACTTAGCCCAACTAATGCAGCCTGGTCTGCTACTTCTCTCTTTTTGTCTTTTTTTTTTTTTCTTTTTTTTCTTTTCCATTTACTCAGGCCTACTTGCCTGAGCCCAATTACCCGACCCAAACTACACTTTAAAACCCTAATTTCCCAACACACTTTCTCTCTCACTCCACAGATCAAGCAGCCCTAACCCTAAATGAACCCTAATTTCTACAGGAAAGAGGAGAGGAATAAGACCAGAAAAAGAAGCAAGAAAAGAGGAGAGCTTACCATGGTGTTGTACTGCACACGACGACAGGGTCGGCGCTTGCAGCGGCTGCGACGCGGCGGCTTGTGTCGACTCCGGTAAAACTCTCAAGGGGTGACCGGAGTTCAGATCCAATGACTCCGATCGACGGCGCCGTGGCCTGCGGTAGATCTGGCCTGGGCGGAGACAACAATGGCTCGATCGACGCGACGCTACGACATCGGCTAGATAAGAAGAAGAAGTCAGACCCGGTGACTCCGATCGACGATGTTGCGACCTGCGATGGATCTGGCCTGGGCGAAGACAATAGTGGCTTGATCGGTGCGACGCTTCGACATCGGCTAGATATGGCCGAAAACGGAGAAGAAAAGGTCGGTGAGGAGGAAGACGGCTAAGAAGAAGGAAACAATGAAGGAGCGAGAAGGAAACGCTCATTGCGGCGTCGGATGGCGTCGAGGCGAAGGTCACGGCCGAGTCTCAATCTGGACACAACGCTCGAGCTGGCGTGGCGCTCGAGGCTTACTTGACAAAACTATATGCAAAAGATTTGTTCTTATTCTTGTGGTATGAGTTTTGATATTGGAATAAAAAAATACAATCAAGAAAGTATGAAAAAGATTATGTTGGTCCTTTGTAAGTTGCTAATTATTAGAACTGTGAGAACCGTTCAATCCAACAAAATGCTATTAATTCTTCCAAAATATTTTTTCAAACTATTTCTTCTTATTTAACATCTGACACTTCTTATGTAACATCTGATGTGGTGTCTGACATGACATATTTTAAAAATAAAAATAAAAATTAACATTAACATTAATATTAATATTAACATTAAAATAATTGAGTGATGAATTTTTTGGATTGAAATTTGTCATGGCATATGTCATATAATGAAAGATGGCATCATGACCCAAGACTTTTGGCTAATGAATAACATAATTAAAATACTAGAATAATATTATTTAATATGTCACGTCAGCTGTCACATAAGAAAAAAATGGAGGAATTATAACATTCTTCTTCTTTGTTTGCTTTAAAGGTCAAAACATGTGATATGTAACTGGCACCCAACATAATAAAGCAAAGTTGATTTAGCACGTCGAATCGAGTTCCACTACAGGAACTCAAATAGCAACTTGCAATAGGGTCATGACACTTGCTATTTTTTGCTTTTGGATCCTTGACTTTTTTTGTTTATATTCTTAAAAAAATTAAAAGATGAGATGCATATAATCCAACATCTATTAATGGAGTTTTTAAAATTAACTCATGAGTTCTTCTAGGATTTTTGCATCGAATTATTCATTTATTCACCTTTCCGCGTCAGATGGGAGTCTAATGATTGGGCATCATCGTATTTAGGATGTGAGGCAGAAATCTTTTAGGAGATATCAAATGGATCTTGACAAGTTGCCATGGTCTACTTCTAAAACTACTTTTGTGTTAATCCCGGGGGCTTGATCGAAGATGAAAACTAATGCAATCGAGATCTGAGATGTCACACAAAACTTTGTGATGATCAAACTCAAGATCTACGAATAAAACTAAAAAGCCAAATTACAATATGAATGAGAAAAATAGCAAAGAGAAGATCTCTTGTTCTTCCTTGCAAACGTGTTGCAATTGGGACAGAACAAGTTACAATAATCTAGAGAGATGAGAAGAAGAACAATGCTGGGGTGTCAAAACACCGTTGCTCAAAGCAAGATTCGCCCCACACGATCTGCTTCCAGGAACCAGCAAGTTTGAAGAACTTGTGGAACGCTCGATGTCACCTCTGTTCTGACTCCTCGGATGGACTTGCAATGGCGGCAGCAACTCCCTCTCTTTCTCTCTTTTCTGACTTGTATTTTTCGTAGTACCCACAAAGGAGGCCAGAAGAGAGTATATATAGAGAGAGGTTGGAAACCCTAGCCACCTCTTCGGTTATGGAAAGATTGAATCAAATCACAAAAAGATAGCAACGAATTAATTCTAATCCCACAAAGATAGGAACTGAATTAATTCAAATCCCACAAATATAGTAACGAAATTAATTCAAATCCCACAAAGATAGGATCTGAATTAATCGCATTGATTCACCCTTTCCATAACCGATTTGAAATCTGCACAGTCAGCGTAGCCCTCCATGCGGCAGCAGCAGCAGCAGCCTGGCCGCATGGACCGCTTGGGCCGCATGGACCGCATGTGCCGCACGATCCGCACGATCCGCATGGACCGCATGAACCGCATGAGCCGCATGGACCGCATGAGCCGCATGAGCCGCATGAGCCGCATGGACCGCATGGACCGCATGAGCCGCATGGCCGCATGAGCCGCATGAGGCCGCATATGAGCCGCATGCCGCATAAGACCGCATGGCCGCATAGTGCGCCAACAAAACGCCACATTACGCCTCATGAGCCCATGAGCCCGAGCCCGAGCCCGAGTCCGAGTCCGAGTCCGAGTCCGAGTCCGAGTCGCTAAGCCCCTTTGGGGCTTAGCTCCAAGTGGAATTAATCCAAGAGAATGACAAAAGCATTAATGCTTAATCCTTGGAGCCTTATTCTTACCTCCTAGTAAAATCACCCACATGGTTCCCTCCTTAGGGTCACCACCCCATGTGCATCTCTCAACAACACACCCAAGTATATATGTTGAGATAACTCATGGTGCTTTTCCAATGTGGGACTAAAATTTTACAAGGCATGTTGAGAGCAAGCTCTCTCTATGTAAATAAAGCACCAACAATCCCCTACATATCACAACATATATATATGTGTCCAGGGTTGAGCGTTCCCCACAGTAACTGTCCATTTTGCATTAGGATAGATGTCGCTGACGACTTGAATCTTCCCGCATGGGTTAAATAACAATGTGATACAAGAATGGACTACGTCTTGAATTCTGCACCACAATTATAATTCTTCCCACTTACAAAGTGTAGTTACGTGTGCTTCTGGCTGCACATTAAAGGCCCTGTGCCAGCCTAGTTTCAGTGTATAATTTTGGGCGTCTACAAGTTTACCCTCAAGAGACGGCCTGATATCTCTTTTCATACACTATAGGTGAGTTCTTTATTAAAGAGATATGGCATGAAGCCTTGCGCTTCCTTGCGGTGCTACGCCGCTATGACATGGCCTGAAGCCGAGGCATTACCCCTACCTGGGAACCTCATCGTAGTGTCATACTACTGTAGCATGAGGTCACAAGCCTCTTTGTAGTGCCAAACTACCCAGCATGAAGCCTAAGGCTTCCTTGCGGTGTTACGCCGCAACGACATGGCTTACAATGCCGAGGCTTTACCCCTACCTGGGTACCTCATCGTGGTGTCGTGCCACTGTAACATGGGGCCATCCTCCCCTTTGTAGTGCTGTCTACAACTCTTTAATTACGTCATACAGCATTAGGCTACCTGCCTATTTGCGGTGCTACGCCGCTATGACTTGGCTTGCAAAGCCGAGGCATTACTCCTACCTGGGAACCTCATAGTGGAGTCATCCCACTGTAGCATGGAGTTTCACTCCTTGTAGTGCTGCTCTACCGTGCTTCCTGTAAAGCACACCAGACATTCACTCTGCCTGAGAACTCATTAAGGCGTTTAAGCCAACCTTCCACAGGATTTGTTTTTCCGCAGAAAAATACATAGTAGACAACAGTGGTTATGGGTCCGTATCCCTTCCATGTTCCAGAGAACAAGTACCCACTGTTACCTGATAGTTTTCCAGTCAGTGATCCTCCTTTGAACCAAAAGTTAGATGCCTAGTAGATTTCTCTTTGAACTAATAGCATAAAACTTTATGGTAGGATTACAAAGACACACTATCAGAATGCCTTTAAGCCCATTTTACAAGCTGTGTCATCGACCAACTGGCGCTTGAGGCCCTTTGTGAACGGATCTGCCAGGTTCTCCTGACTCCGAACATCAACCACTGCAATTACACCTCTTTTGATAAGATCGTGTACTGCCCTGTGCTTCAACCGCACAGTCCTCTTCTTCCCGTTGAAGAGGTCATTTGATGCCACCGCCGCAGTCGCCTGGTTGTCACAGTATATCGGTATCGCCGGTATCTGAGCCCCAACCACTGGAAGATCATACATGAGCTCTCGAAGCCATTCTGCTTCATTTGCTGCAGTTTCAAGTGCATAGAATTCAGATTCCATGGAGGAACGAGAGAGTACAGTCTGCTTCTTCGACTTCCACGATATAGCAGCTCCACCCAAGGAAAAGATATATCCACCTGTGGATCTCTCGCTTTCCACCTCTGAACACCAGCTAGCATCACTGAAGCCTTCCACTACTGTCGGATACCCGTTGTAGTGCAGTGCATATGTCTGAGTCTTCTTGAGATATCTCATTACTCGCTTCACAGCTTTCCAGTGCTCAACCCCTGGGTTGCTTGTGAACCGACTCAGCATTCCCACGGCGAAAGCTATGTCAGGTCTTGTGGCAGTAGTTGCGTACATCAAACTTCCGATAACGCTAGAATACTCCAGCTGCCTGACGCTTTCCCTCGAGTTTGGCTTCAGCTTCTGATCACACCTGTATGGCGTATCGATCCCTGAAAGATCCTTATACCCATAGCGTGTGAGCATCTTCTCAATATAGTGAGATTGTGACAGCGCTACTCCAGTGTCTGTCCGGATGATCTTTATGCCCAGGATGACATCTGCATCCCCCAAGTCCTTCATACTGAACTTGGTTGAGAGGAACTTCTTTGTCTCTGTGACACAGCCTATATCCGTACCTAGGATTAGCATGTCGTCCACGTACAGACAAACGATGACTCCTCTTCCATCAGCGAACTTTGTGTAAACACATTTGTCCGTCTCGCTAACTCTGTAGCCGTTTGACCTAATAACTTTGTCAAACTTCTCATGCCACATCTTGGGAGCTTGCTTCAAACCATATAATAATTTCACCAACTTGCAGACTTTGTCTTCAAGACCTTTGACGACAAATCCATCTGGTTATTGCATGTAAATCTCTTCGGTCAGCTCCCCATTCAGGAACGCTGTCTTTACATCCATCTGATGTATCACCAACTTATGTATAGCTGCTAGAGCGATTAACATCCTGATGGTGGTCATCCGAGCTACTGGAGCGTACGTGTCGAAGTAGTCTATCCCCTGTTTCTGAGAAAATCCCTTGGCGACCAGCCTGGCCTTGAACTTGTCAATAGTTCCATCTGCCTTCATCTTCTTCTTGAAGATCCATTTACATCCAATAGGCTTTTCTCCTTCAGGTAGATCTACCAACACCCATGTGTTATTGGAGGTGATAGAGTCAAACTCGTCATTCACTGCCTCCTTCCAGAAGATAGCATCTCTGGTCTTCATCGCCTCATCATAGGTAAGCGGATCTGCTTCCACATGATAGGTGACAAAGTCATCTCCGAAATCTTTCGGTCTCCTCGCTCGCTTAGCTGACGGCTCGGCGAGTTCTGGTGCAAGAGTTGTTCCATCAACAACAGCTTCTTCTTGGACTACTGGCTCGTATGAGATTTCAGTCTCATTAGTACCTACATCATTTTCCGGAATGTCCGAAAGAACAATGTTTTTGTCTTTTGCGAACTTGTCTTCAAAGTATTCAGCATCGCGAGATTCGATAATATAATTTGATTCAATATCAAGAAATCTCCGAGCATCACTCTTCTCGGCATACCCCAAGAAGATAGCCTTCGTAGTCCTTGTCCCCAGCTTCTGAATCTTCAGATCTGGAAGCTTCACATACGCCAGACACCCCCACACTCGAATGACATTCAAGTTGGGTCTGACTTTGAACCAGAGTTCATGAGGAGTTACGTCCGAAGTTGCATATGGCACTCTATTTAGAATGAAAGTGGCCGTTAATGCAGCTTCTCCCCAGTAGCATTTTGGAAGACCTGCAGTGAGTAGCATGGAATTCATCATTTCTGTTAATGTTCGGTTCTTCCTCTCTGCTACTCCGTTGGATTGAGAAGAATATGGAGCAGTAGTCTCGCATATGATTCCATGTTCTTTGCAGAATGATGCAAATTCATGAGACCTGTACTCCCCACCTCGATCACTTCTCAGCCTCTTGAGTTGTTGTCCAGTCTGCCGTTCAGCCTCGGCCCTGAACTCTCTGAACTTCTCGAAAGCTTCGTCTTTGGACTTGAGCAAGTAGACGAACGCGTATTTTGAGAAGTCGTCGATGAAGGTTATGAAATACTTCATCCCGGCCTTCGTGGAGAAATGTTTGAAGTCACAGATATCGGAGTGCACCAACTCCAGAAGATCTGTGCTTCTATTGACCCGATGAAAGGGTTTCCTTGTGATCTTCGTCTGAGCACACACCTCACACTTCTCCACCTTACCCCCACATTTGGAGATAAGTCCTAGACTAGACATTTTGTTAATTCTCTTACAATGAACATGTTCTAGTCTATTATGCCACAACTCAAGAGAATAATCAGAAAATGCAACTGCATTAATGTCTTCAAACTGGTTAACAAGCTGAATTTTAAACATGCCTTCGGTTTGATAAGCCTTTCCGAAGTATGTTCCTTTCTTGGACATCACCATCTGACCAGCATTGATGTCCATCCTCAAGCCTGCGTTGCAGAGCAGGCTCCCAGAGATCAGGTTCTTGGCAATCGCCGGAACATGCTTCACACCTTGAAGCGTCAGAGTGTTTCCAGAAGTGAGTTTCAGTTCCACGGTCCCGATCCCCAGAACTTCAGCTTGGGCCTGGTTCGCCATGACAACCTTCTCAGATATCGGCTGGTACGTGACGAACCATTCCTTGCCTGAACAGACATGGCAAGTCGCTCCAGTGTCTATCCACCAGTCATAGTCAACCTCTACAGTTGTGACCTGTCCGATCATAGCAACAACGTTAGAAACCAATGAAACCTTATTAGGCTCACATTTCTCTGATTGTTTAGGCTTAGATCTGCATTCACTCTTGTAGTGGCCTTTCTTGCCACAATTATAACAAGTCACGTGGGACTTTGTCTTCTGTTGCTTGAAAGAAGGACCCTTCACTTTCAGATTAGTGAAGTCCTTCTTCTTGGGATGAGAAGCCGCCTGCTTCCCCTTGGGATCCCTCGTTTGCACCAGATTGGCTTTAGCCAACTGTTTGGACAGAGTGTCCACCTTCTGTTGAGAACGCATCTCGTCCTCAACATGGATCTCTTGAAGTAGATCTCCCAAGCTAATGTCTAGCTTCTTTCTGTGCATCCTTGCATAGAAGGTACTCCATCCAGCAGGAAGTTTTGAGACGATCCCTCCGACGACAAACTTGTCGGGAAGGGGCATCTCTTCGTCTTCCAGTTTCTGACGCAGCTTCAGAAATTCTTTCACCTGTGGTAACATGGACTTTTCGTCCTCAAAGAGCAATTTGTGATATTTTTCAACCACAAACATTTTGCTCCTGTTCTTATCTTCTTCATACAGATTTTCTACAGACTCCCATATGTCTCTGGCAAGTTCCTTCTTCGAGTAGGATTCTGCCAGGGAGTCCTCCATAGCATTCAGGATGATAAGCCTGCAGATGCTATTTTTCCTTCTCCATTTGGCCTGGAGTTTGGTAGCCGCGTTGATGGCGGCAGTAGATCCAGTGTCTGGAACAGAGGGTTCTTCCTCCAACAGAACATGATCAACATCTTTCAGTTGAAGAGTTAGGTACACCTTTCTCTTCCAGACTTGATAGTGCTCTCCATCGAACTTTTCCAACTTGCAGAAGTCCGATTGGAGGAGCGAAGCATTAATGTTTTCCATCTACACGGATCTTGCTTTGAGATTGTTAATCCCGGAGGCTTGATCGAAGATGAAAACTAATGCAATCGAGATCTGAGATGTCACACAAAACTTTGTGATGATCAAACTCAAGATCTACGAATAAAACTAAAAAGCCAAATTACAATATGAAGGAGAAAAATAGCAAAGAGAAGATCTCTTGTTCTTCCTTGCAAACGTGTTGCAATTGGGACAGAACAAGTTACAATAATCTAGAGAGATGAGAAGAAGAACAATGCTGGGGTGTCAAAACACCGTTGCTCAAAGCAAGATTCGCCCCACACGATCTGCTTCCAGAAACCAGCAAGTTTGAAGAACTTGTGGAACGCTCGATGTCACCTCTGTTCTGACTCCTCGGATGGACTTGCAATGGCGGCAGCAACTCCCTCTCTTTCTCTCTTTTCTGACTTGTATTTTTCGTAGTACCCACAAAGGAGGCCAGAAGAGAGTATATATAGAGAGAGGTTGGAAACCCTAGCCGCCTCTTCAGTTATGGAAAGATTGAATCAAATCACAAAAAGATAGCAACGAATTAATTCTAATCCCACAAAGATAGGAACTGAATTAATTCAAATCCTACAAATATAGTAACGAAATTAATTCAAATCCCACAAAGATAGGATCTGAATTAATCGCATTGATTCACCCTTTCCATAACCGATTTGAAATCTGCACAGTCAGCGTAGCCCTCCATGCGGCAGCAGCAGCAGCAGCCTGGCCGCATGGACCGCTTGGGCCGCATGGACCGCATGTGCCGCACGATCCGCACGATTCGCATGGACCGCATGAACCGCATGAGCCGCATGGACCGCATGAGCCGCATGAGCCGCATGAGCCGCATGGACCGCATGAGCCGCATGGCCGCATGAGCCGCATGGCCGCATGAGCCGCATGAGGCCGCATATGAGCCGCATGCCGCATAAGACCGTATGGCCGCATATGAGCCGCATAAAGACCGCATGACTGCTGACGTGCTAAGTGCAAAGTGCGCCAACAAAATGCCACATTACGCCTCATGAGCCCATGAGCCCATGAGCCCATGAGCCCATGAGCCCGAGCCCGAGCCCGAGTCCGAGTCCGAGTCGCTAAGCCCCTTTGGGGCTTAGCTCCAAGTGGAATTAATCCAAGAGAATGACAAAAGCATTAATGCTTAATCCTTGGAGCCTTATTCTTACCTCCTAGTAAAATCACCCACATGGTTCCCTCCTTAGGGTCACCACCCCATGTGCATCTCTCAACAACACACCCAAGTATATATGTTGAGATAACTCATGGTGCTTTTCCAATGTGGGACTAAAATTTTACAAGGCATGTTGAGAGCAAGCTCTCTCCATGTAAATAAAGCACCAACAATTTGTTAGTTTTTGACTTGTGGATATGGATGAAGTTGGCAGTTTCTTGTGCCATGAAAATGGATAAAATTTAACCTTGTCTTCAGGTTCCAAGAATCCAATTGGTAAAAAGATTCATCAGCCGTAGTTACCGATGATTGCCTTATACTCATAGTCTAAAGTTCATTTGAATTACATTTACATTGTTGAAATATCATATAAGTTTATGAAGACTGAACCACAAGTGGTTGTCAAACAACAAATCCCGCTTGCTATATAATCTATTGTTGAGCAGAATAATCTATTGTAGAAGAGTTGAAGCAGAACAACTATTGTAAAGAGAGAAAAACAATAAAAAATATTATAAATCAAGTTAACAGAACAACCTACAGGTGTGATCAAAATTATCTTTGTTCAAAGCGAGATTGAACCATCGATTCGCTCCGAGGAATCACAAAGTCTCGATTGGACTGAAATCGCAATCGAACTTCTGAAACACTCGTAGTATCACCTCCCTTCTGATGCGCTAATACAAAAATACTTGGAACAAAGCACTTGCTGCTTAGAAGCGGTCTAAAATAAGCAATCTCGAACCTAACCTTGGACTTTCTGTATTTTACCGTAATTTTATGTGGATTGTTCCTCTCAACACGGGACACCCCCTTCCGTAGTAGTCCTGGTTTAGCCCATGCTTATGCTTCTCTTTTTGATAAGTTAGTTCTTTTGTGAGACAATTTATGAAACCGCGAAAATGTTCCTTCCATAAGTTATTTTATGCTTTCTATTTTTGAAAAGCAGCAACAATACCATACCATGCCAGCATGCCCAGTTGGGTATAAGCTGTTTCTCAAGTTGCATTCGGGCCAGTCCGGGCCGGCCCACGGGCCAACGTCTGCGGGCTAGACCGGGCTCGAGCCGGTCCAGGACCGGCCCACGGGAAAAAACGGTCCGGGCTAAGCCCGGCCCGGTTCAGTGATAGCCGGTCCAGCCCGACCCACTGGACCGGACCCAGGGAGAGCCAGTCCGGGCTGAACCGGTCCACGGGCCGGGCCGGGCCAAGGTCGGTTCGTGCCGGTTCGGGCCGGTTGAACCGGACCGGCCCAGTTTTTTTGTAATTTTTTCCCCTTTTTTTTACAGTTTTTTTGTATTTTAATTTTAAAAATTTGTAATTTAAATTTAATTTTGAAAAGTGTTTAATTTTGAAAAATGTTTATAAAAATTTGTAATTTAAGAACCGGACCGGCCCTTAGGATTTAATTTTTAAATTTTCATAAAAAATTTGTAATTTAATTTTGAAAAAAAATGATAAAAGTTAAAAAAACATTTCTCCCTCTTCCTTTATCCGGGCTTGGGACCGGCAAATGCTTGTTTGGCATAGGCGGAGTTAAAAAATATTTTTTTTAAATAAAAAATAGTTTTTGAAAGTATAAGTTAAAATTTGAAAAGTATAAGTTAAAATTTAAAAGTATAAGTTAAAATTGAAATATTTTAAGTATAAATGTATAAGTTTAAATGTACATACCTAATACCTTGCACCGTAGCCTCATTGTTGTTCGCCTTCATGCAATGAAAACGATTCCAAATCCAGCTCGTGGACATCGTGATCTTCTTCATCTTTCTGGTTTTGGGTTCTTCTATCGGCTTTCATCCAATCTTGTACGCACACTAGTGCTTCCAAGATATCGGGCTTCAAGCAGCTCCTCCTATCGCTCAACATCCTTGAACTTGCACTAAAACAGGACTCCGATGCTACCGTAGACACCGGAACCATCAGTAGATCACGTGCTATGTTAGAAAGAACAGAAAATCTCTTGTCGTGTCTCTTCCACCATTCTAAAACGGCGAAGTGATCTGGAGTCTCATCTTCGTCTTGACAAGAATTAAGGTAAAGAGACAACTCTTGAGTAGGTTGGGAAGATTGCTTTTGTTTCTTCCTTTGTAGTATGCGACCGGCTGCTGATAGCTTAGACGCCAAGCCGGAGCTACTACTAGCCCCCCCTGAGTTGGTCGGGTCGACGTTGCTCCTTCTTCGTACAATATAACTAACCTGTCCAACGCAACTTTAACTTCATTTTCATGTCAGTAACGTCTATACCCATATATTCTCCATATCCATCTAATAAAACCTCTACGCCATCCAATTTGATTGTAGGATCAAATATGGAAGCCAAACAATATAAAAGAGGTACTTCACCCCATTATTTCTTGAATTTGGCTTCCATATTTCTCGCCGCATATTCAAAATTTGGATGATCTCTATATTTAGAAAATAAATAAGACATGTTACAAAGTTCACGTAAAGCTAAGCAAGATGTGGGATAATAAACACCAGAAAGAGTACATGTAGTATTGCAAAAAACTTCTAAAAATTCACAAACACTTTCAGCTGCTACCCAATCATCAGTAGTAACTTGATAGTCAAAGCTGACATCCGAACTACAATAATATGTAATAGCACTCTTAAAAGGAATTGCAGATTTCAATATCAAGTAGGTGGAGTTCCACTATTTGGTATATCCTTCACAAATCTTCTAAAAGTAATACCAAAATGTGCGCACGTGCATGCAAAATTTTGTTGTCTACTTGGAGACGAGTTTAGGTGGAGCAAGCATTGTCGTAGAGTGTCTAAATGGGGATCAAAAAATTTTAAACATTCTTTAACAACTAAGTTAATTATATGGCAAGCACACCTAACATGCATAAGTCTACCTTCTAAAATAGGCTGAAAAATTACTGACAAAGAAGACATAGCAGCAGTATTGTTTGATGCATTGTCCAAAGAGATAGAAAAATTTTTAGGGTGAATATCATATTCACGCACGTGTTTTGAAATCTCACTTGAAATTATAGCGCCCGTGTGTGGACATTCTATAATTTTAAGACAGATGATGCGTTTTTGCAACATCCATTGTGCATCTATATAGTGTGCAGTAATACAAATATAAGCATAACTCCACTTGGTAGTCCAAATATCAGAAGTAATAGCCAACTTACTAACATTTTGAAAATCCGCTTTCAAAGCGGCTTTTCGCTCGTTAAAGAGACGAATAGCCTCATTTCGAGCTTGTTGTCTACTCACTCTAGTAAAGGAGGGGTTTAGAGAAATTGATGCATAATCTCGTAAAGATTCGCTTTCACCCGTCGTGAAAGAAAGTTCTTCACGAATAATATGTTTAGTTAATTCAGTTTTATGCCGAGCAGCTGAGTAAGTAAAGTTACCCATTGAAGAACCGGTGGCGCCAAAGCTTATTTGGGTTTGGGACGCTTGAAGTGTGTCCTTCCCGTAGCAAGTGTCGTAGTGTCTGGATATGGTCCCGGTGCCACCGCCCTTCTTCCATGCGTACTGGTTGCAACATTTCTTGCATTGCTGTAATGTCCCAAATTCGTGATACGTATTTAGTGTACGTATACGTGTTTTGGACCCATATTTTATTTATTCATGGTTAGTTATCTTGGTTTATCTTGTATTGGCTTAGTTTTATTGGCATTGCTAGTTTAATTGGTTTTAATGGTTCATTGGTTTATTTGGGCTTGGTTTATTCCTGGGTTGGTTCGGCTTGGTTTGGTTTGCTTGGTTCATTATGAACCATAGGGGTGAACCCCCTACCTACCACCACCATCCCCCTTTATAACCCACCTAACTTTTCTCTCTCCTCCACTTTCTCATTAACTCTTCTTCCTTCTCCATTAAACCCACCACCAACCAAGAACACCCCTTAGGCAAGTGTAACTTGCTTCCATAAGAGAACCCATTTTTATTGTTCCATTAGCTTCTCCTCATGTTTCTAAGACACATTAGAACTTGTCATTTTCCATTTTGAGGCTTTAATTTTTGTAGATCTAGAAATTAGTTATTTTCAGATTTTGGTGGTTTTGATCTATCAAACTTCTTTGTTTTCAAGTTTTGATGGTTCCATGTTGTAGAAAATTTTATTCTACCCAATTTTGACCTTTGAAAAGTTGGATTTGGACTTGTTTTGACCAAGTTATGGACTTTTGAAGCTTTGGGTTCAAACCATGGAGTTCTTGCTGATTTGGAGAAGACAGTGAGCAGTGTGCGCGAGCTTTTTAGCTTGCACCACGGAGTTGCGTGCGCTCTTTAGCGCAGCGCAGTATGGAGTACATATGCTGCCTTTTGGAGACGTATGTCTTACATACGCTGCCTTGATGAGGAGTCGTATGGACCTCATACGCTGCCTTGATGAGGAGTCGTATGGAGTACATACGCTGCCTTTTGGAGACGTATGTCTTGTATACGCTGCCTTGATGAGGAGTCGTATGAAGTACATACGCTGCCTTGAAGAGGAGTCGTATGGAGTTCATACGCTGACTTGAGCGTAGCCTGACCTGAGCGTAGCCTGACCTGAGCGTAGCCTGACTTGAGCGTAGCCTGACTTGAGCGCAGTCTGACTCAGGCGCAACCTGATGTTTAGGCGCAACTGGACCTGACCCTACTTACCCTGGATCTTCTATAGCCCTGTATATTGATATTTTTATTAGATATTTAACGTCTATTTTATATCCTTACGCCTTTTGTCCTGAACTTGATAATCACGAATTTACTTGATATGTTTGGAATTGATAATTGAGCATGACGTGATAGTGACCCGTAGTGGTGCACTCCTGACATAATAACCTGACATGACCTGATAGTGGCCCGTCGTGGCACACTCCTGACAAGTACACTTGGCATGATAACCTGACATGATTATCTCGAATAGCTGTTGCGACGGCTACCTGACATGACATGACCTGTATAATTAATCTGAACACCGTGGGCGATTGTGCTTGTACAAATAATCCAGTCATGTCTTGCATCATGTCTAGGAGGAGACTCCTGAGTACCACGGTCAGGAGTACCTACTGAAATGGGCTAAGGTTAATGACTAGTATAATTCACTAGACATGAAGAGATGTTTCCCAGTTACAGGCGATCCCGTTATCCCGGCCGCAAATGTTTGGACTTGTAGCCTGCCGACGAGTAGGGCATATTTCCAGCCCACTGTTATGTAGGGCACCCACCATTGTCACTTAAATGATTGAACTCTATTGTCACTCTAATGTATTGTACTCTCTAAATTGTCACTATAATGATTGCCTGGATAACCTGGATAGCTGCAGGGCCTGTGGCTACTTGGAGCATCTCATTGCATCTTGCTAGTAACTAGGATTGTGATAACCCTAGTTAGTTAATGTAGAAGCCGTAGGCAATGATTGGCCGTGATTGCTTGGATGGAGTCTAGTCCAGTATAGTATTGTCTAGAATTGATTGATTGCAAGATTGTGCCAGAATGATTGAATGATTGTCACTCCAGATTGATACTATAACGATTGTACTCTATTGTCACTCTAGCGTATTGCACTCTTCATTGTCACTTTTATCATTGTACTCTCTCCTTTTCACCTTAATGATTGTCACCTTTAGCAATAAATGATCAAAGACTAAGTTCTGTTCAGGCGAAGGGTTACAATATCGGTCCTTGTTTGGTTTAAGGATTGTAACCTGGCTTCCGGAATAGTACCTTCGTCTTCTCTTCATATATTGTCCAGCTATATTTTATTTAGCATGATTCTCCAGTTATCGTATGTCAATGATGCTTCACTTAATTATTTTCTCTGATTGGGATAAGTGCATTGGTAGTGCACAAACCTCAATCTGTGTTATTTATTTTTGTTTTCTTATGTATTGAATGCTAATGAATTGTTGGTTTTAGTTCTTAAGTGAAGCCTCCTTTGTGGCACTTGCTCTTTCTGGGGTCTGACCCAGCTGGTTTTGTATGGCCAGATACCGGAGCAGCACCAAAGGATCTTCCTGCTTTCCAGCCCGATGGTGGTCACCAGGCGTAATCAGGGCATCGAGTGGGTTTCTTTTGTTCTCCCACTGTAATATTGTAAATTATTCTTTGAGGCGTTTAGCCGACGAGCAAGTGTTAGCTCGATTGTACTTACTTACTGTCTGCCTACGGGCTGTGACATGATTGACAAGCCCCGGGGGTTGATCATGTATGACTGAACTCTTGCTAGTCCTCACATTTTGTAACGACTAGCTTCATGATCATTCCGAATATATAATGTATGGGACGTCTTACTATTGTGTATTTGGTGGTCTGACATCTTGTAACTATTATTAGTTGGCTGAGATTGAGACAATAGGCTATTTTATGACCTTAAGAGACTGATGGATTGTAGTGAAACCCTCACATATCTAGACAGCCGTGACCGTATAGCGGTGTGGATTCCATTCCGTACGTAGCTGGCTATGTCTGCCCCCGCTCTCCAGTATTCTGGTTCTGGGGCGTGACAATTGCGCCTTGTACGGTATTGGTTCACCCTTGGCATCTAAAACAAGCGAACCATCAGGATTAGTTTCATAAATCAAAGTAAAATATTCCCAATACTTAGACCTTTTTTTCTTTTCAGGACGTTGGGTGGAACTAGCGACTTCCGGAGGAGATGGTTGAAACCCCTCCGGAATCGGATTGGTAGCTACTTGCTCAGGTGGAATTTCAGTACCGTCAAAAAAGTATTAAAAAATTGGTAAGTCTGTCCAGCAAGATCAGGTGGGTTTGAACCTTCACCAGCCATATATAAAATAAAATAAAGTAAAACTATGTTAGAAGAAAGTAAGGGATTGAGAGGAAGATCGGGAAGCCGTAGAGCCGGAATGGAGTTGGGAGGGAGATCGGGAAGCCGTAGAGCACCAGAGCACCGGGAAGGGAAAGCCGTAGAACACCGTAGAGAAATGTAGAGAAATGTTTGGAATGAGTTGTGTTTGAAAAATGGAATTTTTGGCCTATTTATAGAAATTTTTCGGGGTTATTTTGGTAATTTTACGCCAAAAATGACCAAAATGTCCCTCCCAACATTTTAATAACGGCTATATGGGAGGGGCAATTTTGTAAAAGAACCCCCCCTCCAACGGTCAAAAAAAAAAAAAAAACCCAACGGTCGGCTGGACCGGTCCCAGCGGGCCGGGCTTCGGGCCGGTCCAACCGGGCCGGGCTTCGGGCCGGTCCAACCGGGCCAAGGCTTCGGCCCGGGCCACTGACCTGTTTAAAAAAAAAAAAAAAAAAATTAGCGCGGGCCGGGCCGGGCTCGGGCTGGTGTGTGTGTGGGGGGGGGGGGGGGGGGGGAGGCCCGACCCGACCCGTTCGGGGGTGGGGGGCCGGGCCGGGCTTCAACGCCAGCGGGCCGGTCCGGGCCTGGGTCGGGCTCCGGGCTAACCGGCCCATTGTGCAACATGAGCTGTTTCAGCTTCTACTTTTCCGAAGCAGCCAACCTTTCCCAAAGTACCCCTCCTCTCGCCCAAAAATTCCAAAGGCAGTACTCAATAAAAGCCTAAACCCTCCAAAACCCTAGCCCCCACTCTCTCTCTCTCCCAGCACCAGCGTTAGGGTTAGGTTAGGGTTACGGTTAGTGTTAGTGTTTTTTTCCTCCACCAACACCGAAAAAATGCGTCCTCCGAGAGGCGGCGGCGGCTTCAGGGGCAGGGACGGCGGCCGGGGCGGCGGCCGCGGACGATTCGGTGGGGGCCGCGGAGGCGGCGGAGGCCGCGGCGGGTTCCGCGACGAGGGACCTCCTTCGGAAGTCGTAGGTCCGGTCTTCTCCTCTCCCCGACCTCTTCGAAAACATTTGATTCCTACATCAAAAACCCTTTAAAAAAATACCTTTTCTAATTCTTTTTTGTTTGCAGAGGTTTCCTCGTTCCTTCACGCTTGCGAAGGGGACGCGGTGACGAAGCTGACGAACGAGAAGATTCCGTACTTCAACGCGCCGATCTACCTGCAGAACAAGACCCAGATCGGGAAGGTCGATGAAATCTTCGGCCCCATCAATGAATCAGTAGGTTTTTTTCGGGGGTTTGAATTTTATTTTGCTAATTTTTGCTATATTAGTTCAAAAGTTGTAATCTTTACTATTTCTAGCTTAGTTTGGTGATAACAAGCGTGTTGTAGCTACTGCTGGACATGGAGAACTTATTATATGGGTAGGAAAATGAATGGGAATGTTGGATATTTCGCAAGGTTTTTCGGTGGGCCTGGTAAAAATTCATTTGGTTGAATTTTACTGCAATAGGTTCGGTTGGGTTATTGATTTGTGAGATTAATGTAGAATAGTTCAAAATGTTTGAAAAGTAGGCTCGACATTTTTAAAAGTGAGTGTTATTTTGTAACTATCAACTATTTCAAGAATTTATGTTTATCTGAGGCGCTGCTTCCAGAATTAGCTACCTAAATGTGTTCTTGAACGCATGTTTTTGTTCTGCATTTCTTGTACATGCACTTTTGAAGTTGACAACAAGTGAACCATGGTTTGAGAATGCAGGTTTGAGTTGCGGAAACAAACTCTCTGTCTTGCCGCATCTTGACCCGACCAAGTCCCTGGATCCTACATAAGCAGGAGCCTTGTGGCACATGGATGCCTTTTTTTCAAATCGTCTTAGGTGGATTGGACATATGCAACATAGACCCATAGATGAACTGTTAAGAGCGAAGCTTCTGGAACTAGGGGCAGGCCTAAAGGGGCTGAGGCTGTAAAACATATTGTTTTTGTTAACCTACCGATCACGTGGCCCTTTATAGGCTTGAATGGAATAAAAGTATTCAATTAGCTGGCCCCTAAATTTTGAGAGAAAGGCATAGGCATACATCTTGACCCTCCTCAGACCCTTACGTAAATGAGAGTCTCGTGGCAGTGGAGCTCCTCTTTGCGATGTTTGAGTATAATTTTGTTAGTTTATTAGGTTATCCCTTTAACCACAGATAACTTGTATTGTAGCTAATATGCTAAATGTTTCTTTTGTAGAACGTAAATACAGAATGCGAATATATATTTTTAGTGTTCCAGAGAGTTTATATGTCATTAATCTTGCAGTGCTTCTCAATTAAGATGATGGAGGGCATCATAGCTACTTCTTACTCTGCTGGAGACAAGTTCTACATTGACCCTTTAAAGCTTTTGCCGCTTTCTCGATTTCTACCACAGCCAAAGTAAGTCAAGTTCCTATTGTTTGTTACCTTCATTTGTTGTTACCTTCATTTGTCTAAATGTAGGGCATCTAAAATATATTGTGATAGTTCAACTTCACACCATTTTTATAAATATATCATGTTTAATATTCATTAATCTAATACGAACTTCTAAAAGTGGAATGATAACTAACTGCGACTGACTACTTAAAACATGAATATCATCTTCTAATCAGACATATTTTGTTTATACTTTATAGTAACTAACTCTGATTGACTACTCAAAACATGAATATCTTCTAAGCAGACATGTTGTTTATAGTAACATACCTTAGCTGCATATATTTTGGGGAAGGAAAATACGGGAAAGAATGGTGGTATTCTTTTCTTTCATTGCCAACATTCTGCATATATTTTGGGTTATTCCCCTGATCTGAAAGGAAATATCAACTGCAACTTTATTTAGTTTGATTTGAAAAAAATGAGCCCTTCACGTTTCACTTCAATCCCCGTCTACTTCGGGTAGTCATATAATATTAGTCTTATAACTATAAATAAGTATGTTTGTCATCGCCTAATTTATCATTTCAGGCACCTCTCTTAGTCTTTTCCTTTAGTTCCTAAGAGGCAACCACTTCAAGAAGGGAAATTTGAGTTATGTATTCAATTTCTGAATTGGCGACATGTACTTTCCTTTATTTGCAGTTGAGAACATTTAATGTCTACAATATCAATATATAGGAAGGAATTCATCACTGTTGCTCTTTGAGAAGAACATTCTCATTTAGGATGACAATGTGCATGCTCTTTCAAGCTTGACATGAAGATCAAAAGGTCATACATGACTGAGCCTATGAATTTTCTGGCAGCATCGTTCAAATGCAAATGCTTCATCTTATACTTATGTTAATCTTCCATTTCCAACTTCACATGAAAGTCGCCTATAGTCCTGAACCATTAGTGCTTTTCAGTTTCTCTTATGTTTCCTTCGTGTTAGTCTTTACCAACATTTTGTACTTCCAACTAAGAGTTAATGCTTGTGAGCCTACGGGATTCCTTTAGAGGATTGGCATGGAAGCAGCAACCCTCTAGACCTTGACCTCTTAACTGAGAGTGATTTATTCTTTCCTAGATATTTAGAAAAGACTGATATTAGATTGATCAGTGTCTAGCATCTGGGTATTTTGTCTAAATGTTTAAAATTTATATTTCCATATAGAATATTGAGCTTGCTCTTTAGAGCATCTTGGTGCTGTATTTTACTGTGTGCTGCTATTACTTTTGCAGGGGACAGCAACAATTTGGTGGTAGAGGTGGAGGGCGTGGTGGAGGAAGAGGCGGTGGGCGAGGGGGTGGACGAGGTGGAGGTTTCCGCGGCAGGGGTCCTCCTAGAGGCGGCAGGGGTCCGCCTAGAGGTGGTCGTGGCGGCGGCTTTAGAGGCAGAGGAAGGTTTTAGAGTACCAAAGCATGTTATGCCTTCTACCATTCTTCTACCTTTCCTAGGTTTTCTACCCTAGCTTTTGGTCAAATGTATGAATGCTAAGCCGGTACTATCTGTGATGATTTTGAAGGATATTTATGTTTACATTTCATTTAAGTTCTTTGGTGAATGTTATGTTTGTATCACCAGATGTGGAGCTGAAACTTCTTTGAGGGGAAGTTTTCTTGTTATAGTGGATAGAGCTTCTATTGGTTTCTCTGGTTATGGGGACTGGGCAATAGGTTATAGTTGAAATGGTTGTTACCTAGGTTTTGTTGTTAGCTCAAGTAACTCAGAAAGCTAAGAAGAGTTTTCTCTGCACTGTTTGGTTTTAGTATGGACAACAGCAGACGTAAACTCAATTGTTTCTAGGTCGATTTAGAGGGGACGGCTTGGTTTGTTCTTTAGTGCTGTGTGTATCCAATCGACTTGCATGATGAAAGGAGAGATTTAAATTGACATAGGCCGAGATGGTCGTTGTTGATCCATGGGAGTTTCCAAGTTAGTGTCCAATTGACTTGAAGGTTTCATTGTTCACTAACCCCAAATCATCTTGCTCTGTTGTATTTCTTGTATCATCTTGAGGATGAAATAAGGCGTGCCGAAGAAGTTGGTTCCGTATGATGGTCAAAGTTTCAGTGTTCGTTAGAGTAGTGCAGAAGCTTTCTAAAGTTTCAGGCAGAGGGAAGGACTAGTGCAAGTTCTAGCATGTAACCAACCCCTCTCACTATCTAGATGCTAGAAGTGAATCAGAAGTACCCTTATTAGTTTGACGAAAAAAGCTTGATAAATTTACTTATTTTACACAATTCTTACATTTTATATTGCTTTATGGAATTATGGAGATAAAATAATTGGGATAAGTACAATTTTTAAACTGAACATGTGATTGTCAAAGAAATTGATGTTTTCATGTTCGACTCTTTCCTTTTTTTTAAGGGAATTGATAAGGGCACTGCATAATTTGATCGGGGCTAGTCCATTTGTAAGTTTGTGTTATTTACAAGTTTGCCATTGAAAAAATTTATTAGGGCTAGCCCATTAGGTAGTATAAAAGTCAATTGTTTTATTTCTCTTCTCTTTCTCTTCTTCCTCCCAAATTTTTTTCTAATCTCAAATTTTCTTCTAAACCCTAGATTGAGATTCCTCTTGTCCCTACAAAAATATTCCTGTTTTGTAACCTTAGATTGAGATTCATCCCGCATGCTGTCACACGCGCGCGCGCGAAGAAAGATTGGAAGACCTGATTGTATGTGGACTGCCCAGTTTCCTGGCAGTCCACATACATATGTGGACTACCAGGAAACTGGACAGTCCATCACAGAACTTGCTGTGAGCATGGACTGTCCAGGAACTGGACAGTCCACATACAAACAAGGACTGCCCAATTTTCTGGCAGTCCAACAAACTGAATGGACTGCCAGAAAACTGAGCAGTCCAGTATTGTATAGTGTTTCTGTGACAGAGTGTAAGAGTGCCCAGAGGAACATCAGAATTTAGTGTATCAGTATAATATGTGAGAGTATTAGAGGAACACAGTAGAACAAGGGGGGTTCTGCTGAGTGTATGCAACAATAACAGCTGGTGCTATTAGATTGTATGATTAGCATATGAGTATATGCAGCACATAGTATGATTGTGTCTTATGATGTATCCACATGTGTACCCATGTACCTGTGAATGTAGAGTGCATGTATCAATTCATAGCAACCAGGAATTATGAGTATCATGTGGTGTCAGTTGGTGAGCATTATAAGTATGAGATTCCTATATAGGATACCGAGAGCAAGAAGCAATGCTCGGCTTATGTTCTGCTCTCCATATTGTAAAAGATGCCCAAGCGACCAGATAGCCATATCAAGACTTAATTCTTCGGCCATTAATAAGACTGTCCAATTTTCTGGCAGTCCTAAATACATGTAGGACTGTCCAATTTTCTGGCAGTCCTGAATACAGTAAGGACTGCTAGAAAAATGGGCAGTCCTTTGTTTCACATGTTGTGACTTAGGACTGCCCAGTTTTCTGGCAGTCCATTCAGTTTGTAGGACTGCCAGAAAATTAGGCAGTCCTGGTCGACGCACAGTTTTCTCGTTCCTGCATACTTGTGTTTAATTTAAATGGGTAATTTTTCACTCCGAATGTAGTTTAATTCAAATGGGCTACAGACAATTGAAATAAACAATATAATGGATGCTTGAATTTTTCAATTTAATTTCTAGGATTTTGGAAACAAATAGAGAGAGAATTTGGGTGCCATCGATCTTCTTGAGAAGGAAATTTGGAAGAGAAGAGGAAGAAGAAGAGAACATTTCTAGGTGGAAAAAATTTCTAGGAATTTCAAATTATCTTCTTGCTTGGGGATGGAGAAATGGTGGAGGAGAAGAGGAAGAAGAAGAAGAGAGGAATTAGGGTTTAGGAAGAGAGAGAAAAAATTTTGCAAATGAGAGAAAAATTTTGGGTTTAGGAGAATTTTACTTTGGGACAGCCCAAAATCAAAAAAATGGGCTGTCCTGAGTAAAACACAAAAAAAATTGGGCTAGCCCCAATCCGGGCTAGTCCCGATCAAAAAATGAAGTGCCTTTATCAATTCCCTTTTTTAAACGATCGGAAGACGAATAAGATTAGAAATGCCGTCGTTGAGGCAAACAATGCAGCCCAAAATGGCATAACGAAATGAATGTTTAGCTAATGATAGATTTCGCGCCACGGAATGAATCAAGGAATTGAAGACGTTTCCAATACCGACAATCATGAAATATAGCCAACGACACAGTTGTAGCGTATGACTCAGACATGCTCATTTTTCAGCGGGCACACAGTCAGGAATTATTCTATTGTAAGATCATGAGAACCGTCTCCAGTAGAAGAATGGTCGACATATCTTACACTTCAAATGGATTCGACCACCGAAACGCTCTGATGTGATCGTTTTTTCTTAAGGATTTTGAATAGTTACAGGTAAATGATTTGCATGGGATAAGGTAATTATGAAACTTTAACCGATGTATCTTGTAACTCATTTATCCGAGGATAACAGGAATCACCTGTGCATTATCTAGAAATATATGGAATATACCACCAAAGTAGACAGCCATGGCATGTTGTACGACATACAGGGACGATGTCTGGAAAAGAGTAAAGCTAGAGCTCAAGTTCAAAACTAGGTCATAATTTTCCATCAGTTAAACTGAAAACATAGGTCATTATTTATAACTGCCACACAAGTGACAAGACCAGCCGCCGGGGGGGGGGGGGGGGGGGGGGGGGGGGGGGGGTGCGAATTTCCTATGTTTATGCTTCCCAACCACGGAGGAGAGTGGCACGGGCAACTCGGTTGACTCCGAGGGTGAAGGCTCCCATGCGGAGGTCACAGTCGTGGGTCTTGCACATCTCCTTCACGTCTTTGAATCCTTTGGTCATGTACGTCTTCAGTTCGTTGTTGACCTTCTCTTCATCCCACATGAATCCTTGGATATTCTGCAAAGTTCACATATTAGGTGACAAGTGACCCAAAAAATTGTAACAACATCCATTTTCTGTCTCTTACATAAAATCAAATCTAATTTGTTTCAGATTTTACGTAAAATTAGCAGTCCAAAACATGCATTTGTCTCTGGGAAGATTGTGTGGGACGACATATTGGTCCAAATTGGAGTATATTGGCTCTTGTAATCATTTAGTAGCTTCCAATATCAAAGTTGGGCATGCCAAAAGGTTCGAGATACTTAAACTTCTAATCTGTCCCTGCCTCGTCAATGTTTGAATTGCCTGATTTGAAGTGTACATTTTTCTTTCTGAGGCCTATATATGATTGAACATAGAAGAATTTGTTTCTTCCAAAATGCTACAACAATCTATACCACGACTCCTGCTAGATGCAGTTTCCTCGTTTACTAGGTTTAAGTGTCGAACTTGGAACACCTCTAAAGGTTTGGACACTTGAATCTTCTAAAGGATATGTGCATGCCAGATAGTTTGTAGCATTATGTGATTTGAGCTTAGTATACATCTTTCGGTAGACACTAACATCATGTGATTTGAACTTCCACGGGCATATTTCAACAAGAGATTATGTCTGAATGCAGAGAACCTATTTCCTTTGAATTCATTCCAACAATTTGTACCACTTTCGATTCCTAGTAAAGGCAATTTTCTCATGTACAATGTGTTACATCTTTGAACCTTAACATACATCTTTCTATAAGGTTCCTGTTACCAGCTTAAATCACAAGTTTTCGTAAATTTGTTACCGAGCATCAGTCAATTATACAAAAATGTTTTGAACGAGAATATACAAACAGACGAAATTAAGGAAGCAACATATTACCTGAACCCACTCAAAATAGCTCACGGTCACTCCGCCTGAATTCGCAAAGATGTCCGGCAGAATAAGAACGCCCTTCTTTGATAGTATCTGGGAAACAGAGGGGAACTGTGAGATTCATCATTCATCATCTTACACGAAAGACTACTATATCCTGCACTGATTCAATAATCTTTTGATTCACCTCATCAGCCTCCGGGTCAGTTGGATGATTCGCTGCCTCAATTATAAACTTGGCTTTGATGTGATTTGCATTTTCCCTTTTAAACATAGAGGGAGGAATTTGGTTAGATATACAAGTTTCTCTTCATTATAAGGTATGCTGCAGAGAATTCAGAATGGTTATTTAGAATGAAAGAACTTAAAATTAGCATTAGTTATTGTTAGTATGTGGAATGGACTTTAAGTAACGTATTTTTGGTCCTTGTTTAGTTTAGAAGTTGTGGAAATGATACGAAGAAGAACCTGTTGATAACACCACCAAGTGCTGCTGGAATGAGAACATCACAGTCTTCAGTTAACAGTGAGTTGGGATCAAGTGCATCCCCTCCTCTGAAACCTTTGATACCACGATTCCCCACCGAGTGCTTAAGTAATTCCTTTATGTCCAGACCATTGCGGTTCTTAATTGCTCCGGTGACATCACTAACCGCAACAACTTTTCCACCAGCTTCATTGATAAGGTGGGCTGCCCAGGAACCCACATTGCCAAAACCCTGATTTTTCAGAAGAAATTAGAGAACGAAATATACACATTGAAGACGACCAGTTTGAGAAAATTCTCTCATATAAATTTATCAAATCGTCCTACAAAAGAAAGATTTCAGTTTAAGCTACGTACTTGTTTCATAGTTGATCATCAAAATACCTTTTGTTTCGAGAGAGGGAGGGAGAGGGCATGGGGAAGAGGACCGGGCGAGGGGGTGGGGGGGCGGGGGGGTGGGGGGTGGAGGAGAAGAGTTGGTTTGAGGTTTCCAGTGAAATGGACTAATTACTTGATTAATGTTAACCATGACTATTTTTGTATTGAAAGTTACATAGTCTAAATAACATTATGATTTGTGATGCTTTTTATCCTCTGTTTTGGCTCCAATGAGAAAATCAGAAAAAGCGTGACCTGAGCATGATTTTTATTTGGTTTATGTCACATTTTATGGTTTTATTTATAAGTGACGCTATATGTATAGGTAAATACAAACATGAATAATTGAAATGAAGAGGGTTTCTATGCATGACTTGTCTATAAAACTTTCATCATCACCATCATCATCATCATCATCATCCAAGCCTTCTCTCTTCATAATAGGGTCAGCTGTGGAGCATAAGAAAGCTTCATACTAAAATTGACAAAGTTTTATGGCCGGCTATCGACATGGCATCAACCCTATGTATTGGTGCCAAATTCGCATCGTAGCTATGAGTATAAGAGAGCCATGCCATAAAACCTAGGTGGCCAATTGCCGGTAGGTAGACCTACCTTTTGGATTTGTAGTTTAAGCTCATGCAACCAATGAGCACCCTCCATGTTCCCCTAGACTATAAAGAGTCTAGACGAAAAGCAAGGTGATACAATTTCAGTATAAAAAAAAAAAAAAAAAACAGCTATGTAGTTCTATGGTATATAAAACTTTCAGTAAAAAATAACAGGTATGAAGTTACATGGTATATAACACTTTCAGTAAAAAGTAACAGGTATGTAGTTACATGTTATTTACCTGTATAACAAACCGTTGGCCTGAAATGCTCTTTCCACACTCTTGCAGTAGGGCTTCTGTTGCAAACAGGACTCCCCTTCCAGTAGCTGCATCTCTACCCAGAGATCCACCAAGATCCTTCAAGAAGAGAATGTGGTTTGACCAAGTCATAAATTATACATTTGATCTCAAGTATACCATCACCATAATCATCCAAGCTTTCTGCCATCTAAATGGTGTTGGTTATGGAGCATAAAAAATCTCCATAAAAGAATTGACAATGTTTTTTACCGGATATCAATCCTCCATACTAGGTTGCATATGTAATTCGTAAATAAAGCAACCAATTGAAATGCTGATCATCATAGTAAGGGGATTTAGGCCATACAAGAATGTCTTCCAAATAAGGTAGGTTGCAAGGATACGGATACAAACACGACACACGAAATTTTACAAAATTTTGGAATATGGATATTGCATGGATACTGATATATATATATACACACTATATATAACGTAAAAACATATTGTTTTAATCTTTAGATCTTAATAATACATATCTTGTAAGCATGTTTTGGATAGTAAGTAGATGCAAAAGAGTTCTAGAAAGAATATACTGAAATGAAATGCTACACTTTCATATCTAGATTGTTTCCCATGAACATAGCAATGCCAAATCACTTTTAACTATGCTTTGGTTCTCTCCGCAGTCTCGACTTAGGCGAGTCATATTTGACATAATTGTCGAGGAAGTATTGCGAGGTCTCAAGGAAGCTTTTTTTTTTGTCTAATACATGTTGGATATGGATACGGACACGGACACAGTCCTCCTAAGGAGTATCTGTGAAACATAGAAGATAACATTACAGGAAATAGCTATGGCAAATTGAATTCATGCAAAATAACTGGAGCAGGATATCAAGAGCATGTTTTAGATTTTATCGGAGTCGATCCTGCCATACCAGTTATCAGAAGTGTACAATATGGATTGTGAAGCTGTTTATAAATAGTAAATTTAAAGCGCACACAAAAAAAAAAACTTTATCCTACATAACAGGTCACATCATAGTGATGAATATCTGTATATATTCCCTCAGATTCTTGCGTTCTTACCCAACAGGTGAAAAGCGAGACCACCCCTTTCAAAAAAGTTGTCACTTGCACACATGCAGTTCAAGTTTCAGAGACACTTGTAGAATTAAACAATCACCTTCTATATGAAGGAAGGCTTCGAAAAAAAAAAACCCCTTAAACTTTAACATGCCTCATAGAGTTTGTTTTCGTTGAACAGGTAGGACGCACCATCATATTTATCTCTTGTTTGTTTTATTGGTAATCCATCAAGGCACATGCCAATTATTTTTGGAAACTTAAAGAATAATCGATATTTAGAAGACCTCACATAGAATTTTGAGGGTGTCACAGTTATCCTGCTAAGTTTCAAGGATTAAGGTGACATGCTCATATAGTTGAGGACTTAAAGAATAACTCTCTTCTGCTTGACTTGGTATATATTATGACTATATTTATAAATTTAATTACAATGTATACTTAAATAAGCGAAGTTTAATTTGACCCAAGCACCCACCTGCGTGTTTGGGCAATCTGGATAAACAATCAATGCTTCAGTGTAGCATTGCCTTGGCACATTGACATATTGTTTCCTGAGTCAAGTCTTATACTAGATCAACAAATTCATATATTACCACCAAGGGGGTGGTCTAGTGGTAACACTAGTAAGGGACGGTAGAAAGTAGGCATGGGTTTGAATCCCAGCCCGTGCAAAATAGTAAAATGGGAGGGGGTCTTGGTGCTAGTAGCCTAAGATAGGGACGGCCATTAGCGACTGGCCTTATCTCAAACAAACAAACAAACAAAAAGTCGTACATTGAAACATCCTTTTACTAAGTCGTAAATCAATTTTCTTGGTCTTGCCACAGCAAGCATAAAATTCTAAACCAGGATGTATTTAAGACTCGAGAAAGTGTATCGTTTTTCATATATTGCAGCACAACATTCTCCACTGCAACTAGATTACAACAACTAAGGAAAATATATATTGGAGGATATTTTATGAAAGATGAAGAAAAAGGAAAAAAAAAAAAGAAGCAGCATGGAACTACCTGTTACCCACCCCTCTTCACATTTACAGAATACCAAAAAAATCAAAATCGAAGTAATTATCAATGCAATGATGCAGCTGTTACCATAAAAACCACCTATACCTGTTAGGTGCAGGCAAGCCAAATGTTAAAATCACCTTGGAGTTGCACAAAAAGAAGAAGACAAAAGTAGTCTATAGAAAAATAACATGACACCAGACCACCAAATGGCTAGCTACTGAGAGCAAAACATGGCAGCATAATGTACCTTAAATTATTATTATAAACTGTTTTCAAGGTAGAGGCAGGTTATGTATTCTACTCACAACAGGTTTTCCGGTTACAACAGCAGGTGAATAGCCATGGAACTTTGAGTATTCATCCAGCATCCAAGCCATCGTCTGTTTCCAAAGGCAAAAAAAAAAAAACATGATGTAAGACGTTTGCATTTCTATCCATCTTATTCAATTGAAAGGTAGAAGGGAAGAAATATATCAGTAAATCAGTAACCTGTGGATTTGTTCCCATATCAGGTGCTGGAACGTCAGCGTGAATGCCAATGAGATCATGTATCTTCTGCGTGAAAACTCGGGTAAGCCGCTCAAGCTCAGATATGCTCAAGTCTCCTGGATCACATCCTATTCCACCTTTGGCTCCCCCGTATGGAATGTTTGCTACAGCTGTCTTCCAAGTCATCAGTTGTGCTAAGGCATTCACCTCATCAGGGTCAACCTGCATCGCATTAATCATAATCCAGAACGTTAGTGATTAATGCCTTAAAAATCTGAATATTGTGACCCCTGTTTGATCTTCTATGACTTGGCATCCTAGCCGGAAGACATAATGGCTTGATAGCATATATAATTGTCTTATATTATTTAAAGAATATGTATTATTAAGAAATTAAGACAAGTGTTGGTTGATGAAAAAGAAACGCATGCAAAATATGCTTCTTGGATGCTGGTCTTAGATTCCGACACAGAACTAGTTAGGTTCTTCCAATGAAATTATATATATATATATATATATATATATATATATATATATATATATATATTGAAAAAAAAAAAAAATATATATATATATATATTGAAGAAGCTAAATTTTATTATGGTCTGACCAGTCCGAAGGCCTACAAACCCAACCCGAAGGCCTTACAACCATAGCCCGAAGGCTAAATCCCAGTCTGAAGACCACATCACGGCCCGAAGGCCTCCACACCAGCGTCGTCGTACCAGCACCACAACTACAACGTACCGCACCGCACCTGCTCCTGTGCCACAACGCACCCACCTCACATTATTCCCCCCCACAAGGGAATAAATGTGCATCCCCCAAGGCTTGATCCCAAGATGCCTCCCTCCTTAACCACTTGGGCTAGAGGAGCTTGGCATGAAATTACACACACACACACACACACACACACACACACATATGCACATTATTCCCCCCCACAAGGGAATAAATGTGCATCCCCCAAGGCTTGATCCCAAGATGCCTCCCTCCACTATAGATGCAACTTTATGTAGGTCACTACACTCTTTATCTATAAATTGGACTAGGAGAGGATGCCGCTTGGTGCAACGGTAAAAGCTTGTTGCTCGTATCCTGGACGATGCATGTTTGAGTTACAATAGCAGTCTTTCCATATAGATGAGGCTAAGAGTAAGGTTTCACACATCTTGACCCTCCCAGACCCTCCTTGCATAAGCAGGAGCCCATCGCATTGGGGCGCCCTTTTTTTTACTATAAGAAGCAACTATTAGGCACATGATTTTGTCTCTAGACTAACGGAAATTATTAAAAAGTTATGAATGAGAAGTTAAAGAGCTACTCTTTTAATGAAAGAAAGGGAAATTGAAACAAACAAGGGGAATTTGATCCATAAGGAAATCTATAAATTGGTACGTGGATGCTCTAAGATTATAAAATTATCTTATCGTTAATTGTATACTAGCACTGTCAATAAAAGCAAAGCAAGTCAGAATAGCTTGATCAAAACCCTCTAATTGCACTGTGTAAAATCCTTAAACAGATTCAATTTTCTCTGTAAAGGATAGGTGATGGAGGACCATCTCGAGTCTGGGTAGATTTCCAAGTTTGAGTCGTTGTCGAGTTTAGTTTAGGATTTTATTGCCTTTATCTTTCTTAATTCAGATATCTAGTTGTTGAGTTGTATTAGGATTGGTTTTACCTCATGGGCCTAATATTGAGTCCTAGTTAGATTAGGGTTTGTGTTTTCTGTAAATATACATGCATGTAGGGCTCTCTTTTACAGGTGTATTGAGTTTGAGGAATAAATCGGTTTTAAGAGTTACCATAGTTTTCCCTCATCTCATCATTCTCTACTATTTTCCATACTTTTTTGCAAAGTATTTTCTGCTGCAATTGCAAAATTCATCACAATATCGTCTGAAGATCAATCTGTTTTGGTTATGTTGATATATATATATATAGTGTTATTGGGCTTTAGTCCCACATTGGCTAGAATGATAGGAGAGGAGGCTAGCCTCTCCTATATATATGTTGTTACTCCATTCAATAAAATCACTTCAAGTCTCAACATGGTATCAGAGCCTAAAATTGCTTAGCATACCGTTAGAGACCCCTCCTCCACACAAACCCTAACCCTAATCCCCCTTCTACGCCGCCGCTGCCGCCCGCTGCCGCTGCAGCTGCTGCCGCCCGCTGCCGCTGCAGCTGCTGCCGCGCCGCCGCCGCCGCAGCGCCGCCCCGCTGCTGCTGCAGCTGCCGCGCCGCCGCCGCCGCTGCCGCGCTGCTGCCGTTGCTGTGCCGCTGTTGCGGCTGCAACTGCTGCTGCTGCTGCCGTTTTTACGGCTGCAGGATTCATTGTACCGCTATTGCGGGTACAAGATTCACGCTCGTTTCTGTACCGTTTTTACGGCTGCAGGATTCATTGTACCGCTATTGCGGGTACAAGATTCACGCTCGTTCTTGAGATCAATCTCAAGGAGATGCCTATAATCCCTAGATCCGATGAAATCAGACATATTCGGATTTAGGAGAGGACGGCAAGGACGAGCGTGAGTCGTGGAGCAAGTGTGAAGTGATCGAGAAGAAGCATCGATGGAGGAGATTCTCAAGAAGCTGGATGCTGACGATGTGGCGACATTGCTGAAGTTGATAAAGGTGTCGGCTGGTGAAAGCACGACACGAGCACCGCCAAAGTTAGAACTACCCTCCATCGATCTGAAGTTGGATGGACCAGCCACCTATTTGAGTTGGTCACGGCGGGTGAGAAGAACCCTTGCAGGTAAGAACCTGGAGGGATTCTTGACAGGCGAGAAGACAGAGCCGGAAGAGGGCTCGACAGGACGCGACGAGTGGAAATCCACTCATATGGTGATTATATCTGGCTTCTCAACTCCTTAGTCCAGTCTATTGCTTCCACAGTAGATGGCATTGAGATGGTGAAAGACGTATGGGAGAAATTGAGAAGAACCTATGATGGCATAGGTAACAATCTACGGATCTTCCAGATAAAAGGGGAGATCGACGACACCGTACAAGGCGAGAAGACGGTGCAGGAGTACGCTACGGAGTTGGAACGCCTCTGGCTGGATTATGATCACCATTCCAAACGGGCAAGCTGCGGGGACCCAAAGTGCAAGGAGAGACAGGTGTGTCTGCAGGAGAGGACGATGAAATTCCTTAAGGGACTGACTGCAGCATTCACACAGAGAACAGCCTTACTCCTCGCCCAGCCAGCGATCCCTAGTCTCGAGGAGGCTATCTCAGCCATGATTCAGGAGGAGACGCGGATCAGATTACAGACAGGGACAGGCGCATCATCGACAGGTGCTTTACCCGAAGTGAAGTCAGCACTAGCAGCTACCGGTTCGGGGGATACAGGATCCAAGGGAGAGCTCTGGCAACAGAATCGACAGTGCTACAACTGTGGGGAGATGGGCCACCATCGATATGCTTGTACCAAACCACCTAAGGAGGGAGACTCAGGTGGTGGACGTGGACGAGGATATGCTGGACGTGGACGTGGTCGAGGAGGCCGACGAGGCGGTCGAGGAGGCTATCGGGCAAACCTGCTGGTGGCAGATGGGAATGGAGGAGCTGGCGGCGCCTTTACTGAGGAGGATCAGGCGCTACTGGATCTGCTGGAGAGAAAGCAAAAAGCGTCAATCGAAGGAGACAGGAGGAGCGTAGCAGAGGAGGCATCCACTCCATTCTTCAACGCCGCTATGTATGCCCATCCATCAGAAGGTACTGACGAGTCTCACGCTCTTGCATCTATGTCTTCCCTTAAAATGTCAGACTGGATTATCGACTCAGGAGCATCTCGGCATGTGACCGGAAATGCTAGTAAGTTTTCCTCGTACACTCACCTAGCATCGACAGACACCATTCAGACTGCGGATGGTACTTTCCAACCAGTGGTCGGTAAGGGTACTGTTAATTGTACGGGTTCAGTAAGGTTATCCAATGTTTTGCATGCTCCATCCTTCCCAGTCAGTCTCTTGTCTATTAGTTCTATAATTCTCCAACTAAAATGCATTGTTTCTTTTGATATTCCTAAGGTGATCTTCCAGGAGAAAGGGACGGGACGAAGACTTGGGACTGGCACTTGGCATGATGGACTGTGGTACCTAGATCAAGACGGACTGGACTCAGCATTGGTGTCTATGACAGAGAAGGCTGGAATGGAGGAGCTGCAGCAGAAGACTGAAGACACTTTGATACTTCATCATAAGAGGATGGGGCATTCTTCCTTTGATACTCTAAATAAGTTGTATCCAGATATGTATGCAAAATCAAATAAAAGGAAATTAGTATGTGATGCATGTGAGTTAGGAAAACTTACTAGGAGTTCATATGTTGGAAATGGTCATAAGAGTTCTTCAGTCTTTGAGGTAGTTCATTCTGATGTTTGGGGCCCATGTGCTACTAACACTATGAATGGGTATAAGTATTTTGTTTCGTTTATCGATTGTGCATCTCGTGTCACCTGGCTGTATTTGATGAAGAACAAAAGTGATGTATTTGCTTGTTTTCGGGACTTTCATAAATATGTCCAGACTCAGTATAATGCAGTGGTGAAGATACTGAGATCTGACAATGGGACGGAGTATACCAATAGGACACTTGCAGAGTACTTGTCAGCACATGGAATACAGCATCAGACCTCTTGTGCATATACACCAGCACAAAATGGAGTAGCAGAAAGGAAGAACCGACATCTTCTGGAGACCGCAAGAAGTATGATGATCGACATGAATGTCCCACAACACCTATGGGGATATGCGGTGTTGACAGCAGCTCAACTTATAAACAGGATGCCTTCAAAAGTCCTGGGATGGAAGTCTCCATGTGAAGTATTACAAGGTAATAATAGTGGAATACTTCCACTAAAGGTGTTTGGATGTGTGTGTTTTGTGAAGGACAACAGACCATTCGTTGGAAAACTTGACCTGAGAGCAGTCAAGTGCATCTTCGTGGGCTACTCAGCAACTCAGAAGGGGTATGTATGCTGGAGTCCAGTAGAGAAGAAGAAATTTGTTAGTATGGACGTCCACTTCCGGGAGCATGAGCCATATTACCGCCAGGATAGAACTTCGTATAACACGCCTCATACTACAAGTATAAGGCGAGAGGGGGAGATAGAGAACTTGGAGAACCTGGTGGTAACCGATTTAGAAGTTTGGCATAGAGACACGGTTGAGGAGGAACATGAAGGTGAAGCGGAACAGAGGGAGGAGACGAGAAGTGTTACACCTACGGCTCAGGGGGAGTTACTGACCTACAACAGGAGAAACAACAAGCAGACTACAGGACCAGTACCTACAGTGTCAGTGCCAAGTCCCTTGCCTGCGCCTGTCCCAACTCCTGAGACACCTATACCACCATCCTCCTCATCTACACCACCATCCTCCTCATCTACACCACCACCCTCCTCAGGTGATATCGTTCCTCCCATACCACTACCTACACGAAGGACTACTCGCAGCAATGCGGGAAATCCTCCGGACAGATATGGTTGGGATCTTGCTAAGTTTGTTTCTTATGATCATATATCTTCTTCTCATGGAGCATTTATAGCATCTTTGGATAGTATTACTGTACCTAACAATTGGCAGGTTGCCAAGAACGATCCAAAGTGGAAAGCGGCAATGCACGAGGAGTTGGGAGCTCTTGAGAAGAACCACACTTGGGAGCTGGTGAGACTGCCAGAAGGGAAAAGAGCAGTTGGATGTAAATGGGTTTTTACTGTGAAACAGAACCCAGATGGACAGGTTGAGCGCTATAAAGCTCGACTGGTGGCAAAAGGATACAGTCAGACGTACGGCATCGACTATGACGAGACCTTTGCACCAGTGGCGAAGATGAGCACTGTCAGGACCTTGATCTCCCTGGCAGCCAATGGAGGGTGGAAGCTACACCAACTGGATGTGAAGAATACATTTCTTCATGGAGATCTAGTAGAGGAGGTGTACATGGAGATACCACCAGGATTCGGCACAAAACAGACAGAAGGCAAGGTCTGCAGACTGAAGAAGTCTCTCTATGGACTGAAGCAGTCTCCTCGGGCATGGTTTGACAGGTTCAGGAGAGCAATGATAGGGATGGGATATCAGCAGATCAATGCTGATCACACTGTCTTCTTCAGACGGAGTGGAGGCCATATCACCATGCTTGCAGTATATGTAGATGATATGATTATCACAGGCAATGATGAGCAGGAGATCGCCCAACTCAAAGTAAAACTTGGCAAGGAGTTCGAGGTGAAAGATCTTGGCCTCCTTCGATACTTCCTTGGGATTGAGATTGCTCGAGATAATGAGGGAATCGTTCTTTCTCAAAGGAAGTACGCACTGGACCTGCTTACGGAAACAGGGATGATGGGATGTAAACCAGCTACGACACCGATAGACCAGAAGTTTAAACTGGATGCTGAAGCTGGAGAACCAGTTGACCGGGATAGATATCAGAGATTGGTGGGCAAGTTAATCTACTTAAGCCACACTCGACCTGATATCAGCTTTACGGTAAGTGTAGTAAGCCGCTACATGCATGACCCCCGGAAGGGTCACATGGACACAGTGTACCAGATTCTGAGGTACTTGAAGGGAGCCCCCGGGAAGGGACTGATCTTTAGAAGAAATAATCATGTAGGCATTGAGGGCTATTGTGATTCTGACTGGGCTAGCTGTGCTGACGACAGGAGATCCACATCGGGATACTGCATATTTGTAGGAGGCAACTTGGTCTCTTGGAGGAGTAAGAAGCAGTCAGTAGTGGCCAGATCAACAGCTGAAGCAGAGTATAGAGCGATGGCCTTGGGAGTCACAGAACTATTGTGGTTGAAGAATATGCTGACGGAGCTAAAGCTGGACCAGGGAACAAAGATGAAGCTATGGTGTGACAACCAGTCAGCTATTAATATTGCCAACAATCCAGTGCAGCATGACAGGACCAAACATATTGAGATTGACAGATTCTTCATCAAAGAGAAACTGGATAAAGGAGAACTAGAGCTGGGCTATGTTCCAACCAAAGATCAGGTAGCAGACGGACTGACAAAGGGGCTTAGTTCTATCAACATGATGAGAGGATGTGACAAGATGGGCTTAGTGAATATCTTTCGCCCATCTTGAGGGGGAGTGTTGATATATATATATATATAGTGTTATTGGGCTTTAGTCCCACATTGGCTAGAATGATAGGAGAGGAGGCTAGCCTCTCCTATATATATGTTGTTACTCCATTCAATAAAATCACTTCAAGTCTCAACAGGTTATTTCCAAATGTGAGGGTAATTTCTGAATCAGCACAATCGATCTTTGATTTCATTTTTGATTTGTCAATTTTGTGATCTAGATAAGTAGTTTGTTTTAAATGTTGGTTAATCATTACTTATGACTTGCTTCGGCTTATTTTGTTAGTGATTATTGAATTTAGACTCTTATATATATATATATATATATATATATATATATATATATATATATATATATATATATATATATTTTATATATATATATATATATATATATATATATATATATGCTATTGCTCTATTCTGGCTCCACTCCAATCTATTCTGGTACCTTTGGCTACTATCAGAAAGATTAAGGGCATATGTGCCAAGTTCATATGGCATGGGGGGGATTCATGCCATCTCTTGGGAGAAGCTCTGTCGACCTAGGAAGGAGGGAGGTGTGGGTCTGCGTTCTCTAGTATCTGTCAGGGAGGCGGCGGGGATCAAGCTGGCGTGGAGGTTCCTTCAGGACGGTTCTCTTTGGTCGGCTTGAATGTCTAGTCGGTACGTTCGGGGAAGGAACTTCTGGGTATGTGAAATTGACAACAACTTCTCTGTGGCTTTCAAGCATATCCTGAGGAACCGACCTGTACTTCGGAAGGCTATTCGGAGGAAGATGAGGGAGGGAGGGGAGACGGACCTATGGCTTGATCCGTGGATTGCAGGTCAGTCCCTTCTGGAGATTCTGGGTCCCCAGACAGACGGGGTGGCGTACAGAGGTCTGACTTGTAGGCACATCATCAGTGGTGGGATCTGGAGGCCAGAGGAGTATCGTTTCACCGCTCAGTTAGGAGGGAAGATCAGGCAGGTACAGATCACTCCTGCTGTACTGACTGACGTCTGGGTTTGGGCCCCTCCCGGCTCCACGGAGGGTGCTGGGGAGTTCAGATTTAGCAGCTGCTACGATCTTGTTCGTCCACACTTCGATAAGATCGAGGAGTACGACTTTATCTGGGAGAAGGGCCTAGCCAGGAAGATGCAACTGTCTGCATATAAACTGGTGCTGGGCCGGATGCTTACTAGGGACAGACTGCTTCGGTTCGGGGTCCCAGTCCCTGACCCAAAGTGTGTTCTGTGTGAGACAGAGAATGAATCCATAGGGCATCTGTTCTTTCAGTGCCATGTGGCGTGGAGCATCTGGGCAGAGCAGAGCCGGAGATACTTGGGAGGAGTTGGAAGGGAGCGTGACTTCAGAGAAATCCTTAAGTGGATTGGAGATCGCAGGAGCCAGGAGCAGAGTTGGGCCAGACGTGCAAGATTGAGGCTTGCTGCATCAGTTTGGCATGTCTGGAGGGAGAGGAACCGGCGCATTTATGAGGGACTGATCACCCCACCGGTGGGCATCCTTCATAACATTGAGTCGGATGTACTAGAAATGTTCCCCTGAGTTGGGATTGTATCTCTATGTTGTAACCTTATTGCGCTGATAATGGAATAAATTTACCCTTTTTTCAATATATATATATATATATATATATATATATATATATATATATATATATATATATATACATATAGCAAATGACCTCTAGCCTAGTGGTTAAGAGAGATGCATGCGGCCCGAGTGGTCAGGAGTTCGAATCCCAATGGGAGCGATTCCAGAAACAATTTATCTGGTTCCAATATATATATATATATATATATATATATATATATATAAGACTTCTCGTGGAACCAGATAAATATATATATATATATATATATATATATATATATATATATATATATATATATATATATATAAAATATATATATATATATATATATATATATATATATATATATATATAAGACTTCTCGTGGATCAAAGTGGTATAAGAGCCTAGGTTTGAGGCACAACTTACGTAGTTGCAAAGTGATAGGATATGGACCCAATACAACAGTTTGTTGAAGAAGTCGCGTAAATGAATGCTAGATATGTTGCCATAAATGATAAAAGTAACGGTAGATTTGATGCGTTGGATACCAAGTTAGACGCTAGGCTTCGTGAAGTACATGATTGAAATAGAGAGATTGATAAATTGAGAATAAAATTTGTGTAGAGAAGAGCCTAACTCGAAAATTTCTCTCTCATTATCTTTCTCTTAATTTCTAAATTCCTATTCCTTTTATAATTGTGTGTAGTTTTTTCATCTCCAATGATCATTAGATCATTCATCTTTGTGGATCCTCGTTTTCAGATTGTTTGGAGTTTGCCCTCATCTGAATGGGTCTTGCAAGAAAGATAAATTTCAGTGAGCTCCTCGCCATCACTACTCCCGCCCTAAGTCTTAAACTTCTGATTCTATTGTTAGTCGAGCATTCCATTCTGGATAAGCTTCCTCTTCTGCATCTCGCTACTTAACCATCAACCTTAAACCATTTAATTCCTTGTGGTCGATCCGAATAATAAGTATCAGGCTATCAGCATTACTTTATTGGATTGGCTAGAGAGAATAGTCGAGTAAGTTCATTGTTTGAATTGAGATATGACTAGATGTGAGCCGCATTCCATAACACTAATTTGATAACTTCTTTCCAGAGTACTCAATTATTAAATTTTACAATTTTGTTATATTACTAGTGGATAATTTAAAATAAAAATATATCTTTACAAAATTAAAGCTTCCCCACCCATATCATTTAGAGCCCTCATGTGTCGTATCATTTAAAAAAATCAATTATAAAACTCTTTATGTATTAACAGATTAGGTATTGTATGAAGGTTTGCAGTATCAGTCGTACCATATCATTTTAGGCCTATCCTGATCTGACACTCTGGCCAATTAAGAAAAGAAAAATTACAAGGAAAAGTTACGAGGAAAACGGTGTAGACACAAGGATTCAACGTGTCGAATATGTACATGCTAAAATAAAACGTATAAATAAGATTCCTTATTGACACATTGTAACCACTTTGTTTGTCGAAGTTGTATATTTATACATTCATAACATCCATCAATCTTAATATTATTTCCTTCAAAGCTAACAACAAATAAGAATTCTCTTAAAAGCGAAAAAAAAAACACAAATAATACATAAAATTATGCCTAAATATATGAGGTATTCTCTAGTTTTTTAATAATGATAATTATTTTAAGTTTTTGACATTCTGAAACAAAAAAAACTCCTATCCTCCATTCCGAAACCTCCGGAAGTGCCAAAACAACTGACACCGATACTCCTAAGAAGGGTCTGATACCAATAGTGCGAACCTTGTATTATATTAGGTTATCTCACTTGAGCTTCTTTTATTTATATCTTCTATTGAAATATATAACTGTAAACATACTATTTCACCTTGAGAACAATCATCACTAAGAATTTTTAGTGGGCGTCTCTTTTATTCTTCCAATTTAGCTTTTCCTATGCTTTATTGGTAGAACCGTGAATTGTTCAGAGCAAGTCGGCAATCTGTGTAGGACCAGCCAGATTACCTAAGGTTGATTCAATAAATTTACAGTTTAGGATGAAAAGTTATATTCGTGGGCCCGCATCCAAGCTTATATTGTCATGCCTGATGAACACATGTGGAATACGTTTGTGCTGGATTGATCATTGAATCAAGCCTCTTTTTGGGGTTGAAGCATGGTGATCCCTGTCTGATCCTTCACCCGACTTGCCAGCAAATTGGATACTTAGTTACATCAATGAAACTTGTACTGTGTGATTCTATCAGGAAGAAAATGCTTAACTGGAGAACAACTTGTTAGGCCATCAATGGTTTTAAGGAATACCTTGAAAAAATAAACTTGTTCTTTCAACATTTTAAAATTACCTTATTTTTCATAGTGATAAACAATAGTGACAAACAAGTAATAGTAATACTTGGTTGGATTAAGGGATCAATATTTCGCAAGATAAACAGGAAGAAAGGAAAAGAAAGAAAGCGAACAATGTAGAATAGGTAAAAACTTATCCACTATTTACTAATATATCAAGATCCTAAAACGTGATCCAAAAATATATTTTTTTTTTCTTTAACGCTAGTATTTCTGTCCTTCTGCTGCAGTCATAAGAACAGTAAACTCGACTAATATCCAGTTAAAATAACCTAATTACCATAAGTTCTCACTTGTATCATAGTTAGAACTTGACGCAATAAATTACATATATGCTGGCATCAATATGCCTCCTTAGTTTGTTGCATGGCTCAAAGTAAAAGAGGACAACCTCAGAGATAACAAGAATATTTCACCAAGCAGTCAATCTGATGAATATATACTTAAAAACAAAGAGGAAAGGGCATAATCAGACCCACCTCAGGGTGGTATCTGATTCCTCCCTTCATAGGGCCCCTAGCGTTGTCATGTTGCACCCTGAATCCAACAAACGATGCCAAACTGCCATCATCTTTGGGGATCGTACACTCGACCTGCATTTAAAATTCAATTTCTGAAATGAGGATAATATCTGAAGAAGCAAGAAGGTGACACTTAATTGGTTTGAGGTACTCAATTCAACGGGTTAAGGATCAGCTAATCAGGAGACGAGAATATTGATATAAGGGAATCAACCGAGATTCAAAAATCCATCACAAAGTATACGTTACAAACATCCGGAAAAAAATGTAGAATTGGTAAAGCCCATTGGATCTAAAAAACAGAGCAAAAGCGAAATCATATGATCACAAAATGGGAAGAAATTGAAAGATTAGAATTTGCATACTTGGATTGAATATCCTATCTATACATAGAAAAAGAAACAAGAACAAAGTCTTTATCCCAAACTTTCGGGGTTGGGTGTTCCGATCCTTTTCTTCCATTTACCTCTGTCAAGGGCCATCATACCCTTAACATTAACAAGAACCACATAATTTTCCTTTGTCACTCTACATGCAAAATTGCACCTAGAGAACACCAAAAGGACATTAAAAAAAAATCAAAAAAGTTAGTTTTATTACTCAAAACATGGCAAAAATAAATTAGATATCTACTCTTATGATAAAATTATGAATACCGATTGCATGGTCAATGCCAGAAATGACAGGTTGGGTGTGTATAAAACTAAAAAAAAGAGAATTTGAGAAGGAAAACTGAAAAAGGAGAGTTAGATCACCCCCCTCACTCCTCACTCCTCACCCCTTACCTTGATTTCTCTGAAAGGGATAAGTAAACTCCTTTCAAGCTTAGCATCCAAACCAAGGAGCTTAGCTGCCTGCTTGAAATTTCTACTTGTTGCAGCCAACGCATTCATGGCTTCTCCTCCGAATTGGTTTTCTGAAACAAGTAATGATACGGAGATGAGGAAACCCCGTTAGATGAAAACTTAAAAACCAAGTTAGTTTTTCCCCTAAGTTCTGCAGACATGGATTTTCTTACCAGAAACTCTGCAAACCCCAGACTCCAACACTTGGTGATCAAACCTGTCAAGGAGACGGAGGAAGCTGGTCAGGCTCTATTCCAACATATAGCAAGACATGCCAAGAAAAAAGATAGAGATCTGACTGAATATCAAGAAGAAGACAAGTTCGAGATTAATGCCAATTGCACCGGTGTTGGTTTCGGCAAGTATTTATGGCAGTAGGTAGGCACGGCCTCTCCAGTATTCAATACAGGAGGAATACCAATTAGGCATCACCAGAATTTTGGTTTTGGTTCAAGAACCAACAAGTAAGCATCACCCTAAGTTTTGGTTTTTTGGCAATTCATCCATAGCAGAAGGTAGAGATACCCTCCCTGATACTAAATACTTGCCAAATATCGATATGTTTCGGATAATTAACAGTAAGCTAAGCAGACTCGTTTCACCACCAGTTCGTAATCCAGTGACCTCTGACCTGGTACCGACTGGAAAACAACTGCATAAAATCAATCTGCGGCGAGGTTAACTGTACCTAGTACATATCTTTAATGGAACGCGGGGGGAATTCATTCCTGACCATTTCTCAGGAAAAAAAACATTGTATCGAGTACGCCTAATATGTCAGCCTATAAAGAATCACCTTGAGTGTCAAATAGCTGAGTACATGTGAGAAGAGTTAGTGTAGGTAAAGAAATTGGTAAGACTTATGTTCATGGTAGTCTAAGTTAATCATGTTTGCCATATTTGTTGCATTGCTTTCCAGGGAGCATTAAATCAATTGGTTCTTAAAGAGGGTCCTCTGTTCTTTAAATCCCCTGGTAGTCGATAGATGACTTAAAAGAGGAAGTTGATCAAATTATTACAATAAGAAGATATCCTCATTTTGTAGTCGGTAAACTACCACGTTAGCCACCTCCTGATGGCACCAACAAGTGGTGAGCTAGTCATCTTTCGCTCATATTGAGCAATTGAAAGGAGTATTTCTGCTTGACCCAAGTTCAATATTTTTTGGTTGTATAAATTATCCTAATGGTACTCCAACTATAGTGTTCAAACGTTTTTGACATCTTAACTTTTCACTTCTAGATTTTGGCATCCCAACTTTATAAATTATTCTTTTGAAGCACATTTCGTCAATTTTGAAGCACATAGAGACCACTTTAGAAGCATATCTTGTCATACAAAAATGCAATTTAAATACTTGCATTACCATATATTCTTTTTAAGTGGCCCGATGTGCTTAAAAATTTATAATAGACGCTTCAAAAGAGTAGTTTATAAAATTGGGATCTAAATCGAGCAGTGGAAGGATAAAGTACCAAAAATGTCTGGAGCGCTATAGTTGGGGTGCCATTAATTTAGCCTTTTTCGGTTTGTTAGGATGTCTCGTTTGCATGCATCCTCGCATTTTCACTTATCACGTGGTGTTTTCTCCTCACATGATTCTTTGTTTGTGACTTAGATGACTTCGACCCAAGATTAATAGCTTTCACTAGGCATTTCTAAATAATTAAGTCATATACCTTTGACCAATTTCAACAAACTAAATTTCACAGTTTGGTAGTTTAACACGTAAGTTATATGCAGAGGCGGAACCACGTAGAGGCTGGGGTTGAAACACGTAAGTTATTTTTTTTGTCTTTTGTTTTTTGAGTCAACTTACAGCTAGCCCACTATATTCCACCCCGCTCGAATTTCTGGTTCCGCTCTCCTCTTGGTTATACGACTTTGCAAGACTCTTGTTAGAAACAATTCTTCAACTCATTGTCGACAGTTAATAATACTTGATTAACTAGATTTATAGAAAGAAGATGATGTCGTTCTCCATGACCAATGCCAACATAGAGTGAAGTCAAGATTTCATCTTTCCCACTTAGGAGTGTATGTTAAATACAAATTAAAAATAAAATAACACTTCTTTAAATGAAGGACTAGATCCAGCGGGTGGAGAAAAATAAAGCGAGTGAGGACTTGGAAAAAAAATTCCGTTCAGCATGTTTATGTGAGGATTCGAATTCAAAAGCTACAAAATATACTCTAATGCATCGCCAACGAACCAATCCTTTAATGATGTCAATAAGGAAGAGTCAGTTTTATGTATAAACTTTGGGAGAAAAGTAAAACTAAGTAGAAGCTATCGTTGTCCGAAAATCCAATGTGGACTTGAACCCGGTAGGATCGTTTCTGAGCATAAAATCCAATGTGGACTTGAATCTGGTAGGATCGTTTTTGAGCATGTATAAGTTGTACGACACATGGCCCTAAAAATCGGAAGGTCAAAAAAAAAATGTTAACCTTCGTACAATTTACTATTTACTAATGTAAATAGTGAGAATTCTTGATCTTTCTCAATAGCTCTCTCAATTCGAACACCATGATTTGAATTGATGCCCTTTCATTGATTCCTCCTAAAGATTTTCACTGATTCCTCCTCAAAATTTTATTTTAATTGGAATTTGGTTATTCACGATGTACGATGAGCCCCGTTAAGGTTAAGCATCCGTGGCTGAATGGTTAAAACGCCCAACTCATAATTGACAAATTCGTAGGTTCAATTCCTGTTGGATGCACGCCCATGGTTCAATAAGCCTATGGAATCTCATCATCCATACATAACGAATTGGTATGTTATATTCATACAATAACATATGAACAGTAAGAACTAGAATTCTTATCGATACTGGAACTCATAGGGAAGAAAATGGATTTATGGATGGAATCAAATATGCAGTATTTACAGAAAATAAAATCTCCAAAAAAAGACTTTTTTTAAGGATGTCGTTATTGGCACTCCTAAAATCTCATTCTGTACCACTTTTTAATTTTTTAATTATTCAAATTTCAAATATGTCCCGCGTTAGCATTATTGGCACTCCTAAAATATCATCCAGGACTCCCTCCTCCATGCATGCACAAATTAATGACAAATTTAATGCAAAGTAGATTTGGAATTTGAATCGTAGAAAATTAAAAAGAAGTACATAGTGACATTTTAGGAGTGCCAACAACAGCACCTTTTTAAATGGTAAAAAAATATTTAAGTATTTGTACAGGACCCCGGCCCCTTGTTAGCAATTCGGCACACAGGGTAAAAATTCGAGACGACAAAAGTACGAGTATAAATCGGCTCAGTGCAAATAAAATACGTCCAAAAGTTCGGTTATTCGAAAAATAGAAATATTGAGATTAGAAATTTTACATTCTTAAATATGTTGTCAAGTTTGGTTAGTTAAACAGGTTTCCACCACGTTTTTTTTGCCAATTTTTTTAATAACTTATACGAAACACGTTTAAAATTTTGCATGCTTGAAATTTACGTAGTGTATTTGAATCTGTCAAAAGTACGCAAGTATTATACGTTTCTGAAAGATACGAAAAAATTCGTGTTGCCATTGCTAACAAGGCCCCGGCCTAAATGCCAGTTTCTCAAACACTCACTAGAATGTGGTCTAACAAAAGTCTTCGGCCTCTTTGCCTCAAATAAAAATTAGGACGATGCTACATTGTCTACGGATTTGGACCGCAGTCCTGATCCGCGGACCACGTGTAATCCTTTAATTGGGTGGGGGTGGGTGAGCCGCGAAGGCAGTAAGCCGGGGGAGGGGGGGTGACACGTGGCGTGTGGGCACACGCGGGGTCAACCACTGCGGGCCATTTATCATTTCCCTTAAAAAATAAAATAAGTGTAACAAGTAACATGGGTAACTAAAATTCAAAGTCAGCAAAGTGCGCATAAAATAATCTAAAATAGAAGCAGAGAAATAGATTGTAAGGATTTAACAAATAAATAAATAAGAAGCGGTACGCAATACTAACCACAAGGTTTCGGCGTACCTTGAATTTAGTTTCAATGAAGAAGATGGAGGAAGAGGAAGAGTATAAATAAGGAAGAGGGAGAGGAAGAGGAGGAGAAGGTCCCCATTAGAATGAATGGAATTTATGCTTTCTTCTTCCTTTTTTCTTTAAAAAAAAATCTTGATCGAATCAGCAGCCATTGATTCCCGAGAGATGAGAGTGAGAAAGATCACGTGGACTTCTCCTTGACCGCCGTTGGAGGATCCACATTGGTCTCCACGGTCATTCCGGAGCAGATCTGCTGTCCCAGATTCTGTGTACAAAATATGTTTCCTTTTCTATACAAATGTAAATTCCATACAGAATATGTTCGGTATGCAGGATTTGGAAACAACATATCTACTCTCGGACCATTTGCTAAATACATGGCTGTCCTAGGAGGATGGGTTGTCTTATTCGGAGCTAGTTGTTGTTGTCCCTTAACCCTTATTGTAGGATGAGTGGTCATCCGCAACTCCAATCTCTATTGGGATGAGCCTGTGGGTTGTCCTAAGCAGGGTTGTCCAAATCCGAAGTCTTGTCTGGTTTACCCTGGGTCTGGCTCCACGGAGTGGGCAGGGTCGGAAAAAACAAATGAGAGCAATTTTTGTCCGAACTTAGGCTAGTTTTGTAATAAAATATTATAAATATTCAAGTTTTTACAAGTTGTAAATATATTTTGAACCTTTTTTAATTTTCCGATAAGTTTTGCAATTAAAAGATCAACATGTCCCTAGGACAAATTAAAAATTAAAAACAAATATATTTATGGAATCAAATATTTAATTTATCATATCAAAAATACAATAAACCGGCTATAACGTTTTGGAAATACTTATAACTACTTAGAACAAATTGTAACCAATAAGCATTTGTAAAATTTATAATCAACTTTGACAAATTGCGGCGAAATACCCACAAATTATATTTTACATAGAAATAATATTCTTGATTATTTTGATAATACACAACACACACAAAATAATTCAAAATTACGAAATATGGGACCGTACAGGTAGAGGTAGAGGCAGATTCAATAGTAAAGGATTATCTACACTAATTATTCCTAAATTTTGACTTTATAGGTTATTCCTACTTTTAAACTAATTACACTGACCACTTCCATGTTTTATGTTTATTACATGGGGTATTCCTAGTTTAAGATAAAAATAAAAAGTTATAATACTAACTACCACTTTTTTATTTTTTATTTTTCAAAGTGGTAGGTGGTCTGTATAATTAGTTTAAAAGTCGAAATATCTCGTAGTATAAACCCAAAATTAGGAATAATTAGTGAAAATAACTCTTTGGTAAATAAGCTTGACGTCAACAACTAGATTCGGACAATAGAGAATGGGCGCTCATCAGTCACTAAGTTTTATTTTGTTTTCACAAAAATGAGAACTATAGTTATTATTATTAAAGTCGAGTTCATTTGCCAAAAGCAGCTAATTTAAATTAGTCAACATGGAGAATTAATGGGAAGAAATATAGGCACAGCTAACACAAAACTTTCTAACCAATATTACCGCCCAAATCTTCTATAAGTTGGCACCTGTTACTTTTGAGGAGCAGCATCAAAAAGATGTGGGTAAAGTGCATTTAAACCCTTCTTAGATGTGACAAAAATATAATTAAAGACTCATAGTTTAAAAGAAATCATGTTTTTTATATTTTTGTTCAATTCAGCCATCCGTTGTTAACAACCGTTAAAAATCGTCTAAAAAGACGATTTTGTCCCTCCCCTCCCCTCCCCTCCCTTCTCTCTCTCCGGTGGTGGGTCGGGGGGCGAGGACTGGCCGGCGGACGAGGGGGGGGGGGCGAGGGCCGGCCGACGGAGGGAGGAGGGGGGAGGGGGCTGGCCGGCGGAGGGAGGGGCGGGTCGGGGGCGGGCTGGCGGAGGGAGGAGGGGGTGGGGGGGGGGTGTCGAGGGGCGGGGCTGGTCGGTGGTGGAAATATGAGGGGGCTGGTGTGGGAGTGGGGGGGGGGGGGGGGGGGGCTGGTAGGGAAAGGGGAAGGATAGTTTAGGTATATATATTTTTAATAAAAAAAACGTCATTAACGGTCATTTCTAATGGCTAGTAGACGGGACCTTTTTGCTCACGCGGGTAATCTAAGGAGGTGCAGACTGTTTAAGTTTTCTAAAAGGTCTTATTTTGCTAACAAGACAAATCTAAGTAGGGTTTAAATGCACTATACCCAAAAGATGTTTGTTAACAATAGTGATTCTGCTTATAGTAAGTGGAGGCACCGACTTTCAAAATAGCTGCTTATCAGCAAGTTATCGAGTAGATTGATGAAGCAGAAATTTTCATATATGGCTATTGGTGTTTTTTGCCTTTGGACTAGAAAATATAGTCCCACATCGGCTACACCAAATGATGAGTATCTCAATATAATGCATTGCTTGTGTTGAGGTGTGCACATGAGGTGTAGTGGGGCACACATTTATGCCATGTGGGAGTATTTTCCTAGAAGGAAAAAGGATTAAATCCAACAAGGATGCAAGTTGATTTTTGTTGTGCGGACTCGGACTCGGACACGGACTCCAGGATGTCTCGTGCATGCACGGGAGTGTTCGGGGGGTAGGCGTGGACTGGCACACTTCTATGTTGATTGTGGGATGATCTAAAATATCAAACTATATTTTTGAGTATTGGTATTTTAGTCCCACATCGGATAGGAGAAGAGGTGAAGTCTCAACTCCACTCTATAAATAGAGCCCCTTGGCCTCCTTTGAAAGATGCACCAAGAAGAGAGTTAAGGGAGTCTGTAAAGTCCAGGAAGCCCGTTCAAGTCTTAAACATTGACTTACGAGCGTTCCAGAAGTTCTTCGTGAACTTGCTGGTTCCTGGGAGCAGATCGTGTTGGGACGAATCTTGCTTTGAGCAACGGTGACCTTAATCACCCCAGCAAGAACCTTTCCTCTTCTTCTTTCTTCTTTCTTCTCCTTCATCTGAGTTGTAACTCAGTTCTGTCCGTCTGCAACTGCGATTGCAAGGAAGAACGTGAGATTTATTTTCTGAACTCAGTTCTGTCCGTCAGCAACTGCGATTGCGAGGAAGAACGTGAAATTTTCTTTCTGATTATTGTTGCTTTTGTAATCAGACTTATATTATAGTGTTCCTCCTGTATCTCGAGAATAATCAGAAGGTGAACGTTTGTTGAACCTCTGATCTCGACATCGAGTCTACCATCTTTGATCAAGCCCCGGGACTAACAATCTCAAAGCAAGATCCTTGTAGATGGAGAACTCTCGTGCTTCTCTCATCGATACCAGCTTTAACAAGTTGGAGAAATTCGACGGAGAACATTTCCAAATCTGGTAGAAGAAGGTCACCCTTAATCTTTAACTCGTGGACGTAGACCATGTGTTGATTGAGGATGAACCGACAATTCCAGAAGGAGGAACTACCGATGCTATTGCTGCTGCACTCGTCAAGCAGAGCAAATGGAAGAGAGAAAACAGCATATGTAAACTGCTGATTCTCAATTCTTTGGAAGACTCTCTGGCAGAGTCATATTCCAAGAAGGTGAAGGCCAAAGAGATCTGGGATTCTTTGGGTAAGCTATATGAAGATGATGAGAACATGTCCAAAATCTTCATCGTCGAGAAGTACCACAAGTGGCTCTTCGAAGACGAGATGACGATGCTACCTCAAGTGAAGGAATTTCTGAAGTTGCGCCAGAAGTTAGATGACGAGAAGATGCCCCTCGTCGACAAGTTTGTCGTTGGAGGGATAGTCTCGAAACTTCCTACTGGTTGGAGCAAATTCTATGCTAGAATTGTCACGACCCGGTCCCAATTTCTTAGGTCGAATCGGATCATGTCCAGCCTACACCGTTGTTGAGACAGCGGTAGTAAGCTGTATTCAATAGTGAATCATATGCAGTTAAAATTCTAACAAATGTAAAAATCTTTTATTCAACTTAAAATTTTCTGAAATACAACAACTATTAATTACAACTACATTTGATACATTGGTTACTAAATAAATTACTATCCAGCTCTACTGATCTTGGGTTCCAGGTTCTGCGGGACCAGAGTTAGACATCAGATCCTCGACGACTCAAATCACCTAAAAATGTTATCTCCAGTCAGGAGGGAGCAAAGTACAATTTATGCTAATTTGACAATTGAAATAATAATAGAATCATGCACTTTTAAACAATTTTGAAATCAACAATTTAAGCAGTTACAGTTTTAAAACAGTTACAGTTCTGTGATGTGAATAGACAATGAAATATGACCGGCTTGAGTTTGTTACAGTAAAGGATATGGGATTTGTTACAGTAAAGGATATGAGATTTGTTACAGTAAAGGATATGGTCATACTCATTACACTATTCCCCCAGTCCCCAATAATTACAGTAGTTACAGTCAGTGCTCTCAGAGAGAGTTCCGTGTTGCATCGTGGTTTAAACTTGTAATAAAACGATTACTAAATAATTGTAAACTAACACAAAATGTACTTGCCTTTGTTTTATTGACTGGATTTTGAAAAAATAACTTCGAGATGAGGCTAGTACAGTCCTCGAAACCCTACAATTGAGAATTCCTAACTTAGCACACATATTCAATCCACATCTAGGTGTGCTAGTTACAATCTCTAGAATTTGTCCTAATCAAATTTTAGGTTATTTACAAATCTACTTTAGAACGCTTATCGAGGTGAGTTTCTAACTTACGAAGAAAAGTCAATTTAACTTTGTATTTGAAAAAAACTCGTAGTTATTGATTTACTTGGTAAAACTTTGTATTTTGTATTATATATAAAATTAATATTTTTTCTTTAAATGAGAAAACGTGAAATTTGTTCAAATAATAACTTGTAATTTTTCCTAATTTATTTAATATGAGAAAATAATATTGATTTTCTATAAAATAATTATTTTACTATTTTTTTACGTGTTTACGCCAACCACAAACCAGAAAATAAATAAACTACACTAACTTATTACAAAACCACAGAAAATAATAAAAACTGGGCTTATGCCCTTACAGTCCATTTTACATGAATTTAAATAAGAAGAAAAACATTGGTTAGTCCTAAAATTTCCTACAATTTAATTATAAAATAAAATTAATAAATTAAAATATAATATGAGTCTCAGACTTTGGTCCAATCGTCAAAATAGCTAATGCCTCAACGTCCGGGTAAAACCGGTTTCGTTTGCATTTCGCTAAGGGCCCATGGACCGGTATGGTCGTCACCCAAAAATCTAATTTATAAATATTTTCGAAAACTGATTTGAAATCCATTTTATAAAAATTTCGGCAGCATTCCCTCTATTTTCGGGATAACCCAAAACTGGAAAAATGCGCCACAATACCAATATATATATATATATCCCAAACCAGGGAAAAACCCATAATTTAAATTCCTCCACAAGGATTAATAACTCAAAAAAAATGTTTCCGAAGAATACTCGAAAAATCCAAAATTACTCGGAAACCCGAGAATTCACAGAAACAAACCAACATAAAGATTAAACTCTCAAAACCAATCCAACAGAACCTAAATTCTTCCAAATGAAACCAACAGAACTTATTCCGAAATGAGTCTCGAAAATACCGAGAATACAACCGGAAACTACAACCGAATCCCGTTGTGGGATCGGGGACCAAGAATCATCATCGACAATAACGGAAATGGAATGGGTCAAAGGGATTATACCTCAGGTGCTCGGCTAGAGCTCTCAGGTGCTAATAATAGAGAAATGGAACTCACGGACGGTGAATCGGCTCGAGACAGCGCCTCGCCGGGGTACGGCTGTGCTGGACAGCGGGATTCAGAACCGCGAAAAGCCACGGACAGCGGATCGGGGCACGAAAGATTAGATCAGGACAACAAGCCGGGCACGAAAAAGCGCTGGACTCGGATCCGCGGAACTGCGGTCACCGGGAAGTGGGACGGGCTCGGAGCTCGACTAGGGCACGTCTGAGCTCAGGAAAACCGGAGAGGAGGCGGGGCGGCTACGCCGGAGACGGCCAGGGGCGGCTACCGTGGGGAGCTCGGCCTAGGACACAGCAGCCCGACGGAGGGATCTGGCCCGGACACGCTGGACGGGGCGCCGGCGGTGTCGCCGGAGAGCGTCGGCGCGGGGCTTGGGTCGGCGAGTGTCACGACCCGCTACCCAAATTATTGGGCCAGGCCGAGTCATGCCCAGCCTACGTTGAGATAAAATGTAGTAAGCTGTTCTAGAGACAACAGGATAAGACTAAATGTGCTAACAGTTCTATAAGTGAAGAAAAATCATAAATGCTCCAAACACAAAAGTCGTCGTATATAGTAAAATATCCAAGTACAAGTGAACTGTAAAATAAAACTGGATACATGTCCAGTTACAAAAAGATATAGTCTAATACATGTCTACTCTCAAAAGTCTAAGTAAAACAAAAGACAACTAGGCGAGGTTCCCCGCAGGAACATCCTCGTAAAGCAGAGCCGGATCCTCGGCAGTAACCTCATAATATGTGTCGCAGAGTAACTCCTCCTCAGTAAGGACACCTACAACGTTATCCTGTCAGGACGGGAGCAAGTACTAAATCTAGCAAACTAGCATATGAAACATGAAAATGAACATGAGAGGAATAACTGAAAAGCATGGCATCACACAATCTATCATGGCAAGGATACATATGTCATACAGACAGATGTACATGTAATGTTTAAAACTGTAGCAAGTACGTGATCGGTCAATAGATGTACAATGTGCTGTGGCACATAATGAAATGTACTTCCGTACAAGTGATAGGGCGATAGATGTACATACGCACAACTTCGCCTTGATATAAAGGCCTACGATGCAGTAATCATATAAAATGAAACTTTGTTCGGTACAGACGTACGGGAGAAGGGGGTATGATCACGTACACTACTAACAGTTTCCCCATAACCCATATTCTAAGCATGTGAGAGATACATCAAGACTGTTCTAAGCATGGTAGTAACTGAAAGTACAACATGTAGAGATCTAACTTGCTACCCCAAGGATCAGCATTTAACATGGTGGGTTTTACAGTTCATTTATGTGACAATATGTAAAGTTCGTAGAAAGTACTTGCCTCTAGCAAAGCAAAACAAAACAAGCTGCGATAACAGTGCTATGGATGTCCGGTAACTCGTCACTGTAGAAGTAAATACAATAACTTAGTTTTTACACTAAGCTATAACACTAGGACACTAGTTGGTGAAACACGACTTGTGATTGGGCACCTAGCCAAAATGATAATTTTAGCTTAGGAGACCAATGTGGGGTGACACACTACTTTAACTAACTTTCTAGGGTCTTTACACTAGTGAGGGGTGGGGTTTAACACGGCTTAAACGCGAAATAACACAAAAAGCTACAAGTCGTAATTAATCAATAAATAAATCAAAAGACCATTGTGTTCTAACAATTTTAGAGATAGACAAAAAGTCTAGTTTTTCTTAAAGTAAAGTACCAAAGTGATCCTTGTTAATCATAGAAATTTATTATAATTTTTCTGGAATTTATTAACCAGTACAAATATTTTATAAAAATCAGTTTTCCTAAGTATACAGAAAAAATAAGTTTTGGTTTCATATGCCAAACTAGTGGCAAAACAGTAAATTAAATACTACAAAAATTATACTAAATTAGCTAACTTAACATAGTAACTAAATACTATTTTTCCATAATTTTAGCAGTACTTTAAGTATTTTTAGAAAATCAAAAACAGCATTGCACACAATAATTAATTATCTGCGTATTTTGTCCATGTATATAATTTGAACCAAAGTTCAAATACAGGACCCAAGGCCATGAATCAAGTCCAATATGACTTGTACAGGTCTTGAATGTGTGAAAACACATTTGGGCCCAAATATTCATGCTAGGCTTGGACACCAAATGGTTGCAGTAATTTAAATACAATAAAAATACAATTTGGTAATAGTCAAAATAAATATTATTATTTTAATATGGTAAAGTTATGCATAGTAACTATAAAAGTATGAACATTATTTTATATAAATAATTTACACTAAGCTAAGTGAAATACATATATAAAATAGTATATATATACATAAATATATATGTATACATAATACATATATATATATATATATACACACATAGAATAATAAAGTACAAAAAATGAAGTATATATATATATAAAAAAATAGCAAGTATATATACATAAATATAGTATATATAATAATACATATATATATATATATACAAATATATGTATATACATATATATATAATTTATACATAAATATAACAGAAAAAGAAAAAGAAAAAAGGAAAAGAAAAAGAAAAGGAAAAGACAACAGTGGCAGGGGCTCGAACCCGAGCCAACAAAGCGGGGGGGGGGGGGGGGTTAGGCTAGGTCGGGCTGGCCAGGGGGTCAGCCCGCTGCTCGTGTTAAGGGTTAGGGTTTTGATTCTTTTATTTAGTTTAGGTTAGCATTTATATATAAAAAAAAATATAAACATCTGTCCTGTGTCCTGACAGTTAAGGACACAGGATTTCTCGTGTCCGTGCTTTGCACGACACGCACGAAGGCTAGAACGCGTGTCGAGACACTGGACTAGTGTCCCCGTGTCCTGGCGAACCACGCACGTGGCTTTGGGACACGTACGACACGAGATGGGCTCTGCTACTCACGTGTCCGACTTCGGAAGAAGTTTTCGAAGGCGGAGACGGCGGCTAGGGGCGTTGGGACGGTGGCGGAGCGGTGGCGATCGACGCGTCTCGGCGTGGCGAGCTCGTCGGCGGTGGTTGGGGGCTGTGACACTCGGCGTAGGGGCGGCGCTGGGGGTCTCGCCGGAGTTAGGGTTAGGTCTAGGGTTTTGTGGAAGAACGGGGGCTGTGGCGGTCGTCGGTGGTCGGGGATGTGGTAGCTAGGTCGGGGGGGTTGCTGGGGTTTAAATAGGGGGAATCGAGGCGGTCGGGCAGCCGAAAAAGGCGGGGGCAGGGCGGCGAGTCAGTCGGGGCAGTCGTCGGGGGTAGGTTAGGGTTTTGCACTAGAGTCCCTAGGTTTTAGGTAATTGCATTTAGGTCCTATCGGGTCTAAGTGCAAATAAAAATTTGCACTCCACACACTAAAACAATTAATAAATTACAAACTAATATACTAACAATTCTAATAATTGCAAAACACTATTAAAACAATTCAGAAAATTACAAAATGCATTTAAAACATTTAAATAAATAACAAAATGATATTTTTTGTATTTAAAACTTATTAAAATTCATTTAAAAATTCTAGAAAATTCCTAAAATTATATTAAATTATTTTAAAACCAATAATGACATTTAATAATTAATTAACACCAGTTTAATAATTTTTTGAAAATCAGGGGTTGACAAGTCTTCCCTCCTTGAAAAATTTTGTCCTCGAAATTCACAAGGATTGAAGACCCTACAATATTCTAACATAACAAGCAATGCAACAAGATGACTAAGGCTGCGATCGAAACTAACCTCTAAGGTATCAAGCGGGAACGGGTGGTTCCCTCGCAGCGGTTGGATCGAACAAGTAAGGGTATCTCTCCCTCATGTCCGACTCCCTCTCCCAAGTAGATTCACCTGGGGAGTGACGGCTCCAAGCTACTCGTACTAGGGGTATAACCTTGTTCCTCAGCCTCTTCTCTCTCCGGTCTAATATCTCCACTGGCTGCTCAGAAACTGTAAGGCTCGGTTCGACCTCCAACTCCGAATGATCTAGCACATGACTGGGGTCTGGAACATATCTCCTCAGCTGAAATACGTGAAAGACGTCGTGAACTCCTACTAGGTTGGGTGGAAGTGCAACCCTGTAAGCTACCTCTCCGATCCTGCCAAGTATCTCGAATGGCCCGATGTATCTGGGGCTCAGCTTCCCTCCTCGTCCGAACCGGATCGTCCCTCTAGTAGGTGATATCTTCACTAGCACCATATCACCGTCTGCGAACTCCATCGGTCTGCGACTAGCATCAGCCCAGTATTTCTGCCTATCCTGAGCTACTCTGAGCCTGTCTCTGATCATCCCGATTTTCTCTGCTGCATCCGTGATCATCTCTGGCCCAAGCATAACTCTGTCTCCGACATCATCCCAAAAGAGCGGTGTGCGATATCGTCGTCCATATAGCACCTCGAAAGGAGACATACCAATGCTGGCCTGGTAGATGTTGTTGTATGAAAACTCTACCAAGTGCAGATGGCTCTCCCATGATCCTCCGAAGTCCAGCACGCAGGTCCTCAGCATATCCTCCAGTGTCTGTATCGTCCTCTCGGACTGCCTATCTGTCTACGGGTGGTACGCCGTACTGAACTTGAGCCTACTGCCCAACTCCTTCTACAAGCTCCTCCAGTAGTGGGATGTGAATCTGCTGTCTCTGTCTGACATGATGCTCATCGGCACTCCGTGTAGGCGAACTATCTGCTGCATGTATAGCTCTGCCAACTTCTCGGTGGAAAGCCCCACCTTGAAGGGTATGAAGTGCGCACACTTCGTCAGCCTGTCTACGATGACCCAAATGGCATCCTTTCCTCCTTGGGAACGAGGAAGCCCTGAGACGAAGTCCATCGTAATATGTTCCTACTTCTACTCGGGAATGGGTAACGGCTGCAACAAACCAGCTGGCCTCTGGCGCTCCGCCTTGACCTGCTGGCAAACTAGACATCTCGAGATAAAATGTGACACATCCCTTTTCATCCCGTGCCACCAAAGATGTTCCCGCAAGTCACGGTACATCTTGTTAGCACCAGGGTGAATAGAATATCTCGATCGGTGCGCCTCCTACAAGACTGCCTCTACTAGCTCTCCCTTCGGCACGCACAATCGGCTGTCATGCCTCAGGGATCCATCCTCTGCTATAGTGAAGTCATCCAGCAATCCAGCTAATGCCTGGGGTTGAAGTCTGCGAAGGCTCTCATCTGTAGACTGTGCCTCCCGGATCTGCTCCATCAAACCTGACTGAATGTCAAGCGCCATCATCTGTATCACTGATCCTGGCCGAACTAGCTCGATACCGAGCTTCTCCAGATCCTCCCATAAATGCCGATCAATCATCAGAAACTATGCCATCGGATGCCTGCTCAACGCATCCGCCACCACATTTGCCTTCCCGGGGTGATACTGTAAATCGATGTCGAAGTCCTTCATCAACTCCAACTATCGTCTTTGCCTCATGTTCAGCTCTTTCTGCGTGAACACATACTTCAAGCTTTTATGGTCAGTAAAGATTTCCACACGCTCTTCGTATAAGTAATGTTTCCATAACTTGAGTGCAAAGATCACCGCAGTTAACTCTAGGTCATGGATAGGATAATTCCTCTTATGAGTCCGCAATTGCCTAGATGCATAAGCAATCACTTTCCCATACTGCTGTAGGACACATCCTAGCCCCTTCCCAGAAGCATCACTGTATATGGTGAAACCTCCAGAACCTGAAGGTAAAGTCAGAACTAGAGCGGTCGTCAGCCTCCTCTGGATCAGCAACCAGACTAGGAGCGAAACGGCTCAGGCGACTAAACTCTGCCGCATACTCGTCAACAGAACGGCTCCCCTGCTGGATGTTCTGGAACCGTAGCCCCATGGCTACTCTAGCAGTGGTCGAGAAGAACTTATTCTTGAACTGGGTCTTGAACTGGTCCCAGGTGGCTCTCCCTCTCGCAAACAATGGCTCATTCCGGAACCAGACTCCTGCTAAGTCTATCAGCAAAAATCTCGCTGCCTCGACTTGGAGGTCATCCGGCATCCTAACTCCCAGAAGCTTCCTCTCTACCGAATCTAGCCAGTCATCTGCTACTACTATGCCCTCAGTCCCTGAGAACTCCTTGGGATTCAGACCCATGAAGTCCTTGATCGTCCCCGCTCTCTGCCGTGGCTCTACATGTGGTAGGACCACGGGACGTCCCTCAGAACGCTCCATGCTCTGGCGGAGTAGGGTTGTCTGCTCCTGATGGGTTGTTAGGAACCCCTGGATCAGTTTGAGCAGCTGGGTCTCGTCGAGTGTGACGGAAGCCTGGGTGGGTATAGTGATAGGGGGTAGTGGAAGTATCGGGTCCTGTTGGGCCCGTGATGTGGAAGGTGGTTGTGGTATCTGGGTTTGTGGATTTGTGGAATGGGGGATGTGGTAGGTGGAGGTGTATCAGTCGACTGGTCAGCTGACTGGATATGGAGGGCCCCATTCTCGGGGGTAACATACTGGGATGAACGAGTAAGCACCATCTAAATTATACATAAAGGACTTTATAAGGACTTGTTTAAAGTAAGTAATCATATGCAAGAAAATCTAATTATAATAGCAAACATGTGATGTATTTCCTATGTTGCAATCCTAGCATTCCTCTAGGTGTCCTAAGCGTCTTTCCTAATGTTGTCTAATTACCTTAAGTTCCTAATTGCAGGCATGCTTGGTACAATAACGTAACCAAACAGTTTAGTCAGGACCTGCATGGGCCACCACTAAAAACATGTCACAATTCGCTACCCAAATTGTTAGGCCAGGCCGAGTCATGCCCAGCCTACGTTGAGATAAAACGTAATAAGCTGTTCTAGAGACAACAGGATAAGACTAAATGTGCTAACAGTTCTATAAGTGAAGAAGAATCATAAATGCTCCAAACACAAAAGTCGTCGTATATAGTGAAATGTCCAAGTACAAGTGAACTGTAAAGTAAAACTGGATACATGTTCAGTTACAAAATAGTCTAATACATGTCTACTCTCAAAAGTCTAAGTAAAACAAAAGACAACTAGGCGAGGTTCCCCGCAGGAACATCTTCGTAAAGCAGAGCCGGATCCTCGGCAGTAACCTCATAATATGTGTCGCAGAGTAACTCATCCTCATTAAGGACACCTACAACGTTATCCTGTCAGGACGGGAGCAAATACTAAATCTAGCAAACTAGCATATGAAACATGGAAATGAACATGAGAGGAATAACTGGAAAGCATGGCATCACACAATCTATCATGGCAAGAATACATATGTCATACAGACAGATGTACATGTAATGTTTAAAACTGTAGCAAGTACGTGATCGGTCAATAGATGTACAATGTGCTGTGGCACATAATGAAATATACTTTCGTACAAGTGATAGGGCGATAGATGTACATACGCACAACTCCGCCTTGATATAAAGGCCTACGACGCAGTAATCATATAAAATGAAACTTTGTTCGGTACAGACGTACGGAAGAAGGGGGTATGATCACGTACACTACTAACAGTTTCCCCATAACCCATATTCTAATCATATGAGAGATACATCAAGACTGTTCTAAGCATGGTAGTAACTGAAAGTACAACATGTAGAGATCTAACTTGCTACCCCAAGGATCAGCATTTAACATGGTGGGTTTTGCAGTTCATTTATGTGACAATATGTAAAGTTCGTAGAAAGTACTTGCCTCTAGCAAAGCAAAACAAAACAAGCTGCGATAACAGTGCTATGAATGTCCGGTAACTCGTCGCTGTAGAAGTAAATACAATAACTTAGTTTTTACACTAAGCTATAACACTAGGACACTAGTTGGTGAAACACGACTTGTGATTGGGCACCTAGCCAAAATGATGATTTTAGCTTAGGAGACCAATGTGGGGTGACACACTACTTTAACTAACTTTCTGGGGTCTTTACACTAGTGAGGGGTGGGGTTTAACACGGCTTAAACGCGAAATAACACAAAAAGCTACAAGTCGTAATTAATCAATAAATAAATCAAAAGACCATTGTGTTCTAACAATTTTAGAGATAGACAAAAGGCCTAGTTTTTCTTAAAGTAAAGTACCAAAGTGATCCTTGTTAATCATAGAAATTTATTATAATTTTTCTGGAATTTATTAACCAGTACAAATATTTTATAAAAATCAGTTTTCCTAAGTATACAGAAAAAATGAGTTTTGGTTTCATATGCCAAACTAGTGGCAAAACAGTAAATTAAATACTACAAAAATTATACTAAATTAGCTAACTTAACATAGTAACTAAATACTATTTTTCCATAATTTTAGCAGTACTTTAAGTATTTTTAGAAAATCAAAAACAGCATTGCACACAATAATTAATTATCTGCGTATTTTGTCCATGTATATAATTTGAACCAAAGTTCAAATACAGGACCCAAGGCCATGAATCAAGTCCAGTATGACTTGTACAGGTCTTGAATGTGTGAAAACACATTTGGGCCCAAATACCCATGCTAGGCTTGGACACCAAATAGTTGCAGTAATTTAAATACAATAAAAATACAATTTGGTAATAGTCAAAATAAATATTATTATTTTAATATGGTAAAGTTATGCATAGTAACTATAAAAGTATGAACATTATTTTATATAAATAATTTACACTAAGCTAAGTGAAATACATATATAAAATAGTATATATATATATATACATAAATATATATGTATACATAATACATACATATATATATATATATATATATATATATATATAAAATATATATATATATATATATATATATATATATATATATATATATATATATATATGTATGTATACATAATACATACATATATACATACATATATATATATATATATATATATATATATATATATATATATATATATATATATATATATATATATATATATATATATATATATATATATATACACACACATAGAATAATAAAGTACAAAAAATGAAGTATATATATATATATAAAATAGCAAGTATATATACATAAATATAGTATATATAATAATACATATATATATACAAATATATGTATATACATATATATATAATTTATACATAAATATAACAGAAAAAGAAAAAGGAAAAAGGAAAAGAAAAAGAAAAGGAAAAGACAGCAATGGCAGGGGCTCGAACCCGAGCCAACAGAGCGGGGGGGGGGGGGGGGGGGGGGGGGGGGGGGGGTTTAGGCTAGGTCGGGCTGGCCAGGGGGTCAGTCCGCTGCTCGTGTTAAGGGTTAGGGTTTTGATTCTTTTATTTAGTTTAGGTTAGCATTATATATAAAAAAATATAAACATCTGTCCTGTGTCCTGACAGTTAAGGACACAGGATTTCTCGTGTCCGTGCTTTGCACGACACGCACGAAGGCTAGAATGCGTGTCGAGACACTGGACTAGTGTCCCCATGTCCTGGCGAACCACGCACGTGGCTTTGGGACACGTACGACACGAGATGGGCTCTGCTACTCACGTGTCCGACTTCGGGGGAAGTTTTCGAAGGCGGAGACGGCGGCTAGGGACGGTGGCGGAGCGGGTAGCGATCGACGCGTCTCGGCGTGGCGAGCTCGTCGGCGGTGGTTGGGGGCTGTGACACTCGGCGTAGGGGCGGCGCTGGGGGTCTCGCCGGTGTTAGGGTTAGGTCTAGGGTTTTGTGGAAGAACAGGGGCTGTGGCGGTCGTCGGTGGTCGGGGATGTGGTAGCTAGGTCGGGGGGGTTGCTGGGGTTTAAATAGGGGGGAATCGAGGCGGTCGGGCAGCCGGGAAAGGCGGGGGCAGGGCGGCGAGTCGGTCGGGGCAGTCGTCGGGGGTAGGTTAGGGTTTTGCACTAGAGTCCTTAGGTTTTAGGTAATTGCATTTAGGTCCTATCGGGTCTAAGTGCAAATAAAAATTTGCACTCCACACACTAAAATAATTAATAAATTATAAACTAATATACTAACAATTCTAATAATTACAAAACACTATTAAAACAATTCAGAAAATTACAAAATGCTATTAAAACATTTAAATAAATAACAAAATGATATTTTTTGTATTTAAAACTCATTAAAAATTTATTTAAAAATTCTAGAAAATTCCTAAAATCATATTAAATTATTTTAAAACCAATAATGACATTTAATAATTAATTAACACAAGTTTAATAAATTTTTGAAAATTAGGGGTTGACAGCGAGGCTCGGGGCTGGCGCCGGAGGGACGCGTGCAGGGGGCGCACGCTGGCGGTCGGCCGGCGAACGGGGCCGGGGCTTCGGGTGATGTCGTCGGGGCGGGTTCGGCAGGGGCTGGCCAGAGATCGGGCTCGTTAGGGCTGGATTGGGGGTTAGAAATTTGGAAAAAAATGGTGAGTGAGAGAGAGGGATGGAGGAGAGGGGTTATAAAGGGGGAAGAGGGAGGAGGAGTTGTGGGAGAGGGATGCCGAAGGGTTCCGTCGGTTAGGGAGAGGAGAAGCCGAGGTTAAAATGAGAACGTGAGAGAGATGAGAGTTTTAAAATTTTGTTTTTATTTATCTCTAAATTCTCTTTTCTTTTCTTTTCTTTTTCTTTATTTTTTTCTTAGAAAATAATAACACAACATTTAGAAATCCTAAAAATAATCTAAAAATATATTTTGATTCGGGTTCGGGTTCAGGACTGGCCAAAACAAAATTCCATTTTAATTATTATTTTTTTTGAAAATAATTAATTAATAATAATAATACTAGTTTAGCAAAAATTCTAATTCGCAAATCATAATTTAATAACAATAATAATAATAATAAATTAGCAAGCAAACATTCAAATCAATTAAAATAACTAAATCGAAAATTACGGGTTTCATAACCTTCCCTCCTTAGGAAATTTTGTCCTCGAAATTAAAGGACAGGGTCAGGATTTTAATCATGCAATCATGCCTGAAATCAGTTTGGATATCTTCCTTAACAATCTTATGCCCAAGTAGGTTTAAAAACTCATCTAATGCTATATATTCATCAATTTTATCCACTATTTAATTTATATTCTTCCCTCCTTTAGAAATAATGTTATTCTCCGGGATTACTAAATTACCGATTCCATTCCAAAATTGCTAATCACCTTAAAATTTTGTCTTCTATATTTTCAATTTTGAACACATCTCATATTCATGCAATATGTATTTATCCCAGCTTGCTAATATATTCAATTTAATTCTATGATTTGATACTCCTAGTCTTTAATACTTCAATATCAAGCCTTGGTGCCCAATATCATACCACGTTTCAATATTCTGATTTATCACGATCCATAAAATTTTATTATTTCTTTCTCATAGATAATCATTACTGTGATTTTAGACTATCATGTATATTCATTTTCCTATTTGATCTCGAACTCTCTATGAAATCATGATTAAACTCAAATCCTTTATTTGACTAAACTTTCTCAAAAATAAATCTTATTACATCTTTCCAACCAATCTTTCTATCTATATTTATATATATATTTTTTAATATTGGCACCCTTCTATTCGTACAATTCGTCATTCTCAATTATTTACATTTTAAGTCCAATATTTCTTGTTTCGATTATCCTTTATAGTTAATTCACCATGCACCTTCCTAGAGTGCATCTCTATGCCTAACATTGACAACCTTTAATTTTCAATGTCAAATTATTCACAAACTTTCCTCGATACTAATCACCATTGTACATTTTTAACTCATATATATCTTATATATCATGTACTCTAAAAATCCAAGCTATAAAATGTTCTAGGTTTACTTCATAAGGCAAAATCAGATTCGAGGCATGATTGCTAAATATAAAGATAAATATCAGCATGTTTTAAAATCATCTGTGATAGAGATAGAATATTTTGTTGTGATCAAAATCATGAGTAAACATCGAGGTAAATAATCATAACGAGTTTAAAGTTAAAAAATGAGATCAAATAAAATAGAAAAGTCATAAAATACGACATCAATTTATTTGAGAAACAAATGATAATATAATTTTCCGAAATGAGGGACGATTTTTCAATTAAAACTGGTATGAGGTATAGGAGTTTGTGACTCAAGTTGTACGATTTTAAGATAGTGAGGGTGATTTAAAATAGCCATGACAAGAATATAATCCGATAGAATATTTCTGGAAGTGGGAGCAAATGCTAGAATACAAATCTTCAGAATGATTGGAGATAATCATGATATGAATATAGTCTTATTAATATTCGAAAACCACTATTTTCAAGTCACTTTGTTTCAAATTCATGCCTCGCCAGTGTGCACCTGACTGCAATGAATTTTTGACTCCATGACTTGAATAATTTAGTTTACCGAGTAATCTTCCAACTTTATCCATTTCATGGCTAAGCAAACATAGATCAAAGTCTCAATAATATTTGGAAACCTAACGATTACCTGTCATTATTTCAACTTAGAGTTTTATGCCTCGCTAGTGCACAACTAGCTACAGTAAACTTGCAGTTTTCCATAATTCAGATAAATGACTATCACGTAACTGTGCGGAGTCATGTTAGGTTGCTAAATATTTTCTCAGCTTTGTTCATGTGAATTTCAGAGGAATTTCAAAAATTCAAATGAGTTAAAAGTTCTAAACAGAATAGAAAATGTAGATGACTGTTCTTCTGAGATTCAGAAATTTATCAAAATATGTGTTTGAGATTCAAGAGACTAGGGCTAAAATTAAGAGGAGTATCTGTTCTCTGATTTCAAAGATGAAACGATCAACCTTGATTTGAATAATTGAGTCAAACACTAGATAAGATAGAAACATCACCGCTTTAGATTAAGTAAGAAAAACCAATGATAATATTCCCGACAAATCACTCAGGGAATACAAAAAAATTATTTTGAGAAGAATAATTTCATAACTAAGAAAAATTAAAAATTTGAGAGAAGGTAAGTCTCATTGATTCAAGGAAATCAAATTGAAATTGTCAAGTAACGCCAAGAAATTAAATAGCTTTGGAACAGCTAAAAATCTCCTTGACTAAAGGAAATTCAATAATAGAATGGATTCAAAATGTGATCATTTTTCTGACCGTTCCTGTTTCATGATTATAGAAACTTTCTAGGCCTTGATTTGATCAAGAAATTACATAGAGAGAGTAGGGTGGAGGAAGTCAACATATGAGAATATTCTCGGTCTTTGGAATAACTCAGGAGATAACAATCAATATTGAAAATAACTCCTTTAAGAAAATTATGAACTAAACTAATTCTTCTGGTAATATTTGACCTTGAGGTTTAAATGGTCCCAGAAGAATTTTGATTCAGGATTGATTCCGAGGAAGTTAGTCAATTGGAAAGAAGATCAAGGCAAAAGGTTGGATAATGATTGTAGATATATATTAGGTAGATAATAATTTATCAGGGTTGCTAAGAGAATTCAAAATTCTACATAGCGAACGAATCAAGATTTCAATTAAAGGTAGAGAAGTAATGAAGAATTCAAAATTTAGGTTTGATAAAGAAGAAGAAGACCAAAGAATTTAATCTTATTCCAAAAGAATATGAATTCTAAGGTATACTAGAACATGAAAATTATGGTAGAAAAATAATCTCGAAAGTCATGGGACACTCAAAGGTACAATCAGCCTAATCTAGATAAGGTTTAGGTACAGACACAAACAAAGTATCCTACGAATTTATAAGCAGGCAAAAATAGATAATAAAAAAAATATTCGGCCCTATAATATAACATGGTGTATATCATCTAAGTGTTCTAGTTTGTTTCTAAAGTCTGTTTTCCTAAAGTCTCAACTGTTCCTAGGTCAAGTTACAGAACTGTGCGATGGTCTAGACTAAGTTGACTAGACCAATTTACAGATCTGACCTGCATGGGCCACTACTAAAAATATGTCACGATCCGGTCCCAATTTCTTGGGTTGAATCGGATCATGTCCAGCCTGCACCGTTGTTGAGACGGCGGCAGTAAGCTGTATTCAGTAGTGAATCATATACAGTTAAAATTCTAACAAATGTAAAAATCTTTTATTCAACTTAAAATTTTCTGAAATACAACAACTATTAATTACAACAACTACATTTGATACATTGGTTACTAAATAAATTACTATCCAGCTCTACTGATCTTGGGTTCTAGGTTCTGCGGGACCAGAGTTAGATATCAGATCCTCGACGACTCAAATCACCTAAAAATGTTATCTCCAGTCAGGAGGGAGCAAAGTACAATTTATGCTAATTTGACAATTGAAATAATAATAGAATCATGCACTTTTAAACAATTTTGAAATCAACAATTTAAGCAGTTACAGTTTTAAAACAGTTACAGTTCTGTGATGTGAATAGGCAATAAAATATGACCGGCTTGGGTTTGTTACAGTAAAGGATATGGGATTTGTTATAGTAAAGGATATGAGATATGTTACAGTAAAGGATATGGTCATACTCATTACACTATTCCTCCAGTCCCCAATAGTTATAGTAGTTACAGTCAGTGCTCTCAGAGAGAGTTCCGTGTTGCATCGTGGTTTAAACTTGCAATAAAACGATTACTAAATAATTGTAAACTAACACAAAATGTACTTGCCTTTGTTTTATTGACTGGATTTTGAAAAGATAACTTCGAGATGAGACTAGTACAGTCCTCGAAACTCTACAATTGAGAATTCCTGACTTAACACACATATTCAATCCACATCTAGGTGTGCTAGTTACAATCTCTAGAATTTGTCCTAATCAAATTTTAGGTTATTTACAAATCTACTTTAGAACGCTTATCGAGGTGAGTTTCTAACTTACGAAGAAAAGTCAATTTAACTTTGTATTTGAAAAAAACTCGTAGTTATTGATTTACTTGGTAAAACTTTGTATTTTGTATTATATATAAAATTAATATTTTTTTAAATGAGAAAACGTGAAATTTGTTCAAATAATAACTTGTAATTTTTCCTAATTTATTTAATATAAGAAAATAATATTGATTTTCTATAAAATAATTATTTTACTATTTTTTTACGTGTTTACGCCAACCACAAACCAGAAAATAAATAAACTACACTAAACCACAGAAAATAATAAAAACTGGGCTTACGCCCTTACAGTCCATTTTACATGAATTTAAATAAGAAGAAAAACATTGGTTAGTCCTGAAATTTTCTACAATTTAATTATAAAATAAAATTAAAAAATTAAAATATAATACGAGTCTCAGACTTTGGTCCAATCGTCAAAATAGCTAATGCCTCAATGTCTGGGTAAAACCGGTTTCGTTTGCATTTCGCTAAGGGCCCATGGACTGGTATGGTCGTCACCCAAAAATCCAATTTATAAATATTTTCGAAAACTGATTTGAAATCCATTTTATAAAAATTTTGGCAGCATTCCCTCTATTTTTGGGATAACCCAAAACTGAGAAAATGCGCCACAATACCAATATATATATATATATATATATATATATATATATATATATATATATATATATATATATATATATATATATATCCCAAACCAGGAAAAAATCCATAATTTAAATTCCTCCACAAGGATTAATAACTCACAAAAATATGTTTCCGAAGAATACTCGAAAAACCCGAAATTACTCGGAAACCCGAGAATTCACAGAAACAAACCAACATAAAGATTAAACTCTCAAAACCAATCCAACAGAACCTAAATTCTTCCAAATGAAACCAACAGAACTTATTCCGAAATGAGTCTCGGAAATACCGAGAACACAACCGAAAACTACAACCGAATCCCGTTGTGGGATCGGGGACCAAGAATCATCATCGACAATAACGGAAATGGAATGGGTCAAAGGGATTATACCTCAGGTGCTCGGCTAGAGCTCTCAGGTGCTAATAATAGAGAAATGGAACTCACGGACGGTGAATCGGCTCGAGACAGCGCCTCACCGGGGTACGGCTGCACTGGACAGCGGGATTCAGAACCGCGGAAAGCCACGGACAGCGGATCGGGGCACGGAAGATTAGATCAGGACAGCAAGCCGGGCACGAAAAAGTGCTGGACTCGGATCCGCGGAACTGCGGTCACCGGGAAGTGGGACGGGCTCGGAGCTTGACTAGGGCACGTCTGAGCTCGGGGAAACCGGAGAGTAGGCGGGGCGGCTACGCCGGAGACGGCCAGGGGAGGCCACCGTGGGGCGCTCGGTCTAGGGCACAGCAGCCCGACGGAGGGATCTGGCACGGACACGCTGGACGGGGCATCGGCGGTGTCGCCGGAGAGCGCCGGCACGGGGCTTGGGTCGGTGAGGCTCGGGGCTGGCGCCGGAGGGACGCGTGCAGGGGGCGCACGCTGGCAGTCGGCCGGCGAACGGGGCCGGGGCTTCGGGTGATGTCGCCGGGGCGGGTTCGGCAGGGGCCGGCCGGAGATCGGGCTCGTTAGGGCTGGATTGGGGGTTAGAAATTTGGAAAAAAATGGTGAGTGAGAGAGAGGGATGGAGGAGAGGGGTTATATAGGGGGAAGAGGGAGGGGGAGTTATGGGAGAGGGATGCCGAAGGGTTCTGTCGGTTAGGGAGAGGAGAAGCCGAGGGTTCCGTCGGTTAGGGAGAGGAGAAGCCGAGGTTAAAATGAGAACGTGAGAGAGATGAGAGTTTTAAAAATTTGTTTTTATTTATCTCTAAATTCTCTTTTCTTTTCTTTTTTTTTCTTTTTTTTCTTCGAAAATAATAACACAATATTTAGAAATCCTAAAAATAATCTAAAAATATATTTTGATTCGGGTTCAGGTTCAGGACTGGCCAAAACAAAATTCCATTTTAATTATTATTTTTTTTGAAAATAATTAATTAATAATAATAATACTAGTTTAGCAAAAATTCTAATTCGCAAACCATAATTTAATAACAATAATAATAATAATAAATTAGCAAGCAAACATTCAAATTAATTAAAATAACTAAATCAAAAATTACGGGTTTCACAAGAATGCATCGGAAGAGGCTGGACATTAGCTTAGAAGATCTTCTACAAGAGATCCACGTTGAGGACGAAATGCGATCTCAACAGAAGATGGACTCTCTGTCCAAACAACTGGCTAAGGCCAACTTGGTACAGACAAGAGAGTTCAAGGGGAAGCAGGTGGCTTCTCATCACAAGAAGAAGAACTCCACTAATCTAAAAGTGAACGGTCCTTCGTTCAAGCAACAGAAGTCCAAGTCCCACGTGACTTGCTTCAACTGTGACAAGAATGGCCACTACATGAGTGAATGCAAATCCAAGCCCAAACCAAAATAGCAGGTATAGCTAAACTTGGTTATTTTGATTACTTAACTTGGTTGCTATTGTTGCACAGGTTGAGTTATCTAGCGTGGTAGCTAACTAGTGGTCTGACACTAGTGCATTTGACCACGTGTGCTCTCAAAGGGGCTAGCTGTTCACCAAGGACGAGTCATGTTATGACGAAGGTCTCGATGGCGAACATATATCTAGCAGAAGTTCTGAAGATCGAGACAGTGGTTATTAACCACCGACAAGGACACTGGAATGCGTGTTGCACGTACCAGAGATTTTTCGGCGATCTGATCTCAGAAAGTCTGTTATCTGATACTGTCACGTCCCGCTCCTGAAGGAGCGATCGTCCTCGCTAAGGCGTGATGCCGCACGAGCCTAGATTGCGCTCGTGCAAGGCGGGTTCCATAACGGCCGATTACAGCGGCTGTGACGGGGTCGTCGCACAGAAGTCCCAAGCAGAGACAATAAACATGCAGCGGAAATTTAAAATCGAAACACAAGTTACTCAAAAGATGATCTTTATTGATATCAAAACAACTGTTACATTGGGGGCGCAAGGCCAAGATTACAATCACTCAAATTCACTCGTCTCACATTACAAATCACTCTGCTCTCTCTCATCTCTCGATACAATACTTGAATCCAGCGGAAGCTTCGAATGGCGATGTCCATACATTATGTCCCGTATAAGACTGCGATCCATGCGGCCGCACGCTTCGAATCGCCAAGGAACTCCGTGCCTCAACGCATCCAAGCGAGCTCCGTGCCACGAGCTTCTACCTGTACCTACACATAGAAACTATGTGGGTGTCAGTACTCAACTGTACTGGTGGAGTGAGCTCCTCGTCCACCCATACAAAATCGACACGTTTTATTTACTTTGTGCAATACAAGCCCCTTTACGATATCTTTCTAGTCTTACCTTAGGATCGATTTTAGGACCGACGCCTTGGTCTATTTTATGTCTCTAGACCGCCACCGTGCCTTTGCACTAATAACGTACTCATACTTTACCGCTAGACCTTCTCGTTTCCATAACGTCAACTTATTGCCTCGTGCTTGCCTTTCGTGCCATACTCTGGGACGTAACGACTCGATCATACAATAAACTCGATTCATGCTTTCGTATCGTTAAGACAATGCCTCACCGCTTAGTCTTGCTTATACTTGTGTTGTGACAATGCGGCCGTGCCTCACATCTCGAGGTCGTGCCCTGAAACTCAACATGACTTAACTAAACTTGCCCTACGGCCATTCTTGACTTAATTCACAACGACTAACCCGACTTGTGGAACCGATGTTGGGAACTCAAACACGATGTCGTATCTCGTGCCGAAGCACGTATCTTTACGTATAGCCGAATCGTAGGCTTTATAATACACTGGGTGCAATCGAGCATACGTTTCACCGTTCAACGCATACCGTGCTTACACTTCCTTTGTTATGACCGATACCGTGCATGCGGATTCGTCGCTTAGCACGCCAATTATCTATATGAAAGGCCACTGGCATGACAAGCCATCGCGGACATAGCTCGGATAGGCGCCGGGTCCTTCAGCGCAGGTAGTGAGCCCCGTTGAAAGCCTCCGACTACCCACGCAATAAAAGCATGCGCTGCTATAACGTCTACCTCCTAGGACGACTGGGCCCGGTGCCCCGGCGTATAACCAGTCTAGACAGAAATCCTTGTCGACAAGATGTCCAATGACCATGCACCTACGAGATATCTAGACTCACGTAAATGCATGGCCTACTTGTTGGTACGACCGGAACTATACTTAGCAACTCGTGCTCTGAATTATACTTGGCATAACCTACCTCGGGACCGCGAGACTCCCAACCGAGGGACCGCCTCGAACTTCTTAACGTGGATAGGAACGCGAGACTCCCAACCGAGGGACCGCCTCGACTACTTAACGTGGATAGGAATGCGAGACTCCCAACCGAGGGACCGCCTCGAACTTCTTTGAACTCGAGGGAACGACTACTACATAGCCTTCCAACTTAACTTGAACAAAACGTGTTCCTTAAGTGCCATGGACCGTGGCTAACTTTACACCGTGCCAACCGTGGCTCGTACCTTTAACTGACTTCTGTCTTACGCGACGCTATCACCCAAGTCATACGTTATATGACGGCCCTTGAGATCGTGGGACTATTTAACTTGACAACCGCAGAAAGAGCGAGACGGCACTTGGAATGACTTAGGTCGATCGGCATAACTTTGCCTAACTTACTCAAGCCTACAACTTAACCCGAGGGACGAGCCAAGGCTATGCCAAGCCTTGTGCAGTAGAAACGTGCATGCTTTATCGAGCATTTATGCGGGCGACGCCTATGACTTAGGCTAACTCATCGTTTGTGTCGAATACCAACTTTTCCTTCTCCCAAGCCGCGAAACGGAGGATCGAGTGTCATTTTCAAAGCACGCTGAGCACCAACTCTAATCAGACCATGGGACGTTTTCCATGTTCTAAACTCGATTTTGAACCGTCGGGATAATTCTCTTTAGCTATGTGGATTCGTCTCTTTTATCATTAAGCCTACTTGTGAAAGCTGAAAATACACGAATTATTAAGTGAAGGCTGAGATGAGGCAAGTTCACCGAAACTATCCCACCTGAGCGATGTCTTCGAGTCGCCGTTGTAAGGCCAAGTCCTAACGTCGTCGGCGTTTCGATTCCTCCGATTAACTTTACGAGACGGGGCACTACACCATACACCACTCAGAACAAGTCTCGTCCTCGAGACTTTCCTAAAGGCAACCCATCCTACCATTTCTATGGCCAAGGCTTAATCGTACACATTCCGCCTATGCGTTTCTTCAATTTCGAGCCACGCTCGTGCTATCGCTAACTTAGTCGTAAGGCACACCAACCAATCAACCAACATTTGAACTTGTCTCAATTCAATGATCGCGTTACCATCAACATTTCTATGAAACTTACGATTTCAAAATCCTCGACACTTTTTCGTTCCTCAAGTCTCACTTGATTCAACGTATCACTTAGTTGGATCGTGCACATATTCCAGGTATCCCCAAAATATATACATTTCAGCCAAGCCTCGTGATACAGAATCTGCCATCACCACTCGAGTCGGATTGTACACATATTCGGGCGTCCCTGATATACGTGCATGTCAACCGAGCCTCATGAGTGGTGCCTCCACTATTTTCTATCATTTCGCACTCGGACGTCTTCCGAACCGCTAGGCTATGTCTTTCGTCAGCACTGGAATCATAGTTCCCAAACAACGATATCAACACTGACCCCATCCTAAGATCAAACCAAATCGTTGGTATGGGGTTTTCTACCCAAGCTCGCATCACTCTGATTTCTAAACATCGAGCATCAATTTCCTATACACATCACAATGTTCGTCGCATGGGGTCCGAGTCGTTTAGTAAAACCATCCTACGATAACTTACATTTCAACCAATTCCACGTCGTATCAATATCGTTCGTTTATCAAACTATTTTGTATAGTCTATCTCTTCGAATACGTTCGACATAATCCACCTATCAATCTTTTCAAGTCAAGCACGCTACGACACGATTCATCGCAAAACCATAATTCATATTTCATACTTCCAAAATTATCTATTCCAATTCACGTAATCGATCACAAGGTCATCTGACTTAACAGTATGCCACGCTCCAATCTCACGCGAGTCCGATCATCCACGGTGGGCACGAATCACCATGCACGCTCCCGCGAGATAATCATTCTCATCGGGACGTAACTCTTGTTTGTGTCTAGACTAGTTCATTCTCGATACGCGGATTGGACCTACTCAATCCACAAGTTTTATTCATTCGTCAATCATAAGTCCTAACATCCTCAAATTTTTCTTTGCATCAAACTGACAAGTCAGGACAATCAAAGTTGCCGCGTCCTGATTTTTTGAGTTCGATTATTCCCGCGACATGAATCACCACGTCCGCGCTCAAGCGAAACGATCATCCCAAATCCGACGCAACGCATGTGCGAGGCTGGAGTTGCGCTCGTGCAAGACAAGATCGTCGATATTGTGGTTATCAATGCAACCATCAAAACACGATCACTTTTATCCAACATTCGTCTCAACCAAAGTCCTAAGTATTGCATCCATTTGGAACGATAACACTTGTGCGATCGTCATTCACCGTGTCAGATTACCCCCGAGTTATCATATATCGTCTTTGATACGCCTCAATACCATCGACGATATATGTAACCTGACGATCTTCGTTTGCAACGAATTCTGAGTCGTGCGAATGATGCTATCATCCGACTGGATAATCTCCTCGAATCGTTCACCACATTAATTTTTTTAACCCAAATTCACGTATCGTTTATCCGTCTATCTTAAGTCATCGACTAACGTATTTCCTCAATTCCCATTATTCCGTGCTAACTCAAACCATCGAGCAACATCGATTTCAATCTTCAGAGTCGTTTGCGTAACTTCAAAATTCAACTTTTCATGCACGCTATCTACCTGCCGTGCGAACTTTTCGTATACGATCCGTATCAATTTTTTCGATTTGATTTCACCTACTCAATCGTTTCCGCATTTCATACTCGTGCAATTCTCAATCATTCGCTCGAATGATTTCTAAAACGGACCATACACCACTCGGGATTTGAGTCATCCAACCTAGACCAAATCACGTTCGCGTTATTCGCTAAGACATGTTTCGGATTCGTTCGACAAATCTCTAGCGTAATAGTTCACGTCGCATGGACGCACTAAGTCGTTCGTACTATTCCTCAAAATCTAAGACAATCTTTCGTGTACGCCTAAGCGTTAGTCCAATAGCGCTTCTATCGATATACACTTTAAGTGTATCCTCGTTCCCGACCGAGCGACACTTAATCTTGCTCGCGACTCGTTTTCACCAAAAGATCGAGGTGCGCGATAATCGGCACAACTTAGCCAAAAGGCCGTGTGCATAACCATCCCGTTCGAACTATACTTCGGTCTCGTGTGCTCGTTCTCTATTGTTAGCGTAAGGTCGTTCAAGCACGCAACGCGTTTGCTAACTTTTAGCATGTGTCTTCTATCAACTCAAGGTCGGTACCGTTCGGCCCAAAGGCCTACCAACGTATCCGGCGATAGCCTACCGATGCGTTCGATGGAACGCTTGTACGAGCTTTTGAAAATATTAGACTTATTGTATGGACATCCCGTGGAACAATCGAGAGAGAGCGCACCAACGATATCAACTTTGCGGAAACAATATTTTCAGAGTTCGCGGAAACATCAGAGTTAAAAAATTCAATCGATAGTCCAAGGACGTAAAGCCGTTCTCTGATACCATTATGTCACGCCCCGCTCCCGTAGGAGCGATCGTCCTCGCTAAGGCGTGATGCCGCACGAGCCTAGATTGCGCTCGTGTAAGACGGGTTCCATAACGGCCGATTACAGCGGCTGCGAGGGGTCGTCGCACAGAAGTCCCAAGCAGAGACAATAAACACGCAGCGAAAATTTAAAATCGAAACACAAGTTACTCAAAAGATGATCTTTATTGATATCGAAACAACGGTTACATTGGGGGTACAAGGCCAAGATTACAATCACTCAAATTCACTCGTCTCACATTATAAATCACTCTGCTCTCTCTCATCTCTCGATACAATACTTGAATCCAGCGGAAGCTTCGAATGGCGATGTCCATACATTATGTCCCGTATAAGACTGCGATCCATGCGGCCGCACGCTTCGAATCGCCAAGGAACTTCGTGCCTCAACGCATCCAAGCGAGCTCCGCGCCACGAGCTTCTACCTGTACCTATACATAGAAACTATGTGGGTGTCAGTACTCAACTGTACTGGTGGAGTGAGCTCCTCGCCCACCCATACAAAACCGACACGTTTTATTTACTTTGTGCAATACAAGCCCCTTTACGATTGTCTTTCTAGTCTTGCCTTAGGATCGATTTTAGGACCGACGCCTTGGTCTATTTTATGTCTCTAGACTGCCATCGTGCCTTTGCACTAATAACGTACTCATACTTTACCGTTAGACCTTCTCGTTCCCATAACGTCAACTTATTGCCTCGTGCTTAGGGGTGAGCATTATTCGGTTTTGAACCGAATAAAGAACCGAACCGAACCGAATTAGCTAATAGGTTCGGGTTCAAAAAAATTCGGGTCGGGTTCGTGTATGGAAAACTGCTTATTCGGTTTACGGGTTAGGTTTCGGTTATTGGGTTCGGTTTCGGTTTAAAACCGAAACCGAATAGCAACATGAAATTACCAAAACACCCTCAGCCCTAAACCTACCTATATAATCTATTTTTCTTCTCTCTCTCCTCTCATTTTTTTCTCACCGCCGTTTGGAAAATGGAAACAACCCCTCTCTCTCTCTCTGAGAAAGAAAACCCTACCTCTCACTCACCGTCGTTTCCGCCTCTCACCGTCGTTTCCACTACCTCACTGCCACCAGAGTCTCCTCCGGACCACCACCTTACAGATCTCCTCCACCTTATTGTCCGGATCTCCTCCACCACCTCACTTCGGATCTCCTCCACCACCTCACTCCGGATCTCGTCCACCTGACTCTAAAATACCCCAAAAAATCTCCACCTCACAGATCTCCTCCACCACCTTACAGATCTCCTCTACCTCTTGTAAGTATTTTTTTTGTTCTTTTTTTCTTTAAATTTCTTTTATTTCTTCTTCTTCTAATTATTATGTTTAAATCGCAGATCTCACAGATCTCCTCCACCTACATCTCGACCTCTTCTCAGATCTCACAGATCTCCTCCCCTGGTAATTATTCCTAATTATTTTAATTTCTGTTGTATCATTAGTTTACTTTTTTGTGGTATTTTAATTCTGTTATTTTTTCTTCCTCTAATTATTTCTGTTTGGGTTATATTTTATTTCTACTCTTTTAATAATTTTTTTCCTAGTAGCCAACGAAATGTGTGTGTGAAAATCTCAGATCTCCTTCCTAACTTACATTTTTTAATTTCCTCCCCTATTTTTGTCATATTTTTTCTAATTATTTTGTTTAAACTTTAAGTATATCATTTTTTTTCGGATTCTTCATATTTCTCACAGATCTCCTACACCTTGTATGTATATTAATATTTTAATTTTAATTTCTGTTATAAATGTATATTTCCTTGTTACTAATCATTTGTTAATTTCTCACAGATCTCCTCATTTGTTAATAATCATAAATTTCTGTTAATATATATACAAGGAATATTAATATACATGCAAGGAATATTTTGACACCCAAAATTACTAATCATTTGTTAATACCATCATTTGTTATTTTAGTTTCTCAGATCTCACAGATCTCGTCATTTGTTAATACCATCATTTGTTATTTTAATTTCTGTTATAGTTAGTATACTAGGAATATATTTAGTGCCCTTTGCTCATACCAACCTCATTTGTTAATTATACAGGTATTTTGCGATTGGATTCTTTGCTTGGATTTGACTCCAATCGCTGTAAGAATCACTCTCTCTGTCTTGTGTGTGTCTGTCTTGTGTGTGTCTGGGAATGGAATGGAATAGAATTGTGCAGGGAATATTCAATATATGGCTGTGGCTAGAAATTAAAATTGAATATGTGTGCAGGGCCAGTTTGCATAAATGTTGCATTGCGCAATGGCCAGTTTGCCAAAAGCATTATTTGATTTTTGTTGATTGATTGGATATATGCCACATATTTTGTTTGCAGGGCAGTTCTTGCAATGGCCAGTTTGCCAAAAGCATTATTTGACCTTGAATTGTTCATTGCTTGACTTTTTTTTGATGATTGATTTGGTTTTTTTTGACTTTCAAGTGAAATATGCAAGTAAAACTTTATCTTATAAGAACAGAAAATTACTAGTTAAAAAATTGATTTTCTGATTTTGCTTTACAAGTAAAACTTTATCTTATATGATATTTACAAATTAATAGGTCATTTATTGCGTCAAATAATTCAAGTTCATGGCATCAACATCATACTCGTGCAATGTGCGTTTTCTTATCTTTATTTTGATTTTCTGATTTTGTTTTAGAATTGAAATGTTTTGTTGCTTTTATGTTTATTTTAGATGTCAAATGAAGCAGAGCCTATTGACCTTGAGGTCGGAGTTGTGGGTGGCACAAGTTCCCATGCCACAAATGACCCTGTCACAACTAATTCTAAACTTAAGGTCAAAAATAAGCGTATTGGTAAACGAATAGCTCCTTATTGGAGTGACTTTAAAGAATTTCTTGAGAATGGGCACCCAAAGACGGCATATAATTTCTGTAAAAAAGAATACTATTGTCACCCCGTAATTAATAGGACCAGCTCGGTTAGAAATCATTGGCTTATGTGCCCCCTCAATCCGAAGCACAAAGGTCCTTCTCAATCAATATTGAATATGCAATGCGTTGGGAAGGGCAAGCAAACTCTCACTAGTTGGCAATTTAATCAAGAACATACAAGGAATGCGTTGGCTTATATGTTAATTGTCGATGAACTTCCTTTTCGGTTTGTTGAGGGTGAGGGCTTCAAACGCTTTGTTTCTAGTGCATGTCCTATGTTTGGTGTACCATCGAGATGGACCGTAGCACGACATTGCTACAGTCTTTACACCAATGAGAGGTCTAAGTTGAAGACTTATTTCAAGGAGTCCAATCAAAGGGTCTGTCTTACGACCGATACATGGACGTCTATCCAAAAGATAAACTATATGTGTCTTACGGTACATTATATTAATGATGACTGGGAACTGAAGAAAAATATTATCAACTTTTGTCCAATTTCTAGTCACAAAGGCAAAGCTATTGGTAGGGACGTAGAGTCATGTTTGATTGAATGGGGCATTGACAAAATTTTCACAATTACCGTTGATAATGCTAGCTCTAATGACGTTGCCATTACTTATTTAAGCAAAAAGTTTGCGCAACGGGGAAATAGCATTCTTCAATGCAAGTATTTACACATGCGTTTCATTGCACATATTATCAACCTTGTTGTGGTAGACGGATTGAAAATGATGTCTCCTTCGGTTGCCCGTGTTCGAAAGGCGGTTAGTTATGTGAGACAATGTCCTTCCCGGTTCCAAAAGTTTAAAGATTGTGCTCGAATCGAAAAAATAGAAAGCAAAAAATTATTATGTCTTGATGTAAGCGCTCGTTGGAATTCAACATATCTGATGTTGGACACGGCTCAAAGGTTTCAAAGAGCCTTTGAGAGATTCCAAGACGAAGATCTTTTATTCAAAAGGGAACTTGAGAGTGAGGGGTTGTTTCCAAACGAAGAGGATTGGATGAATGCTAGAAGGTTGTGTACATTTTTAGAGCATTTCTATGAATTCACTTTACGTGTATCCGGCTCTTTGTATGTCACTTCTAACAAATTTTTTGAAGAAATTGCATCTATTGACTTCCTCTTGAAGAATGCTAAGAGTAACGATGACTTCGAGTTGTCTACAATGGCGGATAAGATGAGAGATAAATATGACAAGTATTGGGGGGACGTTGAGAAGATGAATATGGTTGTCTTCATTGCACCACTTTTTGATCCACGACAAAAGTTTGCATATGTGGAATGGTGGCTATATCAACTCTATGGTAAATCAAAGGGTGATACCATGATAGAGAAGGTAAAAATGGTTGCTTACTCTATGTTTGAAGACTACAAGAAGTTGTATGCACCGTTAGTTGCTTCAACAACTAATGAAATGACTGAATCTCCTATCATCGAAGAGCGTCCAATATTTAACTTAAAAAATATGATGAAGGCTCAATATAAAAATCATAAATTGAAAACTGGTGGTTGTGATAACAAATCTGAGTTGGATCGTTATCTTGTCGAGCCTACCGAAGTCGATGAAGATGAGAATCCCAATTTTGATCTTTTGGCTTGGTGGAAGATCAATTCTCTTCGTTTTCCTATTCTTTCAAGAATGGTTCGTGATGTCTTGGCTGTCCCAATATCTACAGTGGCTTCGAAAAGTGCATTTAGCACCGGTGGTCGGGTGCTTGATGTATTTAGGAGCTCTTTGACACCCAAAATTGCTCAAAGTCTTATTTGTTCTCAAGATTGGTTTAAGACTGCTTCCGATCGATCTATTGTTACTAATCTTGAAGAAAACTTGGAATCACTAGATAAACTTGAAAGAGGTATAATTTTAGTTAATAAACTTTATCACATTATGTTGTTTTTAAGTTCTACTTCATTATTTGTATTTATTTTTTGTTCTCGTGTTATTTTTTTATACTTGTATAGATTTAAGTCAACTGACTACGAGGGGCTCAACCTCCAGCGATGTTTGAAGATTTGGTTTATGGATTGACTGGAATGGGTTATGTAATTATTAAACAATCTATCACTGCAATGTGCAGTTTGTGCACTCTATAGTCTGTAGTGTGTCATGTGCAGTGTGCACTGCAGAATTCATTTTGGGATTTTGGATTCTCTGGACCTAATGTTTCAGTTTGGATTAAGGTTCGGTTGTAACTGTTAAATTATTAATTGTCGTACTTGTGTATTACGTTTACATTTACTTGTTTTATTTCCTTATAAGTTACTAACAAATATGTAAAGGATGTGGCAATGATGATTTGGCAATAAACATCATATATATACTACATTGTATCTATTTATGATGTAGAAATTGCCATGCTGAGCTTTCAAAGTCCAAATCCACTTGCTTATCTATGCAGATTTTGAACATGCACATGCATTTTTGAACATCGGATAGATGGAAATCCATAGAAAGGTGATAAAGGTTTGTGTTCTTCATTTTGTGTCTATCATTTACTTGTTTTACTTGCTAACAAATATGTGAAGAAAATGTGATGAAGGTGTGTGTTCTTTATTTCAATTTTCGTGTCGGATTCACTACTTACTGTTTCTGTTATCTGAAGTTTTGACCAGTGGCTCTTCTTGGTCCAGTGATTTGGTGAAAATATCACTCCCTTCCATGCTTCATTGATAAAGCAACTCATGGGCATTTGCAGTTTGATTACAAGTTGATGAATTAGTTTGTAATGCTGCAATATTTTTTACAAGTTGTATTGCTGAATATTTTTTTGTATATTGTCTAATTATGAGCCTGCAAATGGGTGAGTTTGTATGGCCTGCAAATGGCTGAGTTTGTATATTGTCTAATTTTTTGCAAGTTGTATGGCCTGCAAATGGGTGAGTTTGTATATTGCCTGATTATGGCATGCAAATGGATAGTTGGATTTACAAGCAGTTGGATTTGTATATTGTATATTGTCTAATTATGGCCTGCAAATGGGTGAGTTTGTATATTGTATATTGTCTAATTATGGCCTGCAAATGGATAGTTTGTAATGGTGAGTTTGATTACAAGTTGGATTTTTTGCAAGTTGTATGTTGTGTAATTATTAACAGTTTTTTGGGTGCAATTTTGTATAGTTATCTGGACGTGGATTACAAGCAGGTGTGGGGCTCGGCCCAACTGTTTTTGTGTTTATACTGTGTGTACGCACTTTTTTTTGGGGTGCAATTTTTGATATTTTGTGTTAAATTTTTTTATGTAAAGCCCACAAAAAAAACTTTTGGCCCGGCCCATTATTCAAAATGGCCCAACCGAATAAACCGATTAAACCGAACCTATTATTTCGGTTCGGTTAAAATCGGTTCTCCCTCAATTCGGTTCGGTTTCGGTTGTATTTTTTTTGAATTCGGTTCATTCGGTTTATGGAATTTCGGTTCGGTTGAAACCGATTAAACCGAATACTCACCCCTACTCGTGCTTGCCTTTCGTGCCATACTCTGGGACGTAACGACTCGGTCGTGCAATGAACTCGATTCATGCTTTCGTATCGCTAAGACAATGCCTCACCGCTTAGTCTTGCTTATACTTGTGTTGTGACAACGCGGCCGTGCCTCACATCTCGAGGTCGTGCCCTGAAACTCAACATGACTTAACTAAACTTGCCCTACGGCCATTCTCGACTTAATTCGCAACGACTAACCCGACTTGTGGAACCGATGTTGGGAACTCAAACACGATGCCGTATCTCGTGCCGAAGCACGTATCTTTACGTATAGCCGAATCGTAGGCTTTATAATACCCTGGGTGCAACCGAGCACACGTTTCACGTTCAACGCATACCGTGCTTACACTTCCTTTGTTATGACCGATACCGTGCATGCGAATTCGCCGCTTAGCACGCCAATTATCTATATAAAAGGCCACTGGCATGACAAGCCATCGCGGACATAGCTCGGATAGGCGGCGGGTCCTTCAGCGCAGGTAGCGAGCCCCGTTGAAAGCCCCCGACTACCCACGCAATAAAAGCATGCGCTGCTATAACGTCTACCTCCTTGGACGACTGGGCCCGGTGCCCCGGCGTATAACCAGTCTAGGCAGAAATTCTTGTCGACAAGGTGTCCAATGACCACGCACCTACGAGACATCTAGACTCACGTAAATGCATGGCCTACTTGTTGGTACGACCGGAACTATACTTAGCAACTCGTGCTCTGAATCATACTTGGCATAACGTGCCTCGGGACCGTGAGACTCCCAACCGAGGGACCGCCTCGAACTTCTTAACGTGGATAGGAACGCGAGACTCCCAACCGAGGGACCGCCTCGACTACTTAACGTGGATAGGAACGCGAGACTCCCAACCGAGGGACCGCCTCGAACTTCTTTGAACTCGAGGGAACGACTACTACATAGCCTTCCAACTTAACTTGAACAAAACGTGTTCCTTAAGTGCCATGGACCGTGGCTAACTTTACACCGTGCCAACCGTGGCTCGTGCCTTTAACTGACTTCTATCTTACGCGACGCTATCACCCAAGTCATACGTTATATGACGGCCCTTGAGATCGTGGGACTATTTAACTTGACAACCGCAGAAAGAGCGAGACGGCACATGGAATGACTTAGGTCGATCGGCATAACTTTGCCTAACTTACTCAAGCCTACAACTTAACCCGAGGGACGAGCCAAGGCTATGCCAAGCCTTGCGCAGTGGAAACGTGCATGCTTTATCGAGCATTTACGCGGGCGACGCCTATGACTTAGGCTAACTCATCGTTTGTGTCGAATACCAACTTTTCCTTCTCCCAAGCCGCGGTACGGAGGATCGAGTGTCATTTTCAAAGCACGCTGAGCACCAACTCTAATCAGACCGTGGGACATTTTCCATGTTCTAAACTCGATTTTGAACCGTCGGGATAATTCCCTTTAGCTATGTGGATTCGTCTCTTTTATCATTAAGCCTACTTGTGCAAGTTGAAAACACACGAATTATTAAGTGAAGGCTGAGATGAGGCAAGTTCACCGAAACTACCCCACCTGAGCGATGTCTTCGAGTCGCCGTTGCAAGGCCAAGTCCGAACGCCGTCGGCGTTTCGATTCCTCCGATTGACTTTACGGGACGGGGCACTACAGATACAAACTTGAAAGATGAACATTCGTACTAACCAGATGGTAATTTCTTGGCGAGGAACATGCTTTGAAAAGATGTTCGGTGCTGAAGGAATGTTCGAACTTCTGCTGATGGTTGAGTGGACTGAGAGTTGTTCTATGACAGAAGTAGACTCAAGCTATCCTACCGGGACCTTATCTTCGGAATGTGGGGGTAAGGAGGTGGAGGAGTTTAAGGTCTGTGCAGATACAAGACTGTTGGGAAGCTGCTCAGATGATTGAACTAAAGTACTGATCATCTGGAGTTAGTACACTCAGATATCTGTGACTTTTATCAATTCTCCATAGAGGTCGGTTCGAAGTATTTCTCGAAGTGCACGTTCGTATGACTTCTCAAGTAGAAGGATGCAGCATTCGAGTAGTTCAGAGACTTCAGGGCTGAAGCTGAACGTTAAACCGATCTACAACTACTCAGAAGTGATTGAAATGTAGAGTAGAGGTCTCATAAATTTGCATCGTTCTGCAAAGAACATGGAATCATCAATGAGACTACTGCTCCGTATTCTCCTCAATCTAACGGGATAGTGGAGAGGAAGAACAGAACATTGACAGAAATGATGAATTCAATGCTGCTGACTATGGGTCTTCCTAAATGCTAATGGGGAGAAGCTGCATGGATGACCACTTTTATTCTAAATAGAGTGCCATATGCAACTTTGGACGTAACTCCTCATGAACACTGGTTCAAAGTCAGACCTAACTTGAATGTCATTCGAGTGTGGGGGCCTCTGGCTTATGTGAAGCTCCCAGATCTGAAGATTCAGAAGCTGGGGACTAGGACTATGAAGATGATCTTCTTGGGGTATGCCGAGAAGAGTGATGCTCGAAGATTTTTTGATATTGAGTCAAATCATATCATCGAATCTCGTGAAGACAATTTGCAAGGCACAAGAATATTGTTTTTACGGATAAACCGGAGAACAATAAGGGTGCGCAAGAAACTGAAGTTTTCAATAAAGAAGTAGTCCAAGAAGATGTTGTTGTTGAAACAACGGTTGAACCAGAACTTGCTGAGCCGTCGTCGAAGCGAGCGAGAAGGCCGAAGAACTTCAGAGATGACTTCATCACCTATCATGTGGAAGCAGATCCGCTTACTTATGATGAGACGATAAAGACCAGAGATGATGTTTTCTGGAAGGAGGCGATTGACAATAAAATTGATTCCATCACCTCAAATAACACTTGGGTGTTGGTTGATCTTCCTGAAGGAGCGAAACCCATCAGATGCAAATGGATCTTCAAGAAGAAGATGAAAGCAGATGGAACTATTGACAAGTTCAAGGCCAGGTTAGTGGCCAAGGGGTTTTCTCAGAAGCAGGGGATCGACTACTTTGACATGTACAATCCAGTAGCCCGGATGACCACCATCAGAATGTTGATTGCTCTCGCAGCGATACATAAGATGGTGATACATCTGATGGATGTGAAAACGGTATTCCTGAATGGCGAGCTGACCAAAGAGATCTATATGCAACAACCAGAAGGGTTTGTCGTCAAAGGTCTTGAAGACAAAGTCTGCAAGTTGATAAAATCTCTGTACGGTTTAAAGCAAGCTCCCAAAATATGGCATGAGAAGTTTGACAAAGTCATAAGGTCAAATGGCTACAGGGTCAGTGAAACAGACAAGTGCGTCTATTCGAAGTTTGCTGACAGAAGATGAGTCATCGTTTGTCTATACATGGACGACATGCTAATCCTAGGTACGGATATAAGCTGTGTCACGGAGACAAAGAAGTTTCTTTCGACGAAGTTCAGTATGAAGGACTTGGAAGATGCTGATGTTATCTTGGGACTCAAGATCATCCGGATAGACACTGGACTAGTGCTGTCACAGTCTTATTATGTTGAGAACATGATCGCTCGTTATGGGTATCAGGATCTTCCAGGGATCGATATGCCGTACAAGTGTGATCTGAAACTGAAGCCTAATTCAAGGAGAAGCGTCAGGCAGCTGGAGTACGCAAGCGTAATCGGGAGTTGATGTATGCTACTACTGCCACAAGGCCTGACATAGCTTTCGCTGTGAGAATGCTGAGTCGTTTTACGAGCAACCCAGGCATTGAGCACTGGAAAACTGTGAAACGGGTTATGAGATATCTCAAGAAGACTCAGACATATGCACTGCACTACAGCGAAGATCCGCCGGAAGTGGAAGGCTTCAGTGATGTCAGCTGGTGCTCAAAAGTGAAGAGCGAGAGTTTCACAGGTGGATACATTTTCACAATGGATGGAGCTGCTATATCGTAGAAATCGAAGAAGCAGACTATGCTCTCGTGATCATCCATGAAATCTGAGTTCTTTGTACTTGATACCGCAGCGGAGAAAGCAGAATGGCTTCGGGAGCTCATATATGATCTTCCAGTAGTTGGGGTGCAAATACCGGGGATACCGATATACTGCGACAACCAGACGACTGCGGCGGTGGCATCAAATGACCTCTTCAACGGAAAGAAGAGGACTGTGCGGTTGAAGCACAGGACAAAACACGATCTCATCAAGAGGGGTGTTATTGTAGTGATTGATATTCGGAGTCAGGAGAACCTGGCGGATCCGTTCACCAGGGGCCTCAAGCGCCAGCTAGTCGATGACACAGCTTGTAAAATGGGCTTGAAGGCATTCTTATATTGTGTTATTACAATCCTACCATAAAGTTTTATGCTATTAGTTCAAAGAAAAATCTACTAGGCATCTAGCTTTTGGTTCAAGGGAGGACTATTAACCAGAAGAATATCAGGAACGATGGGTACTTTTCCTCTGTGACATGGAGAGGTTACAGACCTACAACTACTGTTGTCTACTGTTGTTTTCTGCGGAAAACGAATCCTGTGGGAAGGTTGGCTTAAATGCCTTAATGAGTTCTCAAGCAGAGTGAATGCCTGGAGTGCTTTACAGGAAGCACGGTAGTGCAGCACTACAAGGAGTGTAACTCCATGCTACAGTGAGGTGACTTCACCATGAGGTTCCCAGGTAGAGGTAATGTCTCGGCTTTGCAAGCCAAGTCACAGCGGAGTAGCACCGCAAATAGGCAGGTAGCCTAATGATGTATGATAATCGTAATAAAGAGAGGTAGACAGCACTACAAAGAGGACGATGTCCTCATGTTACAGTGGCATGACACCACGAAGAGGTACCAGGTAGGATAAAGCCTCGGCTTCGCAAGCCATGTCATAGCGGCGTAATACCGTACGGAAGCACAAGGCTTCATGCTGGGTAGTTTGGCACTACAAAAGGGCTTGTGACTTCATGCTACAGTAGTATGACACTACGATGAGGTACCCAGGTGGGATAAAGCCTCGACTTTAAGCCATGTCATAGCGGCGTAGCACCGCAAACAAGCGCAATGCTTCATGCCATGACTCTTTATAAAGAACTCACCTATAGTGTATGGACAGAGATATCAGGCCATCTCTTGAGGGTAAACTTGTAGACGCCCAAAAATTATACATTGAAACCAGGCTGACACAAGGCCTTCAATGTGCAGCCAGAAGCACAGTTGATGTCATTATGTGAGTAGGAAGAATTGCAGTTATGGTGCAGAATTCAAGGCTTAGTCCATTCTTGTATCATGCTGTTATTTAACCTATGTGGGAAGATTCAAGTCATAGCGACATCTCTCCTAATGCATGATGGCAGTCACTGTGGGGAACGCTCAACCCATATATTGAGATATGTGGGGGATTGTTGGTGTTTTTTGCCTTTGGACTAGAAAAGATAGTCCCACATCGGCTACACCAAATGATGAGTATCTCAATATAATGCATTGCTTGTGTTGAGGTGTGCACATGAGGTGTAGTGGGGCACAAGTTTGTGCCATATGGGAGTATTTTCCTAGAAGGAAAAAGGATTAAATCCAACAAGGATGCAAGTTGATTTTTGTTGTGCGGACTCGGACTCGGACACGGACTCCAGGATGTCTCGTGCATGCACGGGAGTGTTCGGGGGGTAGGCGTGGACTGGCACACTTCTATGCTGATTGTGGGATGATCTAAAATATCAAACTCTATTTTTGAGTATTGGTATTTTAGTCCCACATCGGATAGGAGAAGAGATGAAGTCTCAACTCCACTCTATAAATAGAGCCCCTTGGTCTCCTTTGAAAGATGCACCAAGAAGAGAGTTAAGGGAGTCTGTAAAGTCCAGGAAGCCCGTTCAAGTCTCAAATATTGACTTACGAGCGTTCCAGAAGTTCTTCGTGAACTTGTTGGTTCCTGTGAGCAGATCGTGTTGGGGCAAATCTTGCTTTGAGCAACGGTGATCTTAATCACCCCAGCAAGAACCTTTCCTCTTCTTCTTTCTTCTCCTTCATCTGAGTTGTAACTCAGTTCTGTCCGTCTGCAACTGCGATTGCAAGGAAGAACGTGAGATTTATTTTCTGAACTCAGTTCTGTCCGTCAGCATCTGCGATTGCGAGGAAGAACTTGAGATTTTTTTCTGATTATTGTTGCTTTTGTAATCAGACTTATATTATAGTATTCCTCCTGGATCTCGAGAATAATCAGAAGGTGAACGTTTGTTGAACCTCTAATCTCGACATCGAGTCTACCATCTTTGATCAAGCCCCGGGACTAACAATCTCAAAGCAAGATCCTTGTAGATGGAGAACACTCGTGCTTCTCTCATCGATACCAGCTTTAACAAGTTGGAGAAATTCGACGGAGAACATTTCCAAATCTGGAAGAGGAAGGTCACCCTTAATCTTTAACTCGTGGACGTAGACCATGTGTTGATTGATGATGAACCGACAATTCCAGAAGGAGGAACTGCCGATGCTATTGCTCCTGCACTCGTCAAGCAGAGCAAATAAAAGAGAAAAAACAGCATATGTAAACTGCTGATTCTCAATTCTATGGAAGACTCTCTGGCAGAGTCATATTCCAAGAAGGTGAAGGCCAAAGAGATCTGGGATTCTTTGGGTAAGCTATATGAAGATGATGAGAACATGTCCAAAATCTTCATCGTCGAGAAGTACCACAAGTGGCTCTTCGAAGACGAGATGACGATGCTACCTCAAGTGAAAGAATTTCTGAAGTTGCGCCAGAAGTTAGATGACGAGAAGATGCCCCTCGTCGACAAGTTTGTCGTTGGAGGGATAGTCTCGAAACTTCCTGCTGGTTGGAGCAACTTCTATGCTAGAATGCATCGGAAGAAGCTGGACATTAGCTTGGAAGATCTTCTACAAGAGATCCACGTTGAGGACGAAATGCGATCTCAACAGAAGATGGACTCTCTGTCCAAACAACTGGCTAAGGCCAACTTGGTGCAGACGAGAGAGTTTAAGGGGAAGTAGGTGGCTTCTCATCACAAGAAGAAGGACTCCACTAATCTAAAAGTGAACGGTCCTTCGTTCAAGCAACAGAAGTCCAAGTCCCACGTGACTTGCTTCAACTGTGACAAGAATGGCCACTACATGAGTGAATGTAAACCCAAGCCCAAACCAAAATAGCAGGTACAGCTAAACTTGGTTATTTTGATTACTTAACTTGGTTGTTATTGTTGCACAGGTTGAGTTATCTAGCGTGGTAGCTAACTAGTGGTCTGACACTAGTGCATCTGACCACGTATGCTCTCAAAGGAGCTAACTGTTCACCAAGGACGAGTCATGTTATGACGAAGGTCTCGATGGCGAACATATATCTAGCAGAAGTTCTAAAGATCGAGACAGTGGTTATTAACCACCGACAAGGATACTGGAATGCGTGTTGCACGTACCAGAGATTTTTTGGCGATCTGATCTCAGAAAGTCTGTTATCTAATACAGACTTGAATGATGGACATTCGTACTAACCAGATGGTAATTTCTTGGCGAGGAACATGCTTCGAAAAGATGTTCGGTGCTGAAGGAATGTTCGAACTTCTGCTGATGGTTGAGTGGACTGAGAGTTGTTCTATGACAGAAGTAGACTCAAGCTGTCCTACCGGGAACTTATCTTCGGAATGTGGGGGTAAGGAGGTGGAGGAGTTGAAGGTCTGTGCAGATACAAGACTGTTGGGAAGCTGCTCAGACGATTGAACTAAAGTACTGATCATCTGGAGTTAGTACACTCAGATATCTGTGACTTTTATCAATTCTCCATAGAGGCCGGTTCGAAGTGTTTCTCGAAGTGCACGTTCGTATGACTTCTCAAGTAGAAGGATGCAGCATTTAAGTAGTTCAGAGACTTCAGGGCTGAAGCTGAACGTTAAACCGATCTACAACTACTCAGAAGTGATCGAGATGTAGAGTAGAGGTCTCATAAATTTGCATCGTTCTGCAAAGAACATAGAATCATCAATGAGACTACTGCTCCGTATTCTCCTCAATCTAACGGAATAGCGGAGAGGAAGAACAGAACGTTGACAGAAATGATGAATTCAATGCTGCTAACTATGGGTCTTCCTAAATGCTAATGGGGAGAAGCTGCATGGATGACAACTTTTATTCTAAATAGAGTGTCGTATGCAACTTCGGACGTAACTTCTCATGAACACTGGTTCAAAGTCAGACCTAACTTGAATGTCATTCGAGTGTGGGGGCCTCTGGCTTATGTGAAGCTCCCAGATCTGAAGATTCAGAAGCTGAGGACTAGGACTACGAAGATGATCTTCTTGGGGTATGCCGAGAAGAGTGATGCTCGAAGATTTTTTGATATTGAGTCAAATCATATCATCGAATCTCGTGAAGACAATTTGCAAGGCACAAGAATATTGTTCTTACGGATAAACCGGAGAACAATAAGGGTGCGCAAGAAACTAAAGTTTTCAATAAAGAAATAGTCCAAGAAGATGTTGTTGTTGAAACAACGGTTGAACCAGAACTGCTGAGCCGTCGTCGAAGTGAGCGAGGAGGCCGAAGAACTTCAGAGATGACTTCATCACCTATCATGTGGAAGCAGATCCGCTTACCTATGATGAGGCGATAAAGACCAAAGATGATGTTTTCTGGAAGGAGGCGATTGACAATGAAATTGATTCCATTACCTCAAATAACACTTGGGTGTTGGTTGATCTTCCTGAAGGAGCGAAACCCATCGGATGCAAATGGATCTTCAAGAAGAAGATGAAAGCAGATGGAACTATTGACAAGTTCAAGGCCAGGTTAGTGGCCAAGGGGTTTTCTCAGAAGCAGGGGATCGACTACTTTGACATGTATAATCCAGTAGCCCGGATGACCACCATCAGAATGTTGATTGCTCTCGCAGCGATACATAAGATGGTGATATATCAGATGGATGTGAAAACGGCATTCCTGAATGGCGAGCTGACCGAAGAGATCTACATGCAACAACCAGAAGGGTTTGTCGTCAAAGGTCTTGAAGATAAAGTCTGCAAGTTGATAAAATCTCTGTACGGTTTAAAACAAGCTCCCAAAATGTGGCATGAAAAGTTTGACAAAGTCATAAGGTCAAATGGCTACAGGGTCAGTGAAACAGACAAGTGCGTCTATTCGAAGTTTGCTGACAGAAGAGGAGTCATCGTTTGTCTATACGTGGACGACATGCTAATCCTAGGTACGGATATAAACTGTGTCACGGAGACAAAGAAGTTTCTTTCGACGAAGTTCAGTATGAAGGACTTGGGAGATGCTGATGTTATCTTGGGACTCAAGATCATCCGGACAGACACTGGACTAGCGCTGTCACAGTCTTATTATGTTGAGAAGATGATCGCTCGTTACGGGTATCAGGATCTTCCAGGGATCGATATGACGTACAAGTGTGATCTGAAACTGAAACCTAATTCAAGGAGAAGCGTCAGGCAGCTGGAGTATGCAAGCGTAATCGGGAGTTGATGTATGCTACTACTGCCATAAGGCCTGACATAGCTTTCGCTGTGAGAATGCTGAGTCATTTCACGAGCAACCCAGGCATTGAGCACAGGAAAGCTGTGAAACGGGTTATGAGATATCTCAAGAAGACTCAGACATATGCACTGCACTACAGCGGAGATCCGCCGGTAGTGGAAGGCTTCAGTGATGTCAGCTGGTGCTCAAAAGTGGAGAGCGAGAGGTCCACAGGTGGATACATTTTCACAATGGGTGGAGCTGCTATATCGTAGAAATCGAAGAAGCAGACTATGCACTCGTGATCATCCATGAAATCTGAGTTCTTTGTACTTGATACCGCAGCAGAGAAAGCAGAATGGCTTCGGGAGCTCATGTTTGATCTTCCAGTGGTTGGGGTACAAATATCGGGGATACCGATATACTGCGACAACCAGACGACTGCGGCGGTGGCATCAAATGACCTCTTCAACGGGAAGAAGAGGACTGTGCGGTTGAAGCACAGGACAATACACGATCTCATCAAGAGGGGTGTTATTGCAGTGATTGATGTTCAGAGTCAGGAGAACCTGGCGGATCCGTTCACCAAGGGCCTCATGCGCCAGCTGGTCGATGACACAGCTTGTAAAATGGGCTTGAAGGCATTCTAATATTGTGTTATTACAATCCTACCATAAAGTTTTATGCTATTAGTTCAAAGATAAATCTACTAGGCATCTAGCTTTTGGTTCAAGGGAGGACTATTAACCAGAAGAATATCAGGAACGATGGGTACTTTTCCTCTGTGACATGGAGAGGTTACGGACCTACAACTACTGTTGTCTACTGTTGTTTTCTGCAGAAAACGAATCCTGTGGAAAGGTTGGCTTAACTGCCTTAATGAGTTCTCAGGCAGAGTGAATGCCTGGAGTGCTTTACAGAAAGCACGGTAGTGCAGCACTACAAGGAGTGTAACTCCATGCTACAGTGAGGTGACTTCACCATGAGGTTCCTAGGTAGAGGTAATGCCTCGGCTTTGCAAGCCAAGTCACAGCGGAGTAGCACCGCAAATAGACAGGTAGCCTAATGATGTATGATAATCGTAATAAAGAGAGGTAGACAGCACTACAAAGAGGACGATGTCCTCATGTTACAGTGGCATGACACCACGAAGAGGTACCAGGTAGGGTAAAGCCTCGGCTTCGCAAGCCATGTCATAGCGGCGTAACACCGTACGGAAGTGCAAGGCTTCATGCTGGGTAGTTTGGCACTACAAAGGGACTTGTGACCTCATGCTACAGTAGTATGACACTACGATGAGGTACCCAGGTGGGGTAAAGCCTCGGCTTTAAGCCATGTCATAGCGACGTAGCACCGCAAAGAAGCGCAATGCTTCATGCCATGACTCTTTATAAAGAACTCACCTATAGTGTATGGACAGAGATATCAGACCGTCTCTTGAGGGTAAACTTGTAGACGCCCAAAAATTATACACTGAAATCAGGCTAGCACAAGGCCTTCAATGTGCAGTCAGAAGCACAGTTGATGTCATTATGTGAGTAGAAGAATTGCAGTTATGGTGCAGAATTCAAGGCTTAGTCCATTCTTGTATCATGCTGTTATTTAACCTATGCGGAAAGATTCAAATCGTAGCGACATCTCTCCTAATGCATGATGGCAGTCACTGTAGGGAACGCTCAACCCATATATTGAGATATGTGGGGGATTGTTGGTGTTTTTTGCCTTTGGACTAGAAAAGATAGTCCCACATCGGCTACACCAAATGATGAGTATCTCAATATAATGCATTGCTTGTGTTGAGGTGTGCACATGAGGTGTAGTGGGGCACAAGTTTGTGCCATGTGGGAGTATTTTCCTAGAAGAAAAAAGGATTAAATCCAACAAGGATGCAAGTTGATTTTTGTTGTGCGGACTCGGACTCGGACTCCAGGATGTCTCGTGCATGCACGGGAGTGTTCGGGGGGTAGGCGTGGACTGGCACACTTCTATGCTGATTGTGGGATAATCTAAAATATTAAACTCTATTTTTGAGTATTGGTATTTTAGTCCCACATCGGATAGGAGAAGAGGTGAAGTCTCAACTCCACTCTATAAATAGAGCCCCTTGGCCTCCTTTGAAAGATGCACCAAGAAGAGAGTTAAGGGAGTCTGTAAAGTCCAGGAAGCCCGTTCAAGTCTCAAATATTGACTTACGAGCGTTCCAGAAGTTCTTCGTGAACTTGCTGGTTCCTGGGAGCAGATCGTGTTGGGGCAAATCTTGCTTTGAGCAACGGTGATCTTAATCACCCCAGCAAGAACCTTTCCTCTTCTTCTTTCTTCTTTCTTCTCCTTCATCTGAGTTGTAACTCAGTTCTGTCCGTTTGCAACTGCGATTGCAAGGAAGAACGTGAGATTTATTTTCTGAACTCAGTTCTGTCCGTCAGCAACTGCGATTGCGAGGAAGAACGTGAGATTTTTTTTCTGATTATTGTTGCTTTTGTAATCAGACTTATATTATAGTGTTCCTCCTGGATCTCGAGAATAATCAGAAGGTGAACGTTTGTTGAACCTCTGATCTCGACATCGAGTCTACCATCTTTGATCAATCCCCGGGACTAACAATGGCATCAAAGTTTAGCAAATTTATGCCGAGAGTACAAAGTTTACAAAATTTAAAAAAGAAATCGCCATAGCTTATGGCGCTATTCTTGATTTACCAATAAAATAAGGGAGGCGTGATGTCAAAAAAATTCAAAATAAACGACATAGTTATGTTGTTATTTTAAAAAAAAAACACAAAAGGCTATGGGTTTTTATTGACATTTTTTTTTGATATTTTGTGAATTTTTTTGCATATAAGTCTTTATATTTTTATAATTTGTATATAAGGTTATTTTTTATTTGACTACAACACGTCATTATATGCGAACTTCGAATCGCAACGAGACATACCTTGTTGGATTTGAAACAAATTGTCCGTACAAAGATATTTTCAGCAAGTTTTGGATCACTTTTTTATAGCATCATTCCACGGATCCCACAGGTGAGTGAGGTAGATAGAGGACAAGAAATGGATTAGGTTCAGTAGCAACAGGAACGGCAGGTACTAGTTGGGGTGGGCATCAACCCACCCAAAAAAAAAAATTTCTTTCTCCTATAATATATATATTTTTTTAGATTTTATGAGTGTTAGTCTACAGCTAGCCCACTCCAATGCACACCCAAAAAAATTTCCTTCTTTTTTCATATAATTTTTTTTAGATTTTGTGAGAGTTAGTCTATACTTAGCCCACTCCAACTCATTCTAGTCCACCCCAGTATATATTTGTGGATCCGCCCCTGGGTAGCAAGTTGGTGGAGGGAAAGGAAATGAGACCCAGAAAATTAGTAATGCACGCCTATCTGTGTTGTCTAATGCATGCATTGCTCCTATCACTTGCAATTAAGGAATTAATGTATGACTAGTAAAGTAGTATTGTTCTGGTTGGTCCCTTTGATGCCACTCTTTCTTTATTTATGCTCACTGGGAAAGGAGAGGAGAGGAGCATTGCTGCACTGAGCAAGCAGAGGAGAGGAGAGAAGGTGATCTTATCCCATGCCATCGTCACCCAACTGACATCAAAAGCTGATGTGATGATCATATGGATAAAACTGGTGCATTAGTGCCCACTGGCTACCAACGGACCAACCCCAGTCTCTCTCTCTCTCTCTCTCTCTCTCTCTCTCTCTCTCACCAAGTCTTCACATACAAGTTTTTCTTTTCTGGGGATAGTACTTTGAAGGCATCAAAGCATGGCCTAGTGAAGGACGCTGATCACTCACTCCTGCAACAATATTCAACATGCATGCGTTGGGTCCGTCCATACTAACAACTCACTCAAAAAGAATAAAAAAATAATGTGGTCCAGAGTCCAGATCAATGTGACAACCAACTATTGGTCCTCTATCATCAGACACCACCTCCTTAAAATTCAGACCAGAGGATACCGCCATGTGGTCTGCGGTCACGTCCGTGCGTCAAGCACGTCCCCTTCGCTCGAATCTGACCTCGACCACGACCTTAACACAATGACCACGACCTCGACACGACGACGACGACCTCGACATAAACGACTCGACACGAAAAACTCGACGACGGATAACTCAACCCAGATCGAACACGAACTCGACGAACGACACGACGATGGCGAACTCGATCCAGATCAAACACGAACTCTATGAAGAAGAAAATAGGGTTAGGATTTTCTCTAGGGTTATAATTTTCTGTGTGTCGGACACGAATCAGGTTACAGATTTTTGGGACACAAGGACATTTGTTGGGGACACAAAACGGACACAGTTTAAAAATTATTTTATAAAGAAATTACCAAACAAAATTTTTACTTTTTTTCCCGCTAAAAACTATTTTCTATGTAAAAATAACTAAACACAAACTCATAATCTATATATCCAGGAAACAACTTTACAACTCTTCAGAAAAAAATTTCAGAAACACTATCCAAATGGACCCTTAGTTTGCAGACGAACAAAATTTTACCATCCAAACAGTTTGGCATGTTCTTTGTTCAGATCTAAAATAGCCAAGCAAGAAATACTCAACAGCCTTCACAGTAAATTAAGATGGTAATAACTTGAAAACCAAAATACTGCATAATCTGATAGCATACTCAGATACAGAGAACTGATACAGATGAAGCAAATGTTCGCATATTCTGATAGCATACTCGGATATAGAGAATTGATACAGATAAAGCAAATGTTCTTGGTGCATCTGTTAACATCATTATATAAATGAACTATTTTTCATCACTTTATGGTTTTTTTTTCTCGAGCTTAATCAAGAATCAACCCATGTCGAAACTTTTCATAAACAAACACAAGTCATAGGAGTGCAAGTATCGCTAACATGAAATATTAAGTTCAGCCACAGCAACTCAACTAATATAAAGGAGAATATTTAACTAAAGTGAAAGCAGGCATCCATACCGTTCAACTTACATATTTAAGGACCAGTTCACCACAAATAGCAAAATTGTCATCCAAAATAAGATCTCAAATATTAACTAAAAAAACAAAATCACCAACAGATGGCACAAGTAAAAATTCCAAATTCATCCGAAACATAACAGATCCCAGATGTGAATAACAAAAGCATGGCTCAACGCTTCTTTGACACACCGACAGTCTTTCCTCTCCTGCCAGTAGTCTTGGTGTGTTGTCCACGGACTCGCAGACCCCAGTAGTGTCGCAGACCACGATGATTCCTGCAGAAGACAAATTGGTTATCATAAAATTCAAATAAATCAATGTTTTTTATCATTAAAATAAACCAATGTTAAGCAAGAGAGATTAGTAAGTCATAAACATCATGTGTAACACAGCACTGCATAGAAAAACTTATCAAGTTTTAACATGCCAAGGATCCAGCTAGAGAACATAAACTTGATTGAAGTATCAAAAATCAAATGCAACCCAAGCGATTATTGAGTTACAAGTAAAATAGTTTCATGAAACACATCAAAATATAACATGCACAGACAACTGAATTAGAATTCTGAATTAGGTACAGGTAGGGGTTAACTAAATGTCATATCGACCTTTAGGGGGCGTTTGTTCAAGTTTTGGAGGCTTGGAAATGGATTTTGAATTCCTTACCATGTTTGGTATGTCTAGGATTGGGATTTTTTTTTTTTTTTTTTTTTTGGGGGGGGTGGGGGGATACGAGGGGCTTCATATTGCCATTGATGTGGAAAAGTTATTCGCAAGTCCCCCCCGGGAAATAGTTTTGCATTCCTAAGAATGTTGATATTTTGTTTGGATGCTAATACCTCCCTTTACTTTCAATATTACAACTTCTATCCCAATAATGTGAATGGTAATCGTAGCATCATGAAAGTAATGAAAGGGTATTTATGAAAATTTAAACAAATCAAGATTAGTATCCATGTGAGAACCAAACATGGAATGGAATAATTGATTTTTTTTGGATTACATATTCCCAACCTAACCAAACATGGGTATGGGTATGTTGAATTCTTTTCCCATTGGAAAGGAATATGAAATGGATTCCAAGGAATACAAAAACTCCATCGAAAGGAGCCCTTATGGTTGCAGAAATGTACATAGAATTTGTATATTAGGAAAATATGTCTCCACAAGACAATTGCAGAAATGTTGGAACTGCTTAAAAAGCATATATGAGGGCATGGCAGATGATGAAACTGTGTCATAAGATACTACAGAAGTCATAAAATAGTACAGAAGATAGTACATGACAAGTGTTAAAGATTCTCACGAAGAAAATGAATCATGGAAGTATTTATGCCCTTCCCTATACGGAAAATGAGAATGATGGCACGCGGCAACTTAAAATGGTCCCAAAATATTTAAGTTGAGGTTTGTCAAAGTTCAGAAATAACTCCACAAGATGTTAAAAAGTAACAAGCACCTTAAGGAATCTTACAAAAGCTGCCATAAAATCTATTTATGTACTAGCAAAATAAATAATTCAGGAGTTCATTTTCTTCAGTTTACACGAGTTGTGAACCTTTTATCACTTTACAAATTCTACATACATAATAATTATTTCTGAATATATAAAGTCCCATTAACTTATTTCTATGATTTTAATCCATTATATACTTAAGAAGAGATGCATTTGGTTTAGTGTCTGTCAATGTGTTGAACATATAAAACTACCAGTGTTGAGGGTTTTGAAAACAGCTCCAGTCAATTTGAATCTTACTAATAGTATGTGTATCATTTGCAGGGATGAAGCAGTTCGAACATGCTAGTTACAAACATGAAAGCCAACGTAAGTAAATAAACATTTATACAAAATAACCCACACCATATGAAAAGACATAGGTGAACTTGCAACCTACATAATTCATGCATAAATGACACATCAAAGGAAAATATAACACGGTAAAAGCCATTGACAAGTTTCGGGTAAAATTATTTTAAATGCAAGATGCATCAGAGAAGGTGCTCCAGAGAAGTTTGCTAGCATATGCAGATTAAAATACAAATTTTATTAAATAACTTTTACAAGAGAGCTCATTTTGGGAAGCGCAGTTACCTTCAGTCAGATTACATTCATATGAACTAATAGCAAGGAAATGGAGTTCACGTATCATAAATTAGTGTAATGTATTAAATGGGTGAAATTGCGAGTTAAGGTGAAAATCCAATTCGCAACTCATGGGGATCAAACCTCATGAATCAATACTTCCAATATTCAAATTACACATCCAATAATTCAATATAAAAGTACCTGCATTCAGCAGGAAAAATAGTTCTTTTTTGTGGTAAGAATAATATGACATGAGAAACAAGTCCTTCACAGGATATTAGTAAAAACATGACTTTTTTTGTGGTAATAATAATATAACTGCACTTCCCAAAATAAAAACATGACTTGAAAATGAGGATCTCTCTTGTAAAGATAATTTTAAGGTCATATTTTTATTTGGGAAGGGCAATTGTGGAGTATAGTAGATGCAAGAAGTGAATATCCAAGGTAGACAAAGACATTTGCTGCATTTTGTGAAAAATATGTACTTCACAACATTTTAGGTGAACATATGATAGACCACCAAGAGTTACCTCAACCTTATCCACGAAGTATGTACCCGTAGAATAAAAGTTTTTTGCATTATGATTTTTGCATGCAGCGTTGCTGACACTCCTAAGGTAGCCTAAACAGCCAGAGGTTCACACAAGAACAAAAGTTTTTTGCATTATGATTTTTGCATGCAGCGTTGCTGACACTCCTAAGGTAGCCTAAACAACCAGAGGTTCACACAAATAATTATGTATAACTGTTTCTAAAACAATACTATACATTAAGAAAAAATTCCTACTTGGAGAAAGCCATGAATCAACTAATATAGCTAGACGAGTTACCATTAGAACTAAAGAGAAAGCTAATAAAACACAGTTTAACAGCAGTACCTATCATAAATTGAACTTTCATGATTGAAATACAGGGCACAGAATCTAAGCAGTAGTTAAATGAGTATATTTTGACTTAATTCTTGTACTTGTGCCAAGTAATTTTCAACATAATGATCAACAAGAAGTTACAATTTAGAGCCATAAATAACAGAACAACTTTGCCGGATGTCAGATATAGAAAATGTAAGTAACATCTAATAACAGAATTAAAAGACAAACCTGATTTTCTTCAAACGCTCCAAGTCATCCCTGAGCTTCATGTCCAAAGCATTAGAAACAACCTGCGAGTACCTGCCATCCTTGTAATCCTTCTTCCTGTTCAGAAACCAGTCTGGGATCTTGAACTGACGAGGGTTAGCAACTATGGTCATAAGATTCTCGAGCTCAGCAGCAGAGAGTTCACCAGCTCTACAATGCATCAGAACCAAAAATTTAAGCAAACACATACATAATACAGATTAAAAGCTGGCATTAAGTCGGTAATACAAGAACAGTAAACATATTACATCATACTCACCCCATAAAAATCATATTGTATTATGTGTAATCTCAAAGCCAGGACAGGAAACATCCTGCTAAACTGCAAGGTAGGTTGCAGTAAGAGGACAAATGCGGATACAAGTTATAAACATTGCATCTTGTAAGAATTTAGGATGTTGTATGTAGTACGGATGTGCCAATATACACATGAATTACATATCTATTTACATATAAATTATACACTGAATCCTAATAATTCTAGGTTTATGCACGTTTTTGTACTTTATAGAGGAAGGACCTGCTTCAAAACTTAAGTTGCATTGTAATATCTCAATTATTTGTGGGACATGTGAGAGTGTTAAGGACCAAGAAAAGTACGGACACTCCAAAAATCATGCTAGCCATGTCGTGTCACATCATGTCGAAAATGTCGTGTCAGAAACGTGTTGTGACAAATCCGTGTCCGCAACATAGACAAGGATGTACGGTGCCCAATCAGTGCAAATATTCAAAGTATAGCATGACGACAAACTTAATCACATAGAAAGTGAAGTGCTAGAGGATCCAACATGGTGTGGCCCTCGCAACAAAATTCTTCTAATGCTGATCGAGATCTCTTCATAAGGGTCGACAAGATGAAACATGGTGCGCCCAATGACCATTTGTTAGGGCCAAAAACTATGAAAGACGCTAACAAACAAGACCAAATGAATTTCAGTCGACAATCTAATTGATATTAATTGACATGTAGTTCATACAAAGGTAGCACGCTAAGATGAACTACTTGGAAAAGTTTCTTTCTCAGTCGGTCGTTTGTCTTAATTAATGTTGTAGGCGTCAGAAGATTATTTCAATGATGGGAACGAGCAAAGGCTCGTATGTCAAGGTGGATGTCTAATGCCATAAAAGGGGTGGAAGACATGTGCTGGAGCGGGGATAGGGCTATGGACAAGAAATGGGTCAACACGTCTAGTATGGACAAGCAATGGAAGGGCTCCTGTCGCTCTTGCGATTCCATTGCCATTTTAGACAACATTGGCAAGCGCAGTCATCAAGATCATCCCCGTAGCTATCGTTAAGAGCATCATCGGTAGATCGAGCTCAAAAATGCATCTTGAGGCCCAAAGTTGTAATAAATAGATAAATGTTGAATGGGTTGGGTTTACATGAGAATAATATATAAAAAATCTTGAGACCCAAATGAGATAAGTGAATCTAGACCAATGTGTCATTTTTCTTTCTTTTTGAAAAAATAATATAAAATCTAGAATCTATTGGAGTTTCAAATTGAGCCTTACTATTCTACAAAATGAGTCCCTACATTCTGAATATAGAAATTTTGAGGCTTAGGCTATAGCTCATGTGGCTGGGACGGGCCCATCATGGAGCTCCATTTGAGCCATACACAAACTAAGCTTCTACATTTTGAATCTTGAATCTAGAAATTGTATTGAACCTTACTATTGATGCTCTAACAACTCACTCATAACAGAAATACCATCAAGAGAACTACATGGCCGGAAATTAGGGGTGAGCATTATTCGATTTTGGGACGAAAACACCAATTCGAATAAGAGATTTGGTTCGGTTTCAAAAAAAAAAAACGGTTCGGTTTCGGTTTTGAAAATACTAAAATTCATTATTCGGTTTCGGTTTTTTTGTTTCGATTTTGGTCAAAAACCAAAAACCAAATAAGACTTGAACAATTATATAAATACCCTCAATTCTATGAACATTTTGTGATTACAAATGTATATATTTTTTAAAACAACAATTATATGTATGTGTTTTGAAATCCAACTTTGATAATTTAACTAGTCCAACTTTGTGCATAACTTTGAAATTCAACAAATGAGTGCATGTAATTTAACCACGATTACAGCTTTGGGTCCGTACTACTTACTTCCATCCACCCAACCTGGATTTCCGTTTACTTAAGCGGAAAGCAATTTCTGGCATGGACCTGGCAGACAGGAAAGGGATGCACCAACTAGTCCAACTTTGTGCATAACTTTGAAATTCAACAAACTTGTGTATAAAAATTATAATTTTTAATGTAATTTAAAATCTATTACAGTTTGGTCCGATCCATTAAACGATAGAAATAGTAGGGCTGAGCATTATTCGGTTTTGGGCCGAAAACCGAACCGAATAAGGGTTTCAGTTCGGGTTGGAAACTATTCGGTTCGGGTTCGGGTCTGTAAAAACTCAAAATACCTATTTGGTTTAGGTTTCGAGTTTGGACTTCGGTTTCGGTCCAAAACCGAAACCCAAATTAGAATGCGATATTACCAAATTACCCTTGCCAGTAGGACTGTGCATAATTTAGTCAAACCGACCAAATAGAACCAATCAATTTTCAACCGAACCAATGGTTCGATCGGTTTGGTTCGGATGCAATTTCTCTAAAACCGACCGGTTCGGTTCACGGTTTGGTTTGTCAAAAAACGTTTCAAACCGAACCGAACCAAAACCTTACTAAATGTTAAAAAAAAAAAAAAGGTTTTGGCCCGGTTCAATTCAACTATGGAGGAAAAATCTCCAGCAGCTATTCGCCTATTCCTAATTTCCTGTTCAGCTAATAGAAAACTTTTCCTATTCAACAATATGTCCATATGTTTGAGCAATATGCCAATATGTTGTGTAACACTGTAACTTGTATTCTATGTTTGGAGTCTTTGGACTCTCCTAGCTGTAACAATTGCTATTTGGACTTTGGGTATATGACTATATGTTGAAGCCTTGAAGGCTTGAAGCTGTATGTTTTGAGACTCAATTCTGAGTTTGAGACTCAATTCTGATTTCTTAGTATATGCTATTTGGACTTTGGAGTTTGGAGTCTCAATCTTTAGATTCACTTGGTAATTGGTATGCATGCTGATATGTTCTATGATTAATTTTATAGATTTTTCTGTGATTAATTTTATAGTGTCAATATGTTGATATGTTCTATGGACTTTGGACTTTGGACTTTGGACTTTGGAGTCTTGAAGGCTTGAAGCTGTATATGCATGCTGGCTTTTCTGTGATCAATGATCAATCTATGTCAGTAATTCAGTATATGTTGAGGGCTTGAAGAAGCTGGTATATTTTATGTTCTATAGATATTATATTTTATGTTCTATAGATATTCTATGTTGTCTTTTCCTCTGGCTTCAGTTTATAAGTATATTGATATTCTATGTTGTCTTTTCCTGAGCTGAGATTAGTGATTCAGTGGTGGTTTATTACTTTATTTTTCTAAAAAAAATTTGCATTGTCAAACCGATCAACCGAACCGAGCCAAACCGAACCAAGTCGGTCGGTTTCAAAATCGAACCGACCAATTGGTTGGTTTGGTTTGGTTCGGTTTTGATTTTTTTCAAACCGATTAAGTTCGGTTCGACTTCGGTTTGGAACAAATAGGTCGACCTCCGACCGATGCACACCCCTACTTGCCAGTATATATAACCAAAAAAAACCTAAAACTCATTCTCTCTCCTCACTCATTCTCTGCCCCGCCGCTGTTAAAAAGAGAGCAGAGTTCAGACTCTTCTCTTTGGAGGGTCTGGAAACCCTAAGTCTCTCAAGGATCTACATCTCTCTTCTCTTCCTCTCTGAGAAACCTAATACTCTTTGAGAAACCGTCGTCCTCGTGTGACTCCTCTTTGGAGGATCTGGAAACTCTAACCCTAAGTCTAACAAGGGACTCGTCTCTTTTCTTTTCTAGAGGATTTGGAAACTCAAATCCCGAGTCTCGACTCTCGAGGGAATCGTCTCTTCTTTTCCTCTCTAGAGGATCTGGAGCCTGAATTTGTAAGTATTTCAATTTTATAATATGCTTCTATTTCTTTGTTTGGATCATATTTTGCAGCAGATCTCGGAGGCTTGGATTCTTTGGACTTTGTTTGGACTTATATAACATTACTGGAGCTATATTTCTTTGGACTTTGGTTTGGAGTATTACATTACTCAAATGTTGTAATATTTGTACATTATGTAGGCATTACGTTAATGAAGGAGATATTTGATATTGTTAGAAACTTATAATGTGTTATAATATTGGTTTTTGATGTTCCGAATGGACTGCATTTTGGTGCTCTGCAATGTCTGCATACATTACTGGACATTACTGGTTTTTGGCTAGAAACTTGGAATGTGTTTAGAAACTTGGAATGCTCTGCATACATTTTGTTGCTCTGCATACATTATTAATTTTTTTTTATGTTTTTGGTCTTTTGGCTGAAGCCATCTTTGGTGGTGGTTTGTAATAATTTTTTTTTCAAGTCCAGAAGCCCAAATTTGGACTGGCCAATTGACCCAAAAAAAACATATGCATAAACCGAATAAACCGAATAACCGAACCGATTAGTTCGGTTCGGATTCGTTTTTTGTCTAATTCGGTTCGGTTTCGGTTTTAATTTTTCAAATTTTGGTTTTTTCGATTTTTGAAAATTCGGTTCGGTTTGGACCGAATAAACCGAATGCTCACCCCTAAGAAATAGTCCAACCAAACAAACCAAATACACTATTCAGTTCAGTTCAGTTCCGGTTTACGATAATTCAGTTCGGTTTTAGTTTTGAATTTTTAGAATTTTGGTTTATATAATTTTGACAATTTCAGTTGGGTTAAAACTGAATAAACCCAACTCCACCCCCACCGAAAGTATAATGTTGGTTATGGGCTTACGTTGTTGATCATTAACCACATGAAAACGGTGGACTTGTTCTTGATGGGGAACAAGTTCAATTAAAACCCGACCAATTTGAGTTATTATCACCATACTATCTCCAGATCTCGAGACCAAAACGTAACCCTAATTTCCCACCAGATGAAACCCTAATTTCGAGAAGAGGGGAAGAGGGAAGTAGACCTCTTGTTCATGTCGACGTCGGCCTTCTTGCAGACGATGTTGGCGAAGCGGCGGCCGATTCCCTTGATGGAAGTGAGGGCGAACATGATCTTCTGCTTCCCATCCACGTTCGTGTTCAGCACACGAAGGATGTGCTGGAAGTCCTCGTTCGCGACCAGAGCCTGCGAGGACAATTGGAAGAATAAAATCAGAAAAGTTCGGATTTGGAAATGCTTAAGAAATAAATTAGGGTTAGGGTTTGTTCGGAGATCACTGACCATGGCTGCGTTGGAAAAAAAACTCACTCTCTCTCTCTCTCTCTTGAGAAGGAAGATGACGGCTGCCGAGAATGAGAAAAAAAACCTAGCTGAGAAGGGGATATTTATAGGTTCAGTTCTAGCCCACGTTGTTTGGATCCGAAATCAGAACGGGCCCGGGCATAGCCTGGATCTACATAAATCCCTCGACCCAAGTCTGGTTCTGACCCGACATTTTAGGCCTCGTTTGGGTGGCAGAAGGAAAAGAAAATCAATTATTTACTAGAACATAAAGAATTACAATTTCCATCAGGAAAAAGGACTAATTAGCATTTAGACCCTGAATTTTATACTAGTTTAGAGTTCAAGCCCTCATATGTCCAATTAAAAAATTTAGATCCTAGTGTTCTATTTTTTGTTTTCTTTTTCCCACTATACCCTACATAACCTATATATGAATTATCAAACATGAAAGGAGGGTATAATAGGAAAAAAAACAAATAAAAAATAAAAAATCATGGTCTAAACTCTTCAATTGGATATGTGAGTGCTTGAACTCTAAACTGGTATAAAATTCAGGGTCTAAACACTAATTAGTCCCAAAAAAATATGTGTTTAAAAAGCTATCAATATAGTTAGAATACCTCTTTGAGCAAAATTAGTTTAGTTCTAAATATTTATAATAAATATAGAAAATTGAGAGTAAAAGTTAACCTTGGAATGGGGGAGTCGGGAACCATTTTTGTCATATTTTTCAATCATTTGAAAAAAAAAAAAATTTTATGCTTCTTTCCTTTGGCATCCAAACACAAAAAAATTTACTTTTCCAAGGTCATGTTTCTGCGAACCAAACGTGTCTTTAGGTCTATTTTGGTTCACGGAAGGAAAATCAATTCCATTGGATTTTTCATGGGAATGGAAAAGTAGGATTCTTATCCAATTTTATTTTCTATGTTTGATACAACAAGGAAAATATTTAAGAAAAAATATTTGATTTTCCTTCCAGTGTTTGGTTGGTGTAGGAAAGAAAAGAATTGAGTGGTAAAATAAGTAATAACTCAAGGCTGTTTTTGTCATAATGTTTGATAATTAATGTTGGAAAAGGAAGAGAGAAAATGAATCCCATGAATCTTGATAGGAACTATTTTTTTTCCTATCTTTTTCCATGTAAGAAAAAAAAATTAAGTTTGCAGCTACCAAATAAAGAAAAGAAACATATTTCCTTTTCGAATTCCTTGAATCCATGAACCAACCGAAATTTATACGAATAGAATTCAAGTATAAAATGTGGACCCACGAAACTAACGAGCTCGACTACAAAATAATCAAGACCCATTTGCATTGAAGTAATCTAATAGAACTGATTATGGTCACGAAAAAGTATCTATTCTTTTATTTGCATTGACATTGCCTTGCATTACCAAATATTGAATCAAAATCCGTATAATTTTGAATTGGCTTATTTTTATATTTTAGGGACACCCAAAATTGTTTGAAAACACCAAGCTTCTTATTTGATAAGCTAGTTTATTTGGATGCAGCTTATGAAAAGCAGGGGAGAGATGTCTTTCATAAGTTAGCTTCTCATTAAACAATACCAAACCTAAGACTTTAGATACATATATGTATAGCCCAGTGGGCTGAACAGGCCTGGTTACTCTCTCCCATTTTATTTGATTAATTAGTGTTATTGCCGAGGCACAATTTTCGATGGAAAATTTTGAAACTGAAACAATTGTACATACAACGTTTCGATGGAAAATTCTGAAACTGAAACAATTGTACACACAACGTTTCAAATGCAACACCTTAAAGAAGATGTGCAACAGAGATCCTGGAGGATTCTGAATTACGAGGATCTAAAAAGATTCTACGTAATACACAAAAAATCTAAAGAGACTTTGTGCAAGCAACTATCGGCAGTAGAGCTTCTAAAAAGAAGTTACTGTAAAAGGCAACAGCAGCGATGACAGGCAAGAATGAGATGCTGGGGTGAATGAACCACCGTTGCTCAAAGCTTTATTCGCCCCACACGAGCACGAACAGCTTCCAGGAACCAGCAAGTTCACGAAGAACTTCTGGAACGCTCGTAAGTCAATATTTGAGACTTGAACGGGCTTCCTGGACTTAACAGACTCCCTCAACTCTCTTCTTGGTGCATCTTTCAAAGGAGGTCAAGGGGCTCTATTTATAGAGTGGAGTTGAGACTTCACCTCTTCTCGTATCCGATGTGGGACTAAAATACCAATACTCAAAAATAGAGTTTGATATTTTAGATTATCCCACAATCAGCATAGAAGTGTGTCAGTCCACGCCTACCCCCCGAACACTCCCGTGCATGCATGAGACAATCCTGGAGTCCGAGTCCGAGTCCGCACAACAAAAATCAACTTGCATCCTTGTTGGAGTTAATCCTTTTTCCTTCTAGGAAAATACTCCCACATGGCACAAACTTGTGCCCCACTACACCTCATGTGCACACCTCAACACAAGCAATGCATTATATTGAGATACTCACCATTTGGTGTAGCCGATGTGGGACTGTCTTTTCTAGTACAAAGGCAAAAACACCAACAATCCCCCACATATCTCAATATATGGGTTGAGCGTTCCCCACAGTGACTGCCCATCATGCATTAGGAGAGATGTCGCTACGACTTGAATCTTCCCGCATAAGTTAAATAACAGCATGATACAAGAATGGACTAAGCCTTGAATTCTGCACCATAACTGCAATTCTTCCTACTCACATAATGACATCAACTGTGCTTCTGGCTGCACATTGAAGGCCTTGTGCCAGCCTGGTTTCAGTGTATAATTTTTGGGCGTCTACAAGTTTACCCTCAAGAGACGGCCTGATATCTCTGTCCACACACTATATGTGAGTTCTTTATAAAGAGTCATGGCATGAAGCATTGCGCTTCTTTGCGGTGCTACGCCGCTATGACATGGCTTAAAGCCGAGGCTTTACCCCACCTGGGTACCTCATCGTAGTGTCATACTACTGTAGCATGAGGTCACAGGCCTCTTTGTAGTGCCAAACTACCCAGCATGAAGCCTTGCGCTTCCGTACGGTGTTACGCCACTATGACATGGCTCGCAAAGCCGAGGCTTTACCCTACCTGGTACCTCTTCGTGGTGTCATGCCACTGTAACATGAGGACATCGTCCTCTTTGTAGTGCTGTCTACCTCTCTTTATTATGATTATCATACAGCATTAGGCTACCTGCCTATTTGCGGTGCTACTCCGCTGTGACTTGGCTTGCAAAGCCGAGGCATTACCCCTACTTGGGAACCTCATGGTGGAGTCACCCCACTGTAGCATGGAGTTACACTCCTTGTAGTGCTGCTCTACCGTGCTTCCTGTAAAGCACTCCAGGCATTCACTCTGCCTGAGAACTCATTAAGGCATTTAAGCCAACCTTCCCACAGGATCCGTTTTTCGCAGAAAATAACAGTAGACAACAGTGGTTGTAGGTCCGTAACCTCTCCATGTCACATAAGACAAGTACCCACCGTTTCTGATATTCTTCTGGTTAATAGTTCTCCCTTGAACCAAAAGCTAGATGCCTAGTAGATTTTTCTTTGAACTAATAGCATAAAACTTTATGGTAGGAATATAATAACACAATATCAGAATGCCTTCAAGCCCATTTTACAAGCTGTGTTATCGACCAGCTGGCGCTTGAGGCCCTTGGTGAACGGATCCGTCAGGTTCTCCTGACTCCGAACATCAATCACTGCAATGACACCTCTCTTGATGAGATCGTTCATTGCCCTGTGCTTCAACCGCACAGTTTTTTTCTTCCCGTTGAAGAGTTCATTTGATGCCACTGCTGCTGCCGCCTGGTTGTCACAGTATATCGGTATTGCCGGTATCTGAGCCCCAACCACCGGAAGATCATACATGAGCTTCCGAAGCCACTCTGCTTCATCTGCAGCAGCATCCAATACAAAGAATTCAGATTCTATGGAGGAGCGAGATAACATAGTCTGCTTCTTCGACTTCCACTATATAGCAGCTCCGCCCATGGCGAATACGAATCCACCTGTGGAATACTCGCTCTCCATATCTGAACACCAGCTAGCATCACTGAAGCCTTCCACTACTGACGGATCTCCGCTGTAGAAAAGTGCATATGTCTGAGTTTTCTTGAGATATCTCATAACACGCTTCACAGCTTTCCAGTGCTTAACGCCTGGATTGCTAGTGAACCGACTCAGCATTTCCACTGCAAAAGCTATGTCAGGCCTTGTGGCAGTAGTAGCGTACATCAAGCTTCCGATGACGCTAGCGTACTCCAACTGCCTGACGCTTTCCCTCGAATTTGGCTCCAGCTTCTGATCACTCCGGTACGGTGTATCAATAAAAGGAAGATCTTGATACCCGTAGCGAGTAGGCATCTTCTCAATATAATGAGATTGTGACAGCGCTATTCCAGTGCCTGTCCGGATGATCTTGAGCCCCAAGATTACGTCGGCATCCCCCAAGTCCTTCATACTGAACTTGGTCGAGAGGAATTTCTTTGTCTCTGTGACGCAGCTTAAATCCGTACCTAGGATTAGCATGTCGTCCACGTAAAGACATACGATTACTCCTCTTCCGTCAGCAAACTTCGTATAGACACACTTGTCTGTTTCACTGACCCTGTAGCCATTTGACCTTATCACCTTGTCAAACTTCTCATGCCACATTTTGGGAGCTTATTTCAAACCATACAGAGACTTCATCAACTTGCAGACTTTGTCTTCCAGACCTCTGACGACAAAACCTTCTGGTTGTTGCATGTAGATCTCTTCGGTCAGCTCGCCATTAAGGAATGCCGTTTTCACATCCATCTGATGTATCACCAGCTTGTGTATTGCTGCTAGAGCAATTAAGAATCTGATGGTTGTCATCCGAGCTACTGGAGCATAAGTGTCAAAGTAGTCGATCCCCTGCTTCTAAGCAAATCCCTTGGCCACTAGCCTGGCCTTGAACTTGTCAATTGTTCCATCTGCTTTCATCTTCTTCTTGAAGATCCATTTGCATCCGATGGGTCTTGCTCCTTCTGGCAGGTCAACCAATACCCATGTGTTGTTGGAGGTGATTGAGTCAATCTCGTTGTCTATCGCCTCCTTCCAGAATACAGCATCTCTGGTCTTCGTCGCCTCATCATAGGTAAGCGGATCTGCTTGTAATGTATGTGGTTCGTATTACGTATTTCTGGAATACGTGTACGTATTTATTCTTGTATTGTATGATTTCCTTACTTAATTTCCTCCATGGGCTTGGTTTATTCTTGGTTTGGGTTGGCTTGGTTCGGTTTGGGATTGCTCTTGGTTCATCATGAACCAAGGGGTGAACCCCCTACCTACCACCACCACTACCATTTATTAATCCTTCTCCTTTCTCTCTCTTTATTTATCATCTTCTCCACCATTACTTCCTTACCTACCAGAGAGAGGGAGAGAGAGGTCTAGGCAAGTGCAACTTGCTTCATGGAGGAACTCTAATTTTATTGCTTCATTCTCTTCCTTACAGCATTTTAACTTATTTTAGAACTTGGCATTTTCACTTTCCGTGGCTAGATTCTTCTAGATCTAAGTTTACTTTATTTTCGGATTTCTTGGGTTTTGATCTACTTAATCCTGTTATTTCTGAGTTTTAAGGGTTCTATGTTGTAGAGAACCTCGTTCTATCCCATTTTGACCTATGGAAGTTCGGATTTGGGCTCCGGATGATAGAGTTATGCAGCTTGGAAGCCATGGCCTATGGTGTACTTCTTCTCGGAAATTTGGAGAAGAAGCACAGTCCCGAGCCGCATGGTGTACTTGATCGCATGAACATTCATGCGGCAAGTCAGTTCCAACCGCATGCACTATTTCCTTGATCGTGTGACAAGTTCATGCGGCAAGTATTCCCGGCCGCATGGGACCCAGTCTGTTCAGCCGCATAGGGCTGAGGACCTTATCCATTCGCATCAGCTTCTCTTGGCCGCATGAGTTGGACCCAGCCACATGTGCACAGCCTTGACGAGCTGCATGATCCAGACTTACTCGCTGGCCGCATGAGTCCTATATCCGCCAGCCGCATGAGATCCTGAACCTTATAAGCCGCACGAACTCCCTCCCTCCCGTCAGCCGCATAAGCAATCACCTTGACCCAGCCGCATGGGGCTCAACTTGGTTGAGCCGCATAGACTCATTTTCGCCAGCCGCAGGAGTACCCTTGCCCTCCTGGCCACATGTGTCTTGCCCTTCTCTTGGCCGCATGAGTTCGATTTATTCCAGCCGCATGAGAACCCCCAGACCCAGCCGCATGGACTTCTTAGTCCGGGCCGCATGACCCTGATTAATCTCAGCCGCATATGCATCCTTTATTTCCTAGCCGAATGCGCCCTCGTCCCCCTGAGCCGCATGCGCCCCTCTTGTCTTGGCCACATGGGTTCCAGTGACCCTGGCCGCATGCGCTCACCTAATTGAGCCGCATGTGTCTTTCCCTTCTCTTGGCCGCATGAGAACCCCTCTCCTGCGAGCCGCATGGGTCCTTAGTTCCCCCGACCCGCATGAATCTCTCTCCAGCCGCATGAACCCGATTCCCCAGCCGCATGAGGTCCATCATGGCCGCATGTGCCTTAGCCGCATGGCTCTTCTATAGCCCTGTATATTGATATTTTATTAGATATTTAACGTCCATTTTATATCCTTACACCTTTTGTCCTGAACTTGAAAATCATGAATTCATTTGATATGTTTGGAATTGATAATTGAGCATGACGTGATAGTGACCCGTAGTGGTGCACTCCTGACATAATAACCTGACATGACCTGATAGTGGCCCGTCGTGGCGCACTCCTGACTAGTACACTTGACATGATATATCTCGAATAGCTGTTGCGACGGCTACCTGACATGACATGGCCTGTATAATTAATCCTGGATACCGTGGGCGATTGTGCTTGTACAAATACACCAGTCCTGTCTTGCATCATGTCTAGGGCAGGGACTCCTGAGTACCACGGTCAGGAGTACCTATTGAAATGGACTAAGGCTAATAACTAGATTAATACACTAGTCATAAGAGATTTTCCAGCTACAGACAATCCCGTTACCTGGGCACGCCTTGGGATCTGTAGCCTGCCGTCGAGTAGGGCACATTTCCAGCACACTGTCATGTGTTGCACCCTTCAAGCTACCTAAGGGTACATTCATTTCCTGGACGATGTACCCACCTGAATTCAACTCTAAATCCTTCAATCCGGGTAACCTGGATGGACTGCAGGGCTTGTGGCTGTGGAAGATTCTCACTGCATCTTGTTAGTAATTAGGCTTGTGAAAACCCTAGTTAGTTAAAGTATCAAGCCGTAATTCTTGCTTGGCCGTGAAGTGATTGGATGGAGTCTAACCAGTCTAGTCTTGCCCTGATCCTGTTCCAGATTATTGAATGACCAGAACGCTTGTATTTATTTTACCGATAAATTGTGAGAATTCCAAGTTCTGTTCAGACGAAGGGTTACAACCCCGGTCCTTGTTTGGTTTACGGGTTGTAACCTGGTTATCTGAATAGTTCCATGATTATCTCGTCGTATATCATCCTGATGTATTTTCTTTATTTCCAGTTCTTACTTTTATTTATATCTTGTGCTGATTGCTGGTTTTAGTTCCTAAGTGAAGCCTCCTTTGTGGCACTTGCTCTTTCTGGGGTCTGACCCAGCTGGTTTTGTGTGGCCAGATTTCGGAGCAGCTCCGGAGGATCTACCGACCTTCCAGCCAGATGGTGGCCACTAGACGGAACCCTGGCAACGAGTGGGTTTATTCTTTTGAGGCGTTCAGCCGACGAGCACCTGTTTAGCTCGATTGTACTTTACTTACTGTCTGCCTACGGGCTGTAACATGATTGACAGATCCTAGGGTTGATCATGTATGACTAAACTCTTGCTAGTCCTAACATTTTGTAATGACTAGCTTCATGATCAGCTGAATATGTAATGTTTGGGATGCCTTACTATTGTATATTTAATGATCATACTTCTTGTAACCTTTTACTTACTTGCTTGTGATTGAGACACTAGGCTTGTTCATGACCTTAAGAGACTGTTGGCTTGTAGATAAACCCTCATGTATCTAGACAGCCGTGACCGTATAGCGAGATGGATTCCATTTCATATACGTAGCTGGCTATGTCTGCCCCCGCTCTCCAGTATTCTGGTTCTGGGGCGTGACACTGCTTCCACATGATAGGTGACGAAGTCATCTCCGAAGTCTTTCGGCCTCCTCGTTCGCTTAGTTGACGGCTCAGCGAGTTCTGGTTCAGCTGGTGTCTCCTTGACGACAGCTTCATCTTGGACTACTGGTTCATTAAAGACTTCTGTCTGCTTTGTACCCTCATCATTCTCCGAAAGATCCGCGAGAACAATATTCTTGTGTTTTGCAAACTTGTCTTCAAAGTATTCAGCATCGCGAGATTCGATGATATGGTTTGACTCGATATCAAGGAATCTCTGAGCATCACTCTTCTCGGCATACCCCAAGAAGATCGCCTTCGTAGTCCTTGTCCCCAGCTTCTGAATCTTCAGATCCGGGAGCTTCACATAAGCCAGACACCCCCACACTCGAATGACATTCAAGTTAGGTCTGATTTTGAACCAGAGTTCATGAGGAGTTATGTCGGAAGTAGCATATGGCACTCTGTTCAGAATGAACGTTGCCGTTAGTGCAGCTTCTCCCCAGTAGCACTTTGGAAGACCCGCAGTCAACAGCATGGAGTTCATCATCTCTGTCAACGTTCTGCTACTCCGTTGGATTGAGGAGAGTACGGAGCCGTTGTCTCATTGATGATTCCATGTTCTTTGCAGAATGATAAGAATTCATGAGACCGATACTCCCCGCCTCGATCACTCCTTAACCTCTTGAGTTGTTGTCCAGTTTGTCGCTCAGCCTCGGCCCTGAACTCCTTGAACTTCTCGAATGCTTCGTCTTTAGACTTGAACAAGTAGACGAAAGCATACTTTGAGAAGTTATCGATGAAAGTAATGAAATACTTCATCCCGGCCTTTGTAGAGAATTGTTTGAAGTCACAGATATCTGAGTGAACCAACTCCAGAAGATCTGTGCTTCAATGGACCCTGTGAAAGGGTTTTCTTGTGATCTTCGTCTGAGCACATACTTCGCATTTCTCTACCTTACCCCCACACTTGGAGATAAGTCCTAGACTAGACATTCTGTTAATCCTTTTACAATGAACATGTCCTAGCCTATTATGCCACAACTCAAGAGAATAATCAGAAAAAGTGATTGCATTTATATTATCATGCTGGGTTACAACAAGCTGAATCTTGTACATTCCTTCAGTTTGGAAAGCTTTTCCGAAGAATGTACCCTTCTTGGACATCACCAACTGGCCAGCATTGATGTCCATCCTCAAGCCTGCGTTGCAGAGCAGACTTCCAAAGATCAGGTTCTTAGCAATTACTGGAACATGCTTCACACCTTGAAGCGTCAGAGTGTTCCCCGATGTGAGTTTCAGCTCCACCGTCCCAATCCCCAGTACTTCAGCTTGTGCCTGGTTTGCCATTATGACCTTCTCTGAAGTTGGCTCATAAGAGACGAACCAGTCTTTGTCTGAACAGACATGGCAGGTCGCACCAGTGTCTATCCACCAGTCCAAGTCAGCCCCCACAGTTGCAACCTGTGCTATCATGGCAACTAGATTAGTAATCATAGAAACCTTACTAGGCTCACCTTGTTCTTTGGGCTTGGACTTGCATTCGGATTTGTAGTGGCCCTTCTTGCCACAATTGAAGCAAGTCACATGGGACTTGAACTTCTGCTGCTTAAAAGCAGGACCCTTCACTTTTCAGATTCGTGAAGTCCTTCTTTTTGCGATGAGAAGCAGCCTGCTTCCCCTGGTATTCTCTGGTTTGGACCAGATTTGCCTTCGCCAGTTGCTTGGACAGAGTATCCATCTTCTGTTGAGAGCGCATCTCGTCCTCAACATGGATCTCTTGCAAGAAATCTTCCAAGCTAATTTCTATCTTCTTTCGATGCATCCTTGCATAGAAGTTGCTCCATCCTGCAGAAAGTTTCGCGACGATCCCTCCAACGACAAACTTGTCGACGAGGGGCATGTTCTCGTCTTCTAGTTTCTGATGTAACTTCAGAAACTCCTTCACTTGGGGCAGCATCGACTTCTCGTCTTCGAAGGTCCACTTATGGTATTTTTCTACCATGAAGATCTTGGACCGGTTCTCGTCATCTTCATAGAGCTTTCCCAAGGAGTCCCATATCTCTTTGGCAGATGTCTTCTTGGAGTAGGACTCTGCCAGAGAGTCTTCCATGGAATTGAGTATCAGTAGTTTACATATACTGTTTTCTCTCTTCCACTTCGCTTGCTTGGTTGTAGCAGCGGCCACAGCCGCAGCAGATCCAGTGGTTGGAACGATCGGTTCTTCTTCTGACAGCACGTGATCAACATTCACGAGTTGAAGATTTAAAGTGACCTTTCGTTTCCATATCTGGAAGTGTTCGCCATCGAATTTCTCCAACTTGTTAAAACTGGTATCGATGAGCGAAGCACGAGAGTTATCCATCTTCTCAATAAAGCTTTGAGATTGTTATTGCCGAGGCATAATTTTCGATGGAAAATTCTGAAACTGAAACAATTGTACACACAACGTTTCGATGGAAAATTCTGAAACTGAAATAATTGTACACACAACGTTTCAAATGCAGCACCATAAAGAAGATGTGCAACAGAGATCCTGGAGGATTCTGAATTACGAGGATCTAAAAAGATTCTACGTAATACACAAAAAATCTAAAGAGACTTTGTGCAAGCAACTATCGGCAGTAGAGCTTCTAAAAAGAAGTTACTGTAAAAGGCAACAGCAGCGATGACAGGCGAGAATGAGATGCTGGGGTGAATGAACCACCGTTGCTCAAAGCTTTATTCGCCCCACACGAGCACGAACAGCTTCCAGGAACCAGCAAGTTCACGAAGAACTTCTGGAACGCTCGTAAGTCAATATTTGAGACTTGAACGGGCTTCCTGGACTTAACAGACTCCCTCAACTCTCTTCTTGGTGCATCTTTCAAAGGAGGTCAAGGGGCTCTATTTATAGAGTGGAGTTGAGACTTCACCTCTTCTCCTATCCGATGTGGGACTAAAATACCAATACTCAAAAATAGAGTTTGATATTTTAGATCATCCCACAATCAGCATAGAAGTGTGTCAGTCCACGCCTACCCCCCGAACACTCCCGTGCATGCATGAGACAATCCTGGAGTCCGCGTCCGAGTCCGAGTCCGCACAACAAAAATCAACTTGCATCCTTGTTGGAGTTAATCCTTTTTCCTTCTAGGAAAATACTCCCACATGGCACAAACTTGTGCCCCACTACACCTCATGTGCACACCTCAACACAAGCAATGCATTATATTGAGATACTCACCATTTGGTGTAGCCGATGTGGGACTATCTTTTCTAGTCCAAAGGCAAAAACACCAACAATTAGTAACGTTCCTCCAAGTACATGATTATTCAGAGTGCCATCGATTTGAGATTTTAGGCATTTTAGCCACTTTTCTTGTAGAGGTGAGCATTCCGTTTATTCGTTTTCAACACAATCAAAATAGTCAAAATTGAATAAACTGAAACCAAACTAAAATTAGCCATAATCGAAACCGGTAGCAATAAACGATTCGATTTGTTTGGTTAGACTATTTTTATTATTTAATAAATCGAATCCAAAGTTAAAATTATTAAATTATATTAAAATTTTACATTTTCATACTTATAATTTTTATATTTCAAAGTTATGAAATACTTATTAAATTATCAAAATTTGCCTTTAAAAGACACTCTGATTCTGCTTCCCTTCAGTTCTGACCACTCTTCCACGACGGTGACCTAGATCCTCCCTTTTTGCCTATCGCGCAAGATCCATAGTCGCCCGTTAAAGCTTGAAGATAAGTTTTGTACTCTATTAATTTCTTAGTCCCTCTAGTCGGGTGGGCGCCGGCCGGTCTTTCGGCCGGATCCCCCTGAAAACCGTACGTGCGGGTCTCCCCGCATGCGGCTCACGCCATTCGAGGTGGCCCAGCCCAGCATTCATTTGCAAGCAAATCTCCTCGCCCTACCCTAAGAAAGAAGTCACTATCAAATTGCCCTACTGAAGTACCAAAGGTGCGCTCCGTCCGGTTACTCAACATATGTTTGCTACTGAAGGAAGTAGGGCTCCTAAAAGTCGCTCCTTCAGTTAGACGATGCCACTATCTGGGAGGAATGGTTTCCCCCCAGGACCCCCTTCCCTGTTTAGCACCCCTACTTGACTACCCGGCCGGGCATGTTTATATAACGGAGAGGGGAGTCGCCTCTCAGTCGGCGAGGCCTCACTTCGGAACAACAACAGCATTAACAGCCCCCCTCAATCGTCGGGGTGGGGCTCGGTCAGTAGCTTCATTAACTCAATAACTCGTGTTATCGCTTCTGGCAGTCAGTCGCTCGGAGTCTCCTCCGGGTAGTCCTGACAGTAAAGCCAGTGGTACTGGGAAGTGGGTTCGGCTTGCAGTTCTTCACCCATCCCCTCCCTTGTGATTCCGCTCGTCAGACTCGCTCCTTTTGCTGAGGGGAAGGTTCCCCCCCCCCCCGACCCCCCTTCCCTAATAAGTCTCCTAGAAGTAGCAGGGGGTTCACCACTATCGACGTCAGGGACAGAGGCGCCAGAAGGGGAGGGAGAGGGATACAGGAAGAATAAAGTAATTTACCTTAGCGGCCTTAAATGGAAATTTGAGTGCATTGAATTACTATGATTTTGTTTCTTTTGTTAGGTTTCATAAGCCTGAGACAAAGCTCTCTGTCCTCAAAAACCCATTCCCGCCCTACCTCATCAGCCCTCCCCTTATCATACATAGAATAATTATTTTCACATTTTAATCATAAACTATTTATAAAATTGAGGATATTTAATAATTGCATAAGCCTTATTAAGTTTTCGGTTTTGGACAGAAACCGAAAACAAAAACTGAATAAGAATTTTAGTATTTTCAAAATCAAAACAAAACCCAATTTTTTCAAATCAATCCGAATCTTATTCGATTCGATTCTCGGTCCAAAACCGAATAATGCTCGCCGCTACTTTCTTTCAAACCCCCATGGTACAAAACTAGAAAGCTCGGCCCAGAACACTTGGACCAAAACCTGACCACCACCTGCGCGTTTCTGAAGTATGCACACTGCACATCATATGAAGTTTACAACATTCTGTAACAAACTTGCACATCATATGAAGTTTACAACATTCTGTAACAAAGCTATTATTCGAGCCTGGAAAGAACAGAACCATATAAACCACGTAAATCAAACAGAGCATAATGTTCTCCTGTACGTTTTTTTTTTCTTCTCAAGGGTAAAGAGATGCATGTTTTCATGTTAGCAAATACGATTCAAGGCTCAAATTCACGTATCACATGCTCGATACTGAGAGGAGGCTTCAACAGCATGATGATCTATATAGCTTTTCAAGGCTCAATGGTAGTTCTCTCAGCTTCTTTCTTAGTTACTGGAAGAGGACAATTGATGTAATATGCTATCCGGAGCTTGGGAAAACCACCTGCAACAACAGAATGAGAAAGCCGATCATTGTCCCATAAGTTAACCAGTGCATGGCGCAAATTTACTTCACTGTTAATAAATACATGCTCAAAAAGTCGGTATTCGTTTATGTATATTCAGTGAAAAGGAGTCACCATGAGAATAAATATTTGAATACCATCAGCCCAGCTTATCTTGCATTCAATCTTAAGCTCTTAAAAATACCATGTAATGATAGAGAGCAATGGAAGAACCAGTTTAGATATTTGCGAGAAACTTTTGCAAATCTTCTTTTGGAAATGATGAACCTTCTTTTTCCCTTTGTAGTCGAGGGAGTAAAATAATGTGACTGGTTAAAATAACAGTTCAACTACAGAAACTCAAATAGGAACTTGCAATATGGTGATAACACGTGGCATTAATTTTCTATTTAGGCCCTTAAAAAAATCAAAGGCTGAGATGGATGTAATCCAATGGCTATTACTGGCCAAGTCTCAAAAATTTATAACTCATGAGTTCCTCTAGGATTTTTGTTAAAATAATATATGCGCTTACACAACTTTCTTGCATAGCACGATCACCCCTTAAAATTCAGCATAACCTTCTTTCCTTCATATCAGATTTTTCACTTGCAATCAAACAAATGGAAACAACTCTCCTTGATTTTTCTCTCTCTATCCCACACTTTCTTACAGAACCAAATTTCCTTACACTACTAACTGTGAGCGTAAGGGAGTAAAAAGATCCAACCTTGATTGAGGATAGGCCAATTTAAGGCTTTTTTAGACTATTCAAATTTTTGAGCCAAGTCATTTGTGCATTTTCAAACCTAGAATCTGTCTTCAAGATTGAGTTGACCTCAAACTGTTAACAAAGAGGTCACTCAATTCAACAACTTTGATATAAAACGACTCTCATTTAATGCAAGCTGTTGAACATTATAGCAATTCTTATTTAATGCTGAGGGATGCAATATCAGGTGACAGGCACTATGTTCACACATGATATATTAACTAACCGATCATGTTTAAGCATACAACAATCACCCCCTCAAATTCAGCATGATATCATTCTTGGCTTACTAACTGATCATCTCTCTACCAGCCAAACACCAATTTGAATATTTGGCAGCTACATAACTCTGAATAGTATATAAGGTGTTAGGATTTGGCTCATATTTAGTAATCATAATAGTAATAGGATTGGAGCAAAGTCGTAGCCCTACCTAGTCAATGAGTTTCTTATGCCATGCCTACATAGGAATGAATTTCCGTATATGGACAAATGACATACTATATAAAGGGGCATAGGATTCCTTGTGTAATGGTCGCCATTGTGCTCAAAAGAAAGGTATTGGGTAGCTACCAATAGGTTGAAAGAAAGAAGAATAGAGAGGTTGAAGAAGAGAGAAATATGATTTCTCACATCTTCTAGGTTCTTTTTGTGTATTTTCTCTAGTAGTGAGGGTTACAAAGTTGTAACGATCTTGTAAAAACTTGTAACCATCTTGTAAAAACTTGTAACCTTATTTAGTAGTGATCTCACTTTTTTAGTAGTGATCTCACTTTTCCAGTGATTTTTTTACCGGTAAGGGTTTTCCGCTAAATTTTTGTATGTTTTTGTCTTAATTTTTGTGATTTTTTTTTGCACAAGTCGATCACCGTGTTCTGTATTGCGGGTTTGTTCGTCGTGGATCGGGAATAATTTCCGCTTTTATTCCCAACATAAGGTTGAGTTAACTCAAGCCAAACACTTTACTCAAGCTTGGCTAGTTATATCTCAAGCTTATCCAAGAATATTTCAAGCTGGCTATGGAGCTGAAACACTGTTCATGAAAAAGCTTGTCCAACACCCTTCAAAGGAAGGATTGTCATACAAATTATGAAGAATTAAACAACAAAGACCCCATCTTCATGTCATATACCACGCATTCCCACAGGAAAATAAAATAAGAAATAAAAGGGGAAGAAGTACATTTGAAATTCAGCTGTACATATCATGATTGAAAAAGCTTATTTAATTGAGGAAACCATCATATAAATTATAAAGACTGATATCACTGAAACAACTCTATGAGGAAACAAAGTTTAAAGGGCGTACATAAGTGGGTAAGATTTCATTAACTTTGATCGGTAATCTTTGTTAAAACTCCTCAATCTGGCTTCTTCAAGTTCAAACAGTTGTCTGCTGCCTGATTGAACAACTCCTGCACCAGCTTCAACTCTTGTTCTGGAAACACCAACCACAGCGTACACAATAAGAATACTTCGCAAAGAAAGGACCATAATTTGATAATGGAAATAACAAAGAGACGTTTTATTGACAACTCACTTTCCCTATTATCAAGTTTGTGGCCCCATAGTTCTTAAAATACTTCTCAACTCTATTCTACTTTTCAGATCATGTGAACCATTTATAGGCGACAATCATAAAATAGCAGTAGAGCATATGTCAGAGTCCAGACGTATACCAAAACCGACTTCCTTCCATGTTAGAATGTGCTTGAGACACGACATGGACATGACACGGGCATATGCCAGAGTCACAATCTACCTGTTTACGTATAGTGTGCAAGATTGTGCAACACATATCAAACTACGCGATAACGTAAAGCACCAATGACTCGACCCAAGGAGGAGATGTAGAATATAGTTGTATAAATACCACACTAACAGGATTTTGTAATTACATAATACCTTTCCATTAAAATTTAAGTAATAAGACAAGTACCTGCAGCCTCTAATTGATTCTGAAGTTCCTGTCCTACAGCTTCATTCTCTGCCTGGACATTCACATTAGATTTTTGCATGTGAGAAGAAACACATACCAAGTTAATTTACATTCTCCAGAAACAATATTATTTGTATCAGCTTAAAAGTAAAAAAGCTTTAGCCTAATTTGTTCATGTCCTCGAGCTACAAGGACTGTCTAGTCAATTTGAGCAGCCTCAACCCGAATAAAGCAGACTGCATGATAAGCTTTGAAAACTCCTAATGAATTTGATCTCAAGGAATCAACTTAAATCCCTACAAATGCAGACTTATAATTACCAATCCAATTTAAAATATCTCATGTCTTCTTCTGCGATATCTTGTAAGCATTGAAAAGAAAGGGAAGAAAAAAGGCCCACAAGTTTATTGCCCGAGGAACTAGAACTTAGATTATGAAAAGTTCTGACTAACTGATGTGGGCCCACCTATCATCATTTAGCCTATGTTCTATTTTAGTCATTTTCCTGTTTTAGTAAGGAAGGATTATTTTGGTCTTTCACCAATAATAATCCTTCCTTAATAGTCATTTTCCTATTTTAGTAAGGAAGGATTATTTTGGTCTTTCACCAATAATAACCCTTCCTTAATAAGTCATTTTCCTATTTTAGTCAGGAAGGATTATTTTGGTCTTTCACCAATAATAACCCTTCCTTAATTAAGCCTTTGTTTTTTCCTATATAAACTAGGGTTAGCCATCTTTTATTTTTCATGCTTGTATTGAGAAGAAACTCTCAAGTATCAATAAGAAGGATTTAGACTTTGTCCGTCCACCAAAGTTGGGAGTTTGTTCTTTTCTCACAAAAAGATCATTATCTTTCTCTATTTCTCTTTTCTACAAATCTTTTGTGAATCGAATAGGTCGATTCACATCAATTGGTATCAGAGCTCTCTACGATCCATGGCGTCCGGCACAAGGAACACGATCGAGGAGAAGATCCAGGGGCTTCGGGAGGATTTCAACATCGAGATCGAAAGTTTGAAGGCCGCAATCAAAGATCAAGCGTCCACACAGGAGGATCTCCAGACCGAGGTACGACGCATGCGGGAGGAGATGACGTCGATTCCGGCAATGATGAAGTTGTTGCAAGATATCTCAAAGAAGGTGACCGGTGCCGGGTCGACAAGCCAAACGGGGGCGGCAACAACCCAAACCCTAGGCGACCAACTAGGGTTTGTTCATACGGAGGGGGAAGCGACCGACGACCAAGGAGGACCGGCCGACGGGAGCTGGCCCGCACCCGCCGTCGCCGCCGCGCCGCCGGGCGGGGCCCTGGCGGCCGGCGACCCTCGCCGGACAGCGGCCGAAGGCCGCGGGAGCGTCGCCGCCAACCGCGCGAGCCCGGGCGGGGCCGCTGCTGTTGGGGGCGGTCGCTGGCCGGCCCACGACCGCCACCCCTGGCCGGTCGGCGCCAGAGGAGCCGCCGGCGAGCGGCCGTGGCCGGACGCCGTCGATCCGTACGGTCCCGGCGGACCGGTTCCACATTCGGGAGAAGCCCTAGGGCTTGGGGCCCCCTACGGGGGTCGGACGATGACAGCGAACTACGGAGATCGGTTCGCGGGTCCGGGTAGGGGCTTGGCGGGAGTTCCGGCTTGGACGGGAGGAGCGGAACCGCCAGGAGGAGCGAGGCACGCCGGAGGCAGCAATTTCTTTGGAGAAACGGCGGATCCCGCCAACTTCCAGAGAGGGGATCTACCCCCACGACGACCACCACGGAGGAAGAGGAGGAGGCGGAGGATCCGACGGAGGAAGAGGCCGCTATAGCAACATACGCAGTTTCCAGATTTCCACCTTGAGGACAAGGTGGCTCTTTTAGGGGGCGGTATTGATGTGGGCCCACCTATCATCATTTAGCCTATGTTCTATTTTAGTCATTTTCCTGTTTTAGTAAGGAAGGATTATTTTGGTCTTTCACCAATAATAACCCTTCCTTAATAGTCATTTTCCTATTTTAGTAAGGAAGGATTATTTTGGTCTTTCACCAATAATAACCCTTCCTTAATAAGTTATTTTCCTATTTTAGTCAGGAAGGATTATTTTGGTCTTTCACCAATAATAACCCTTCCTTAATTAAGCCTTTGTTTTTCCCTATATAAACTAGGGTTAGCCATCTTTTATTTTTCATGCTTGTATTGAGAAGAAACTCTCAAGTATCAATAAGAAGGATTTAGACTTTGTCCGTCCACCAAAGTTGGGAGTTTGTTCTTTTCTCACAAAAAGATCATTATCTTTCTCTGTTTCTCTTTTCTACAAATCTTTTGTGAATCGAATAGGTCGATTCACATCACTAACAAAGATGACCCTGGGGAGAAAGAGCTTAGATTGGTTGATATTTGTTATCAAGGAGTATCTGAAGTCCAGAACCACTAAATTTTTCTCTCTCGAATGGTCCTCCATGTACAACCTTTGCTAGCATAATGGAGAGGGTTGAATATGTGCGCAGGAGTATGTGTTCATGTCTGTGTTTTGTTTTTTGTGTCCATCGTGCTAGTGGTGTGGTGCATGAGTGTATATGTATCAGTTGGCGTTGTATACGGTGGGAACTACTTGGGTTTGGATCTCTGACCCAAGGTCCACCACTTTCCAGGAAACTTCAACCCAACCATGCCATGAAACAGCTGAAATTAATAGGTCTGGAATCAAATTGAACCGAAAAAGCAAGGTTATTTGCTATGCTTCCGTTTAAGATGCATCCAACAGTCAACATGCAATACAAGATCAAGTCAGTCACTAAACTTGGAGTTCTTGTATCCTTTTCAATTGTGCTTCTTCCCCTCCCAATGGTGGCAAAGCAGCAACAAGTGCATCAAACTGCAAAGAGACAAAAGAGATTTAAATTTTTACATTCATTAATTTGAATACTCTCTAGAAGACATGAACATGCATTTGGTCAATACGTACCCTTTTTGCAGATTGAACCAAAGCTTTACTCATAGTCTTGGCTTGTTCTGAAGTGTTAATCGTCTCCTCTGATGGATTAGCTGCTGGTTCAGGATAGTTAGGAGAAAGTCTGACTGCAGGAGCATCTCTTTGCAGTGTTCCAAATGTGTTCAGTGTAATAAAAGCAATTTCGTTGACTTGCTCTTGTAGCTGGGAGATGATGTCCATGATATAAATGTAAGTTGAAGAAGGATTCTGAATCACAAGTAACAATATAGAAAAACATTAGAAATTTATGCAAGTAAAAAAGTATGATACATATCTTCTAGCAATAAAAGAAATGATGGAAAAATTCGAAAACAACTATTCATAAGGAGATATTCCTCGTGAAGAGGGAGTCGCCTGGTGCGCGCGACGGTAAGGTTTGTTGCTTACATCTTGAAGGATGCATGTTTGAGTCACAAAAAACAGCCTCTACATATAAAAAAGGTTGCGCACATCTTGACCCTCCACAGACCATAAGTAAGCGGGAGCCTCATGGGCACAGGGACGCCTTTTTTAGATATTCCTTGTGAAGTGTGAAACAAGAAGAAGAGCTAACAATAACTATATGGAAACTGAAGTGAGGGGTCAATTTAAAGCTATATATAATGTCACAACCCAAACCTAGAGTGGTTTGGATCTCAAGGTCATGACTAACATAGGTAATGAATTAAGAAAAAGCAATAAATATAACTGAGCTGGATCGTCATGATCATTAACAAAGCTTTGTATAATATGTTCATATATATCAAATCCGCAAAGACCATTAAGTTTACATTATTTCGCATCACAAATCCACTGCACAATACTCACATCCAAAACATGAAGCACATCCAAAGATATCCATCCTGCAACAGCCAATCTATCTTACATCACCAAATACAAACCCAAGTTCTAAAACATATGTTAACTGAGGCATGTGGCAGTATCAGGGACAGCAATCATTTAGCCCAGAGACGTTACATCACCACTGGAGTCCACATACACCTAAGGGAGTCTCTATCTATAGGGACCCGATACCTTCACACTTTGGGATGAAATATCACAAGCCGGCCTCTTGTTTCCTGCACGAACATCACCACAGAGTCCACATACACATACGCCTGAGACGAAACTATACTATCTCGAGACTTTTCGCATGATTAAACTGATGAACACTTGCAACTAGCATGACATTGAATGCTCTCTCATAAACTAGACATCAAACTGTCTGTGGATAAGTCATAAACACAGATGACAAAAGAACAATCTAATTGAACTCTCAAATTTCAATTCCACCTGTTCCTTAAGGCCACGTTTGGTTCGCGGAAAAAATGGAGTTGGGAAAGGAAAGTCATTACTTTTCTATGTTTCGATGCCAAAAGGAATTGAGGAGGAAAGGAAAGTGATTCCCAATAGAAGAAAAATTAGGAGGAAAAAATGGTTCCATCCATCAAGAAAGGAATCACTTTTCCACCTTGAATTTCCTTGGCATTACGAAACATCGGAAAGGAAAATGAATGGGAATTGTAATTTCCTAAAGGAAAGAAAATACCAAGGAATTGATTTCATTTCCGTGAACCAAACGAGGCCTAAGGGTCTGCTTGGCAGTAGTACTTTCACCAATTTTAGAGATTGTTGAGCCGGACGTTTATAAAGTGTTTAAAAAGAACCCTCCTTGGTAATTTTTCTAAGGTACTGATTTGGTCCGCTCAAGCCCCCAAAACCAGTGTGGTTTAATTCTGGATATCTTTATGAACACCCCAAATCTATGGGTTTTGAGGGTTTCTACTATTTTCTTCTATTTATACCCTCATAAAAAATATAATTACAACTACTACCTAAAATAGTCTAATACTCTCTCTCTCTCTCTCTCTCTCTCTCTCTCTGAACTGAGAATTCATAATCACATAACATCAAATTGAAAGTAATAATTCCTTGATGTGACCTAACAATAGATAATGATATAGGCTTTTCTAAGGGCACCACACCATTTACTTGGGGCTATCCCAAATTTTTTTTGAAAAAATTACAAGTTTGCCATCAAATTTTTTTACTTGGGGCTACCCAATTTATTTCCAGCAATCAGTCCTAGGACTGCCAGCAGGTTGGCAATCCTAAAATATGTTAGGACTGCCACCCTGCTGGCAGTCCTAACATATGTTAAGACTGCCAACTTAGTGGCAGTCCTAGGACTGCCAGCAAGTTGGCAGTCCTAATATATGTTTGGACTGCCAACTTAGTGGCAGTCCTTGGAAATGCTGCTGCACCAGAACCCAATTTTCGCCGAAGGTCTGGATGTCGGCGGCCCTACCGCTTCCCGACGAGCACACCGGGGAGAAGACGACATTGGCGTCGTAGATCCTGTCGCCGCTGCCGGGTGGGCAGTGGAAGTGCATCATCTCGTTCCCGTCGACCGCGCAGCGAGAGTCGGAGTCGGCGAGGGAGCGGACGGCCGAGCGGTAGTCGTCGAAGCGGGAGACAGTACGGGGACCGGTGGATGGGGACGGTGAGGGACTGGAGGAGGAGACGGAGGAGAGGAGGGAGGCGGCGGCTGGAGGCGGAGGAGAGGAGGGAGGCGGCGGCTGGAGGAAGGAGGAGGAAAGAGGAGGGAAAAACCCTAAGTTTGGGATAGCCCCAAGCAATTTTCGGGACGTCCCCAGTAAAAGTTCCTCAAACTTGGACTGTCCCCTAGTAAAATGACGCCCCCAGTAAAATGCGCGGTGCCCTTAGAAAAAGCCATGATATAATAATATTGCTTTGCGAGGACTTTTGTTTATTTACGAGCATATATGTAATTGTATTCACTTAAAAAACTTTCAGAACCGCTCGCTAATGAATTACCCATCATTGATTGGACTAGTTTAAGACCCTCTACTAAAACCACCAAAAACAAACTGTACATCTCATAACCGCTCGTAACCAGTACTTTAGAAACACCTCGTAAGCGTGCCCCCAATTGCCAAGCAAACCCTAACACAAATCATATGTTTTCAAGTGCTGTCGTCATAAGAATTGCAATCTTAACAATGTCCACACACACAGTCCGCCGAAACTGAACGATTCAAAACCCTAGCGATCTCTCGAAACGAAAAACGATTTACATCATAACAATACGTGAAAACTATTTCTCGGACCTCTCTCTCTCTCTATGTCGCAACGTGTCCTGGCGTGTCCCCGGGTGTCGGCGTGGCGAGTCAGACAGGACAAAAGAGGACACGAAGGCGGAAAAGCTCTCGGGGAAGAAGAACTTAGGGTTTTAGAGTTGGATCTGGCACCTGTAGACGCGGACGGGAAGTTCTCGAGGAAGGAGGCGGATCGAGCTAGGTTTCCGAGCGGTTGAAGTCGCAATCTTTGCTGTTTCTGGTGCGGTGCTTGGGGGAGATTCAGGAAGTGGAAAGCGAAAGTGAGTAGTGAAACTTGTAGAACTCGCAATTAAAATACGTTCTATATTATAAACTAAAGAAATATGGAGATAGAAAATGGAGAAAATTGTTTATTCATTCACTTGTATCACAGTCAACTTGTGAAGAACCCTTTATATAAAATTGTTTATTCATTCACTTGTATCACAGTCAACTTGAGAAGGACCCTTTATATAGGCTTTAGAGCATCTCCAACCCTATTGTGAGTTTGGAAAAAATGGTTGCCACGTAGGAATGACAAACATTTTTTTCAAAAGTACTTATCCAATACAAATGTGAAATAAATTGTGAAGTTGGCATGGCAATGACATGACAAGGAGAATGTGAAGTTGGTTGTCTAGATCTAGACAATGCACTTCACAATGACTTTATGTCCACATCATCAATTATGGATAAAAATATATATAAAAAAAAGAAGTGAAAAAGTTGTCTTGGAAGTTGAAAAAAAGTAATTTTATTGTCTTCTCAAACTTTTGCATTGGAGAACACATTTTTATCTCATTGTCTTGTGTGAATGTCTTCTTGCCACATAGGAAAGACATTGTCTTGTGCATCATGCCACATAGGATTCACAACACAGAACAAGACAATAGGGTTGGAGATGCTCTTACAATGAAGGTTTAACATCATTATGACAATTAAAAGAGAAATGCCAAAAGACATAGGTTATGCATAACCAAATGTCATAGGTTATAGATAACCAAAAGATATAGGTTATATAGGCTAAATAATTATGGTGAATTATCAATATTTATAACACTCTCCCTTGGATATTCACCATTAATTAGTTGGTGATGTATGCGCATTTGTTGCCTCGTTAAAACCTTACTAAGAAAAATCCAGTGGGAAAAAAAATCTTAGTCAAGGTAAAAGAGTACAACGCGCAAAACACAAAAATATTCTTCATGAGTCATACTCCCCCTCGATATAATGGATTTGCTTGACTTCGATCACTTTCGTCCTTTGGAGTTCACGTGCATAAAATAATTTTGGTGGAATGTGCTTATTCGATCTCCTTTGATGAATCCCTCTCGGACTTGTGTAATGCAAGCCGTATTGTCTTTGAATATTATTGTAGGCTCATCTGTAACTATAGGTAGTTGACAATTTTTTCGTATATGATAAATGATCGATCGCAACCACACACTTTCTCTTGTTGCTTCTTGTAATTCAATTGATTTTGCATGGTTAGAAGAAGTTGCTACTGAACCTTGCTTTGTTGATCGTCAAGATATAGCTGCATGGTTATTAATAAACACGTAACATGTTTGGGAGCAACCCTTATGAGGGTTAGAAAAATATTTGAGTCTGCACAACCAACTAGACAAGAATTATTAGTGGAATCACAGAAGCAAAATAATACCATGTCAGTTGTTCCACGAGATATCTCAATACATGTTTAACTACATTCAAATGTCTAAGTGTAGGTGCAAAAACTATATCTAGATAATAAAATGTAATACCTGGTCTTGTGTATTGGCTAGATATAGTAGTGCTCCATTAACATTTAACACGGTATTTAAGAACCAAAAACTTTTTCATCTTCTCCCTTTGGTCGGAATGGATCTTTATCCAAATCCAAACTACGTACAACCATAGACATATGCAAATCGAGGCTAACCTTTGTCTTTCCCAAGTCTTTTATTTCAAATTCATTCTTCAAATAGTTTGCAGTTTTCTCAAATTCTATATAGGAGACCTGATCAGGTTTTATATCATCTCTATATATTGCTACTATCGAGAATCTATTTTCGAATTTCTTAATGAAGACACATGGTTAAATTTGATTATTTTTATATCATTCCTTAGTCAAATATACAATAAGACGATTATACCACATTCTTTTGGATTATTTCAACCCATATAATGCTCGTCTAAGTTTAATTGAACACATGCCCTTTGACTTAATCTATTGCATTGTAAATCCTTCTGAAATTTTTATATAGATGTTAGAATCTAAGTCTCCGTAGAAATATGCAGTTACAATATCCATAAATCTTATATCAAGATTTTTAGAAACTGTGAGACTAATTAGATATCTAGAATGGCATCCGTAACTGGAGAGCATGTCTCAACGTAGTCAATTCCAGGTCTTTGAGGGAAACCTTGTGCTACAAGTCGGACTTTGTATCTTTCAACTTCGTTTCTCTAATTTTGTTTTTTCACGAAACACACATTTAAAACCAACATGGTTTATGTCCTTTAGTGTTTCCACTATAGGCCCAAACACACCACGTTTTTCTAATGAATTTAGTTATGCTTGAATAGCATCTTTCCAGATTGGCCAATCTTTTCTTTGTCGACATTCATTTATACTACGTGGTTTATTTTCACAATCATCGTTGTCCTTTGATGTTTCAGTAGCTACTGCATAACTAAATATGTCATCGATGACAAGTGCTTGTCTATTCCACAATTCACCTAAACATGCATGAAATATCGAGATCTCTTCATTTTCAGGTACCTGTGCCTCTCTAGAGGCATCCATAGGCATTTCAGTGAATTTAAAAACATGCACATCTTCATTATTTATTTTTGGAGCTCCGGCCACTATTAGGCTTTTATCAGGACAATATGTTTCATTAGCTTTCCTCTTTCTAGGAGCACTATCCTTGGAACCTATAGGCCTACCACAATTTTAACGTGTAGTAGTAGATTCATTTGCCGAATTGTTTGAATTTTTGTCCAACTGGAACAATTATTCTGGCTGGCACATGTGATCTATTTACCTTTGTGGCATTTATATGCATCAGGTAATTGATTTGCAATTTCTTGCAAATGTATCATTCTACTTGTCTCATAATCTAGGCTCTTTATTTTTTGAGACCTGCATGGGCCACCACTAAAAGACGTGTCATGCCCCGCTCCCAGATTACGTCGAGCTGAGTACGTAACACTATCCCCAGACTACGCGACATACGAATACTCCAGTACCCATATTTGCGATTGTTGCCCTTAAGGTTCTAGGATAGGTTATCACAGGTTATAATCAATAAAATCAATAAAGGACCATTCTAAACTATAAATAGGGAAATGGACTACTTTACCAAGTAAAACTATTAATAAAAAAATAATTATATACAATATACATATATACCTGATTGATGATAAGAATAAGATATAGTTCCAGCATGATCGCTTCAATCGCATCATCTTGATCCTATTCTCCGGTCCTCTTCAATGTACAACATCAGCTCCTTAGAAGTGTCTACAAATCTAGTGAACACTACTAGGTCATCAAACGACATGCAAGCCCTCAGTCAAGGACGAGGAAATAAAATAAATAAATTGAGAATATCTGAGGTGATCGGATTCTCGAAATTCCAAAGTAAAAGAATTTATAAATTAATTCAGAGGGAACATAGTGTTAACTTAAAATATGACTCTGACTAGATTCTATTCTAGTGAATTTCTCAGTATTCTTTTCCTATGACTAAATCATAATAATTCATAAATAACAACTACAACCACAATCACAAAAACCTAAATTCACTACCACAATCACAAATAATTTTCTATATGATGATGCAATTTAGAGAACACATTTGGATCACATTCATCATATTTTTTCGGCAACAATCCTGTGACCAGGAATCAGGTTGTGGCATGATGGCACGGTGCTTAGAGTCCAGCCCCACACTTCATGTGTGGAAAAATAATTGTATATTGATTCACCTAATCGATCTTTTTAATCGAAATAGGTATTGATTCAGGACAGGTAAGTGAGCTAAGCCTCACACACTCACTTTGCAAGACCTTGCAGAAGGAGCTAACTACTGATCAGTTTTGTTGTTATTATATTGCAGAGATTTTGGGTGTGATCCAGTTGTTCTTTTCCGTCCAATGCACTAACCTAGTGCTACAATCAATTCTTATTCTATTATCTTGCATTATCTCTGCTATGTATCTCATTTCAAATCTCCATATGCAAGAACATGTCTTGCCTAGAGTTTCAGGATTCAAGTAATACACCGTTTCATATTCCGAGATTCAGGTACATATCTTATCATGAATTTCATGATTCAAGCATGAATTGAATTCAAGTATATTATCTTATTCTTGAATATCGAAATAACACGAGAATACAAATTCAGGTAATAATTATTTTCAACTAACACAGAGAAGAGATACTAGAAACTTGAATTTTGTTTCGCTTGCGTGACTTGTGTTTGTGGCCTACGCATCTGAAGTTCTAAAGGAAATTGACCCCTAATAATTTAAATTAATCACAAGTATGCCTCTATGAAACTAACTCAAAATTCCTATAAATTGGGTTTAATATATATAAAAATTTCGTATTTCAAAATGGTTCTTTGGAAATTCTTGAAAATTACTATAAATTGGGTTTACCATAGCAATTCTAGCAATCGTTCTGGTCGCTTAAGGAACTAAAAAAAATTCATTAGAATAAATATCATAAAACATATCAAGAATCAAGTTTCTATCATAATCATGCAATACCATATACCTATGTACATAAAAAAAATTCAACATTTTATTCGTAAGGTATTTACCATTATGAACCTTTGAAAATATTTTCTATAATTGAAGATTCTTTGAAATTGTCAAATAAAATATTTGAAGTCTATAGATTATCAAAGTTATAAATACTTTTAAGTTATAACAAACCTAAAATAAGCAATAATACAAGTATTCCTTTGCTAACTTTACAATATATTTTATTTAACAACATCCATTCTCAAACCAAACTGATCCCTTAAGTAACAATTATAAAATCTGTCAACCGTGTCATAATTCAACTTTTTGGAAATTAATATAATCTATGTTGTGTTCCAAAACCAACCAAATCAATCTATGCGATGCTACTAGGACTTTTTACTTGTTTTTCCTTCATTCATGCTAAAAACCTTTGATTAAACCCAAATTTTGTCACGACCCGCACCCGGAGTAAGGGCACGAGTGCGTGACAGCGTCCCAGCCTATGCCACAGAAATGACGTAGAACGTTATCTAGGTCTACTATCTAACAACAATTATAATATCAAAACATGCCGAGATGGTTAACTCCAAACGGAGGACAAGCAATGACAATATAATATACTCAATCACAATATTCTAAGGAGGATAAATGATACTGAAAGATAAAGACAACAAGATATTAAAATATCATCCAGAAAATCCGACATAGAAATAATACAAGTACAGAGTCTCAGAGTCAACAATATCAAATACAAATTCTAATATAATAACATGCCAAGGTCTAATCTGGAGACAAAGTCCAGTACCAAACTAATCTAGCTGAGCTACCACTAATGCCTCACCGGCTGGAACTAACCCCTGTTGGACTAGGGTCTCCCGGTCTATGTCCACTACGTCATAAGGACCATAGTAGGTAGGACACTTGTCCTCGCCATAATCTGTAAAAAAAATTCAACATATCCAGTCAGGATGGAACGAGCACAAATCTTCAATAACAGTTCTAGTTAGACGTTAAAAAATATATAGCAGTAAATAGAGAGAATATACAAGGTAAAGTGATACGTACATGAATCATGATAAGGCATATCAAGACTGTAAATAAATGTGAGAGCAAGAGAACAGTGTATATCATGTACAGGAATCAAGAAAACTACTATCTGTGTGAGTTAGCACTAGTTTCAACATGTGATCGGCTTAGGAACATGATACAAGATTTGGCCTGGTTAATCATACGTGCAGTGTATGATTAACAATGTTCAAGGTTCAAGACTTGATATAAGAAGGATATTGATCACATATCTACGCTAATACCTCCACCCCCGACCAGTATAGTGGATCCAACCATGACACGTTATGACACAGAATTCTCTGAGAAGGTAGCTAGCCTTCACAGGAATCGTGTCTATACAGTGCACAAGGAATAAGGACAAGGCTGGCATAAGGTATACCAAGGAATACAAGAAATAACATCTCATGACGGGATCCAGACAAATACCAATCTGTGTGAACAATGTATCAAGAGAACAAGGCTATCTACACTAAATACAAGAAACATAGACGATATCATAAAACAGAAATATTATCAGAGAATGTACTCGTCTGAGATCCAGTAGAAAATGTTGACAGTAAATCGAGGCTCAAAATGAAATCACAGACCTAAAGATGAGATATACATAAGTTAAATAGGGTTTAGCAGTGTTAGACATGATTTTCTAGTGTATGCTATACAATCTAGGTCAAACTCAGTCAAACTAAGTCAAATTAGGTCAAACTAAGTCAAACTAAATCAAACTGAGTCAAATTAGGTCAAAGGTTGACCTATAGTTGACTTTTGATCAACTGGTCAACTCTGGTCAACTCCTAATCCAATCTAGGTCAAACTAGGTCGATGGTTGACCTACAGTTGACTTTTGGTCAACTAGTCAACTCTGGCCAACTTCTAGTCCATTCTAGGTCGGATGTTGACTCTAAGTTGACTTTCAGTCAAAATAGTCAACATTGGTCAAACTAGGCTAAGTATCCTATTCCTAACCATTACCTACCAAGATATCCCAATCCTAACCATTACCTACTAAGATATCCAAAGTAACATCTCCACTGATACCTACTCCATTATACTAGGGTACCCTCTATAGGATATCTATTTTATAATCTGATAACCATACCCGTCTACCTAGAATCATGTTATCAGAATCCTCGTCACGCCAGTAAGTATGGCTGCAATAAACCATAGGGTCCGCAACTAAGGTACATACTTCTAAGATCGTGGTATCTAATATTTTTGCATTGCCGCATGCTTGGCTGCGAAAATCTTAAATTCCCACAACCCAAAAAATACATCCAAAATTAGACCCTATGTCTTCACCATGCCTGCTAATATGGCTGTGGAAGACTCTAGATTCCATAACCGAGGCAACTTAGTCCAAAGGTTTATCCTGGTAGAAAATCTATGAACACCAAGAATCAAATTCAACTACGGACAAGGAAGAATAGACAGAAATAGTTGGAATAAATTTTGAGATAGTTTATCATGAGATTCTCAAGGGTCGTCCCTAAAATCTTCTCAAGAAGTTCTAACTGTGATTGAGTATCCTTAGCCTATAGCCTATATCTTCTAAACCTATAGCAGGCTCATAGCAGCACTCTAAGTCAAGCACCACTACGACATCACACTAATTGCGACTTCTGACATGTATGCGCCACTACTAAAAACGTATCACGACCCACACCCAGAGTAAGGGCACGAGTGGGTGACAACGTCCCAGCCTACGCCGCAGAAACGACATAGAACGCTGTTTAGGTCTACTATCTAACAACAATTATAATATCAAAACCTGTCGAGATGGTCAACTCCAAACGGAGGACAAGCAATGACAATATAATATACTCAATCATAATATTCTAAGGAGGATAAATGATACTGAAAGATAAAGACAACAAGATATTAAAATATAATCCAAAAAATTTGACACAGAAATAATACAAGTCCAGAGTCTCAGAGTCAATAATCTCAAATACAAATTCTAATATAATAACATGCCAAGGTGTAATCTGGAGACAAATTCCAATACCAAACTAATCTAGCTGAGCTACCACTAATGCCTCATCGGATGGAACTAACCCCTGCTGGACTAGGGTCTCCCGGTCTATGCCCACTACGTCATGAGGACCATAGTAGGTAGGACACTCGTCCTCGCCATAATCTGTAAAATTTTGTCAACATATCCAGTCAGGATGGAACGAGCATAAATCTCTAATAACAGTTCTAGTTAGATGATAAAGAATATGTAGCACTAAATAGAGAAAATATACAAGATAAAGTGATACGTACATGAATCATGGTAAGGCATATCAAGACAGTAAATGAATATAAGAGCAAGAGAATAGTGTATATCATTTACAGGAATAAGAAAAACTACTATCTATGTGAGTTAGCACTAGTTTCAACATGTGATCGGCTTAGGAACATGATACAAGATTTGACCTAGTTAATCATACGTACGGTATATGATTAACACTGTTCAAGGTTCAAGACTTGATACAAGAAGGGTATTGATCACATATCTACGCTAATACCTCCGCCCCCGACCAGTATAGTGGATCCAACCATGACACGTTATGACACAAGATTATCTGAGAAGGTAGCTAGCTTTCGCAGGAATCGTGTCTATACAGTACACAAGGAACAAGGACAAGGCTCGCACAAGATATACCAAGGAATACAAGAAATAACATCTAATGATGGGATCCAGACGAATAGCAATCCGTGTGAACAATGTGTCAAGAGAACAATGATATCTACACTAAATACAAGAAACATAGACGATATCATAAAACAGAAATATTATCAGAGAATGTACTCGCTTGAGATCCGGTGGAAGATGTCGACAGTGAATCGAGGCTCAGAGTGAAGTCACAGACCTAAAGATGAGATATACATGAGTTAAATAGGGTTTAACAATCTAGGTCAAACTTAGTCAAACTAAGCAAACTAGGTCAAACTAAGTCAAACTAAGTCAAACTGAGTCAAACTAGGTCAAAGGTTGACCTATAGTTGACTTTTGGTCAATTGGTCAACTTTGATCAACTTCTAATCCAATCTAGGTCAAACTAGGTCGATAGTTGACCTACAGTTGACTTTTGGTTAATTGGTCAACTCTGGTCAACTCCTAGTCCATTCTAGGTCGAATGTTGACTCTACGTTGAGTTTCAGTCAAAATAATCAACCTTGGTCAAACTAGGCCAAGTATCCTATTTCTAACCATTATCTACCAAGATATCCCAATCCTAACCATTATACCTACCAAGATATCCCAATCCTAACCATTACCTACCAAGATATCTCAATCCTAACCATTACCTACCAAATATCCCAATACCTTAGATACTAGGTAATACCCTTACCTTAGTAGTATTCTACCTTAGGCTAGGTAACAATACCTTAGTCTCCAATAGCAATACCTTAACACCCAATATCAACCTTAGATATCTAGTATCTATCTATATACCCCATGCTATTAGATAACCAATACCTTGCATCTATACCATAGTTCCTAGGTAACCCCTTTACCTTATAGGTAAATCCAATACCTTGAGGTAAAAGGTAAAACTAAAGATATCCTAAGATACCACTATAGGTATCTCAAGATACCACTATATATATATCCTAAAATACTAATCCTAATATCCAATAATACTTCTAGATAGGATACTAACTATCTATACTATCTTTAGACTCTAACATCCTACTAGAAACTCTAACATACAAATATATCTAACTCTAACTCATCTAACTACTAACATAGACTAAGATACAAGATACTAACTAACTAACCATCTAATCTTCTAACTCTAACATATCATATACTAAGTCTAACATATAAACTAACTTATCTAACTATCTAACTCAATATCCTACCAATATCTTACCCTTAGACTATAGGTAATTCTCATTACATTGTCAATACCTTAGACATTAACTTAGCCTACTAATTTACCCTCTAAGGTACTCATTCACATTTTTGGATACCCACTCATCTACATCTTAAGACACTAACCTAGATACTAGTAAGATACTAATATATATCTTACCCCAAGATACCAACTTACCTTATCCTAAGATATCTAATAATCTAACATCTAGTATCCCAATCTCCAAGATACCAACTCATCTAGTATCTTAACCCAAGACACTAATATATACCTTTACTAACTAGGACACCTTAAGATACTAACTTGCAAGACACTAACATATACATCTAACTAACTAATACTAACTCACAACATACACACACACACAAACACAAAGGGGCTGCTGCTGCTTACTGCTTCTGCAAGTTGTCGCTGCTTCTGCAAGCTGCTGCTGCTTCTGCAAGCTGTTGCTGATGCTGCTTATGCAAGCTGCTTCTGCAAGCTGCTGATGTTGCTTCTGCAAGCTGCTACTTCTACTGCTTATTGGCAGCACAAGCCCCCCTCATCTTCTCTCTTCTTCTCACTCACTCCCTTCTAATTCCCTCTAACTCTCTCACTCACAACACACACAAATAAGCACACACTCTCTCAAACACTCTTCCCTCTCCTCACACACACACTAATACTAAACCACAACACAACCAGGCCACTTACAAACACACAAACAATTTACAACTCCCTTCAAGCACACTAACACATATGCACTTCTTCCCTCTCCTCAAACACACACACACACAACACATATATATAAACATCTAACATAACAAACCACATCCACAGTCTAACATATATATATATATATATATATATATATATATATATATATATATATATATATATATATATATATATATATATATATATATATATAATCACCCAAATCAGCCCATATATGTAAATATATACCAAATTGGTATCTATACTTATAAACATGGCTTGTAGGCCAAATATACAAAGATACATACATAGGTATCTATATAAAAACTAAATGGGACATCCTAACCATGGCTAATCTATTCTCTAACATGTATAAAACTGAAATTTGAAGTCTAAATAGCCTATTAGGCATAAACACAAACACTTGGTGGGCCACCCTCAAAATTTCTCCATGGATGACACCAAACCACTCCTAATTTCCTATTGATGACTCAAAAGAGCCTCTAGATCAATCCTAAGGGTGGTTCATGCATGGAGGTTGTTCCTATAGATTCAAAACTAACAAATATGCAAAGGAAAGATGAAATAGAGAGGGTTTAGAGAGAGATACCTATTGGGAGTGGTTTTCCAATGAACAATCCAAAGGACACAAATCCGACACGGATTCCTCTAGCAAATAGACTCCCCTCCTTGCTCTTGGCTCCACAATCCTTGTAGGCTCCTTTTTCTTGCAAGAATGAGAGGATTTGGTGGAAGAATGAATGTATTTGAGGGAGAAAACAAATGGGTTTGCTCTCAAGTTGGATAAGAACACCAAATGGAAGATGATGGAGGATACTATAAAAAATAAATGATGGAGGCCTCTCCCCTCTCTTGGCTGCCATGTAAACCCTATTTGGATCAATAGGAAATGTCCAAGTTGCCCCTAATGGTTCCTCTTTGGTTAATTTAAGTCATGCAATAAATTGGGGTCAAATTGGTCAAAGTTCTAAACTCTAAATGACTAAACTTGTCATGTGGGATTAGTCTAAATGCACTAGCCTAATGAGTCAAGTTTGTGGGCCATGCCAAGCTAATCTTTGGGCTCCGACTAGAGTCTAAGCTACCCGGGCCACTAACATAAGTCAAAATTAGACGAAACTCAAATCCGACTAAACTAATCCCCAAAATACAATATTAATAAATAAATATTCACAAAATATTAGAATATGAAAAATGACAAAATTACTCTCATTTTTGAAAACAGGCAATTATAATCCTATCCCCTAGAAAAATTTTGTTCTCGAAATTTGAATTGGTTGTACTCTTCTCTAGGTCAAACCCCCAACAATCAAAGTCTACAACATTCTATCCAAAGTTATACAACATACAATTCTATGGAAAGGGAAACAAACATACATGGTTTTAGTCTCTACAGTATCATGTTATTACAGTCTCCATTGGGATTTTCTATTAATCTAGCATTAACATCACATATGCAAACTAAGGGTACTAAGAAATCAATCAAGAAAACAATGGGTGGAAAGAAACAGGAAGAAGGAAAGAACAAGACCTAACCTCCTAGTCCATCACCTACAGTGTGGATCTCCTTGACTGCCATCGCAAAAGCCCTGCTCTGGCGGGGTATATCCCGCTGCTGGTACGGGGCATGATGCTATGCCACAGGTGGCCTAGCTCTCACTCTCTTCTCCAAGATACCAAAGTAACATCTCCACTGATACCTACTCCATTATACTAGGGTACCCTCTATAGGATATCTATTTTATAATCTGATAACCATACCCGTCTACCTAGAATCATGTTTTCAGAATCCTCGTCACGCTAGTAAGTATGGTTGCAATAAACCATAGGGTCCGCAACTAAGGTACATACTTCTAAGATCGTGGTATCTAATATTTTTGCATTGCCGCATGCTTAGCTGCGAAAACCTTAAATTCTCACAACCCGAAAAATATATCCAAAATCAGACCCTATGTCTTCACCATGCCTGCTAATATGGCTGTAGAAGACTCTAGATTCCATAACCGAGGTAACTTAGTCCAAAGGTTTATCCTGGTAGAAAATCTATGAACACCAAGAATCAAATTCAACTACGGACAAGGAAGAATAGACAGAAATAGTTGGAATAAATTTCGAGATAGTTTATCATGAGATTCTCAAGGGTCGTCCCTAAAATCTTCTCAAGAAGTTCTAACTGTGATTGAGTATCCTTAGCCTATAGCCTATATCTTCTAAACCTATATGTAGCTGCCCTTCCCAGAAATTTGGAATATTTTATTATTATTTATTTTATGGGTTTACAAATGTTTGTATTATTATTTTAGAAATTGAGGAATGGTTTCAAATTATTAAAATAGAGGTACAAATTTATATTTTATTATTAAGGTGCTATCCTATATATATATATATAACAAGATTATTAGTATTTATGATATTTATGGAAGTATTTTAGATTTGTGAGTTTAAGGATACATATATGTATAATATGTATATGGGGTATATATATATTTTGTATGATAGAGATATATGTGCGAATATAGATATATATTATCTATGTTTGTGTGTGTATATATGAACATATATATATATATATTTATATATATATATATATATATATATATATATATATATATATATATATATATATATATATATATATATATATATATATATAAGGATATGTAAATATATGAGGCTTAATAAAATAAAAAAAAGAATAAGAGCCAGGTCCAGCCAACTAAGGCCAGGCCGAGCTCCCCATAACCCAGCCCATTTGAGCTAAGAACCCATTGGCCGAGCCTTGGCCCCTGAACCCCAGCTCAGGCCAGCACCCGGCCCAGTAGGAACATCCCCAGCCCAGCAAATGGCCACAGACGAGCAAAAGAAAACCAAAAATCTCTTTAGCTGAGCCCACACCCGAGAGCAACTGGGTTATATATATATATCCGCGCGGAAGCCTCGACAAGAGAAAACTCGAAACCTAATCTCCTCAAACGAACGACCACCGCCACCCAGACATGGGCGACCCCCCGGCCCTGTGCGCGCACCATCGTGGGCCACCGCCGGCCGGAGATCCGCCGGAGGACGGCTGACGGCGCACGAAACAGAGGATCCAGAACAGAGTAGTGCGACAGCAGTAAGCACTGTGAGGGGGGCGACTTCACAACGATTTCACGCCTCGATCGAGCGATCGTTTCGCGTGTCGTCTTCGCAGGTACGACCACAACCTATACGTCTACCAATCCCTTCAACTGGATTAATTTATTTTGCGTCATGTACGTCGGAAAACGAGCCCGAAGTCGAGCAAAAACCTGTCCAAAAACAGGATAGTTTCGCAGTCCAGGAACCTACATTGACGGACCGATTTCGATCAATCCAGTAACTTTTTAGAAATTCCACCTGAACACAAATATTGACAACATATACGAGATGGAAACCCTATTTATAGATTTATTTTTTATCAAATATATTGCTGTTAATTTAACTTCAAAGTTCGGGAAAAATCTGTTTTTAAAATCACAAAATTGCTCCACACGACATGCGTCACGCCAATCGGGACGACGTGGTCGCGAATTGAAAGCATCAAAGCTGCGTAACGGCTTCGTGGTCGTGTGGGCTTTGACGGAATTCGAATTGGTCGCGTGTGCGCGACGAATTTGATACGTATCCGTCGAAATTCACCGTATCGTGCACGTTGCAAATTCTCCAATTACTTTGTGCACGCTCGTCAGATCGAGATGAAACTTATGCCAGCAGAACCGTATCATTTTTCTGGTCCTGTATGCCAAGTTTGGTCCAATTCTGAGACCGTTGATAAAATCACCGTTTTGCGGGCCCTACGGTCCCACTCAACGGGCGATTTTGTGCACGGCCCGCCGGAATCCAACTCTGGACATACGGTTGGGTTCGTATCGGAAAATCGGATCCGTAGACATGTAGTTTGACGACTTTAGAGACCGTTGACTCTGGCACGCTTTTCGGTGCAAAGCGGGTCCAACGGCGGACACCGTTTTTGCCCGAAATTGCCGTTTTGCCCTTGTGTCCAGAATTGGACGTAAGGACAGGCAATCCTAGCTAATTGGACTATTCTAAGATCATTGGTATTGTTTTTTTTCAGCTTCCGGGGACTGTTGTATGGGTTTTGACTATAGTGGCACATTGAGTAGTTCAGATTGTCGGTTTCACCAGCAAAGGACCACAGGCGAGTACAGTTTATTGTCTGCATTTCGATATTGATTTTCACTATATTTCATTGGTTTGTCATTAGTTATGTGATTATTTTTTATTATAAATTGTTGAGTCGGGAATGAGAAGTACCAAGGATGTGTGATCTGACCTTAGACCGTGTAGACCGTGTAGACCGTGTTGCAATTATTTCTTGTAGACCGTATAGACCGTGTTGCATTTATTTCTTATAGACAGTGTAGACAGTGATTTATTTATTGCAAAGTAGACCGTGTAGACAGTGATTTATTTATTGCATTTAATCTGTGTAGTTCGTGATTATTATTCTGTAGACAATGTTTCTTTATTGCAATATTTTCTGTAGACCGTATAACTGTAGACCGTGTAGACCGTATCGCATAATTGTCCCGAGACCGATCACATATCAAAGGTACTTCTAACAGTGGGGAAAGTATATGTGTCTATTTATCTACTATTGATTTTCTGTCTAATCTTACGGCTTTACTGTTTATTTTCAAAACTCATGATTGATGTCTAACCTTTGTTTATAGTCATTTTTTTTATTGAAATTGCATTCAGTGGATTGTGCTCGTTCCATTCCTGACTGGAAACCAACATTTTCAGGTTAGCCGTGGATTCACTTAGCTTGGGAGTGACGGGTGTACTTGCAGACAAAGGCCTAGAGACAAGTTAGATAGATGAGTTGTAGTCATTCCAGTATTTGTACAAGTTTATATTTTTCTGCAAATGTAAATCTTGTGAACATTGTAAGTTAAATTAATTTTGTGAATGAGCATCTTTGTGATTATGATCTTCATGGCCGTGACAGCGTACTACCGCCGACACTGCGGCGTAGGCTGGCTTGGACACGTCTCGTATCCGTTTAAAAAAAAAACGGGTACGGGTCGTGACAAGTTTTTGTGGTGGCCCATGCAGGCCGTCTTCGCAAATTATGCGAACTCGTGATAGTACTTAAGTTAGTTGTACTATTGCGAGCCTGCAACAAGAAAAAAATGCTCATTCACGAATTAGGATTAATTTATTTTAAGTGAATGGCTAGGACTAGGAGTCCCTCATACAAATTTATCGATGGGTAGTCTAGGCCATGCAATGTAGATAATGAGTTATTAACTTTGATAGTTATCAGATCCCCATAGGTACACTAGTATCTCTTGATATGACGATGTAATCTAATTTGGATAGATTATTCCCTTGGTAAGGCAGGGCTTCATAGAATTAATGATCTAGACTTGATAGATTATTCAATTCATTCTCTTGCCTCCTTGGATATTGTCACCATATCTTAGTCTGAATTGCCCATTTAAAACCCTATTTTGCCGTAAGGGAATAGTTTACAATTCCTGATTCGGTTATTCAAATGCAAATCTCGAGGAAGACTGATCCAAAAAATTTCTTCCATGGTTCGAATACACGTGAAAGAGATACCAGAGTGTTTGTAGTTCTTTGTCTTCAGTTTATTCCTCCCTGTGCAACCTGTTATTTTAAAGATTGTGACTGATAGGACAAATATTTATGTCTTATTTCCTAGTCAACTTGTTTGAATCTCTAGAAGCTCAGGGATTTATTTACAGATATAGTTACGAGAATGTTAATTAACTCATACTGGCAGGACAGCAGCGCACTGTCGCCATTTATTTAAATTTTGGAGACTAGAGAATCACTGCAGCCAGCAGCGCACTGGCGAGACACAACCCCTAGAGGTAAAATTAGTTTAAGAAAATATAGGTGATGGAATGTTGCCAAAACTATGGCTAGTGGTCCTCTCTTGATCGTTGATATCCTTGAGCCAATATGGGGTAGAGTTAAGAGGTGTTAAATTTTGTATCATGTCGAGTTACGAAACCAAGGGTTTACCACAGCCAGAGTATACAGGCGAGGCATAATCCGCGGTGAAATGACTTCAAACATGAATACAAGTTTGGGATACCATGGAGGATAGGACAGTGCCCTGTATATTCTATAAGATCCGAAGCCAATAGTAGTAGAAGTTCTGTGAGATTGGGTAGCGTGTCTCCCGATCTAGCATTCCGTGGTCCTTGTGACCTATCGACGAGGATATTGTTTGACGCCAATAGGTTTACCTAGAATATAGAGTTTAGAGGTTCATAACCCATTAGTCGCCAAGGCATTATGGATAAGAAGATAGTAGGATAACCGTGTAAGCAAGAACACCGGGTAAGGTTTGATTCTCACAAAACTCAAACTACTTGTAACTCCTTTCAAATTCTCGCGTACTTGTAATTCGACTATTTTGACCAACGCTGCTATTACAGCCTAGTTTTTGCAAGCTTACTCTTTTATCGAGCTTGATTCAAGACATATGTTTATTGGGGACGCCCACTAATTTATTGTCTAATCAGAATCAGTGTATTATGGTCTGATCAACCATGATGCATTTGGTTCGCACTTTATTTAATCACCCTACGTGGATTGAGATATAGATGTTCCTAGGGTCTCATCCACGACTGCATTGACAATTCCTCTTGAATTATATGTTCGTCTTTGAATCACGAAATTGTATTCAGTAACATCTCCATTGAATTCTTTATTATTTTGTCTTTCACCGATTTGGAAAGACGAAAGCTCGTGATGGTAGAAGATACAGAGTGTTCCCATGGCTATGATAATGGTAGGCACAAGTGTAGCTACCATCGGCCAGTCATATGATTGAGTTACTCGTTCTCCCATCGACCCTCAAACTACCTTTGAGACTTTCGAGCCATCTGAATTTGAGAATGATTAGGTTTTACCCTCAGTCAGAACGCCAACCTAGGAGACTATCTATTCTCAAGAAACCAAATATTGTGAGTCTCAAATTATTTGCTGGAAGCTTGCCTTAACTAGTAACCCTTAAGCCTTGAACCAACCCTTCCTCGGCCGAAGCCCACAGTTAGACATGAGATGAGTGGACAATAGGATAATCATTTACCGTGACACTCATCCCGAGATTGGTTTCCAACAAGTATCGTCCTAGTTATGTAAATTTTATTATTAAAGACCTAACTAGTGTTGGAACACCACAGTCACTATCTTAGCCAATACCATAGCTTAAATACCAAGTCATACTATGACCTACCAGTTGTCAACAGCAATATATGATCACCACAACCCTTGTGACCATAGTCTGGCAGGTTTGACACAAATAGAATTTCTTGACTTAATTGTTAGAAATCGTTTCTTATGTTGTGCCTTGGAGTTGGTTACCCCATCGGAAACTCTCGTATACTGCGGACGAGTAAGTCATTCTATTTTATCGACCATGTGTCATTGCACACGCACTCGTTTTCCATTTATTGAGAAACGACCCTTGGCTTGACTTATATCTACCATATTCCGATACGTCGTGCCTTATTCTCTATTAACAAGAGTCGAGGTACAGTACCTGGACTTTGGAATCCTTCTAATTTCATTGTTCCTAAAACCATATCCTAGCCTCTAAGGTGGGTAGACTGTAAGCCTTCTTGGAATATTCGAGGATTACAGATTGATTAGAATAATTTTCCCATTAGGATGATCATTAGTGCCATAGACTCCCACTTTTCATTTAGATCATTTTGTGTCCCCGGTCGTGCCATTAGTATACGGGGCACAAGGCCAGTTGTTAATTTCCAACAAATTTTATATGCGAGCTCTAGACGAGTCCACCTTCATCTAAGTATATCATGTCCCGCTTAGACACGTCCCCTTGTACTCTATTTCTATGGTACGACCTTCAGGGCGAAAGGACTAGCTATAACCCTTACCATAATATTGGTATACTTTCCGACTTTCACTAGAGTCTCAACCTTGACTCGAACCTTTCGACCCAATATATGGGTGTGACCTACTCGAAGTCCACTACGCACGTGCCACTAGTGTACCACCAAATTGATGCCTCATGTGCTACTTATACACAAAAGTCATCAAAGGCACATTTTTGGACTTATGGACTAAGATAACCAACAGGACTGGTAGCTAGCTCAACCACTTGGAAGGAATCCTATTCTAGGTTACCCTAACCTAGTAGAAATAGTCTTATCATTGCAATCTTGTCCAGCCAATATAGATTGAAGTCCAAGGTTCATCCAACCGACGACTGATGTCCAATTGGGAAAACCACTAAGACCCAGTAATACCCATTCATGCAAACCACTATATTTGGACTATAAAAGCCGAACCAATTGAAATAGGTCCCTATACCTTTTATGTAGTCTCCCCCTTTTGAATAAGAAGGCATTCATAGCCCTTGTTCTATATACCTAGAAGTCGCGATACGATCTTGTATTGCATTTTATCTCTTGTACGTGTGTTTAAATAACCACGGAATAGATCGCAACCTTGATTTCTCAAATTCTGTTCTATCATGAAATCGTGCTTAGTTTTAAATTTCGAGAACGGAATTTCCGTAGTGCATAGGTTGCAAGCCTCTCTAAGAAACGAAGGGTCCCTTCGAAGTTAACCAGTGATTGGAACGGAGTAGCCCCAATCTAGCTAATAAGTCAATGATTCATAAGGTCCATTTTATCGATATCATTTGATATCCTCTACCGCTCTTGAAACTTCGTGTTTGATATCAGTTATTCTTCCTCGTCTTTTCGTACCATTGACTCTCGTCCTTCCTATTTTGGGGGTCGATAACCGTGTTGTTTAGAATTTAGCGGAAGTATAGTATAAGTTAGTTGACATTTGAATTTGGATTGTTTGATAGATAGGATAGGATTATAGATGCCGTACACAGTAGATACCTATGAATAGCAATTTTTATCAATTAGTAGGATAATTAGAAAGTTTTAGTGACCTAGCTTTGAGGGAGTAGTGTGACCAAAGGTGGGTAGAAGTCCTCGAGATTTTTTTTATAGTTGCCAAAATGGCTGATGAGAAGGATATAAACTATTTTTGAGGAATTAAAACCAAGGAGATTAAGGTAATAGTAGACCTTTTGAATTTAAGGAATAGTTACGAATTAGAATTTCGAGGACGAAATTATTTTTAAGGTGGGTAGATTTGTAGCTGCCCTTCCCAGAAATTTAGAATATTTTATTATTATTTATTTTATGGGTTTACAAATGTTTGTATTATTATTTTAGAAATTGAGGAATGGCTTCAAATTATTAAAATAGAGGTACAAATTTATATTTTATTATTAAGGTGCTATCCTATATATATATATATATATATATATATATATATATATATATATATATATATATATATATATATATATATATATATATATAACAAGATTATTAGTATTTATGATATTTATGGAAGTATTTTAGATTTGTGAGTTTAAGGATACATATATGTATAATATGTATATGGGGTATATATATATTTTGTATGATAGAGATATATGTGCGAATATAGATATATATTATCTATGTTTGTGTGTGTATATGAATATATATATATATATTTTATGAACATATGTTTGTGTATATATATATATATATATATATATATATAAGGCCAGGCCGAGCTCCCCATAACCCAGCCCATTTGAGCTAAGAACCCATTGGCCGAGCCTAGGCCCCTGAACCCCAGCTCAAGCCAGCACCCGGCCCAGTGGGAACATCCCCAGCCCAGCAAATGGCCACAGCCGAGCAAAAGAAAACCAAAAATCTCTTTAGTTGAGCCCACACCCGAGAGCAACTGGGTTATATATATATATCCGCGCGGAAGCCTCGACAAGAGAAAACTCGAAACCTAATCTCCTCAAACGAACGACCACCGCCACCCAGACATGGGCGACCCCCCGGCCCTGCGTGCGCGCCATCATAGGCCACCGTCGGCCGGAGATCCGCCGGAGGACGGCCGACGGCGCACGAAACAGAGGATCCAGAACAGAGTAGTGCGACAGCAGTAAGCACTGTGAGGGGGGCGACTTCACAACGATTTCACGCCTCGATCGAGCGATCGTTTCGCGTGTCGTCTTCGCAGGTACGACCACAACCTATACGTCTACCAATCCCTTCAACTGGATTAATTTATTTTGCGTCATGTACGTCGAAAAATGAGCCCGAAGTCGAGCAAAAACCTGTCCAAAAACAGGATAGTTTCGCAGTCCAGGAACCTACATTGACGGACCGATTTTGATCAATCCAGTAACTTTTTAGAAATTCCACCTGAACACGAATATTGACAACATATACAAGATGGAAACCCTGTTTATAGATTTATTTTTTATCAAATATATTGCTGTTAATTTAACTTCAAAGTTCGGGAAAAATCTGTTTTCAAAATCACAAAATCGCTCCACACGACGTGCGTCACGCCAATCGGGACGACGTGGTCGCGAACCGAAAGCATCGAAAGCTGCATAACTGCTTCATGGTTGTGTGGGCTTTGACGGAATTCGAATTGGTCGCGTGTGCGCGACGAATTTGATGCGTATCCGTCGAAATTCACCGTATCGTGCACGTTGCAAATTCTCCAATTACTTTGTGCACGCTCGTCAGATCGAGACGAAACTTGCGCCACTAGTACCGTATCATTTTTCTGGTCCTGTATGCCAAGTTTGGTCCGATTCTGAAACCGTTGATAAAATCACCGTTTTGCGGGCCCCACGGTCCCACTCAACGGGCAATTTTGTGCACGGCCCGCCGGAATCCAACTCTGGACATACGGTTGGGTTCGTATCGGAAAACCGGATCCGTAGACATGTAGTTTGACGACTTTAGAGACCGTTGACTCTGGCACGCTTTTCGGTGCAAAGCGGGTCCAACGGCGGACACTGTTTTTGCCCGAAATTACCGTTTTGCCCCTGTGTCCAGAATTGGACGTAAGGACAGGCAATCCTAGCTAATTGAACTATTCTGAGATCATTGGTATTGTTTATTTCAGCTTTCGGGGACTGTTGTACGGGTTTTGACTATAGTGGCACATTGAGTAGTTCAGATTGTCGGTTTCACCAGCAAAGGACCACAGACGAGTACAGTTTATTGTCTGCATTTCGATATTGATTTTCACTATATTTCATTGGTTGGTCATTAGTTATGTGATTATTTTCTATTATAAATTGTTGAGTCGGGAATGAGAAGTACCAAGGATGTGTGATCTGACCTTAGACCGTGTAGACCGTGTTGCAGTTATTTCTTGTAGATCGTGTAGACCGTGTTGCATTTATTTCTTGTAGACAGTGTAGACAGTGATTTATTTATTGTAAAGTAGACCGTGTAGACAGTGATTTATTTATTGCATTTAATCTGTGTAGTTCGTGATTATTATTCTGTAGATAATGTTTCTTTATTGCAATATTTTCTGTAGACCGTGTAACTGTAGACCGTGTAACTGTAGACCGTGTAGACCGTGTCGCATAATTGTCCCGAGACCGATCACATATCAAAGGTACTTCTAACAGTGGGGAAAGTATATGTGTCTATTTATCTACTATTGATTTTCTGTCTAATCTTACGGCTTTACTGTTTATTTTCAAAACTCATGATTGATGTCTAACCTTTGTTTATAGTCATTTTCTTTATTGAAATTACATTCAGTGGATTGTGCTCGTTCCATTCCTGACTGGAAACCAACATTTTCAGGTTAGCCGTGGATTCACTTAGCTTGGGAGTGACGGGTGTACTTGCAGACAAAGGCCTAGAGACTAGTTAGATAGATGAGTTGTAGTCATTCCAGTATTTGTACAAGTTTATATTTTTCTGCAAATGTAAATCTTGTGAACATTGTAAGTTAAATTAATTTTGTGAATGAGCATCTTTGTGATTATGATCTTCATGGCCGTGACAACGTACTACCGCTGACACTGCGGCGTAGGCTGGCTTGGACACGTCTCGTATCCGTTTAAAAAAAAAAAACGGGTGCGGGTCGTGACACTATAGCAGGCTCATAGCAGCACTCTAAGTTTGTCACGACCTGCACCCGCTTTTCCGGATACGAGACGTGTCCAAGCCAGCCTACGCCGCAGAGTCGACGGTAGAACGCTGTCAAGCCCGCAAGAAATAGTTGCTCAAAAATCACAAAATATAATATTTGCTGCTCATTCACATTTCTAAGTTTGTTACAACATTTACAGGATTTATATTTAAAGGAAAATACAAAGTCCTCACAATTAATGAAAATAACAACTAGTTCCACTATCTAGGTCGGCCTCAGCATACCCATGTCTTCCCAGTGCTAAGAGTGATCGCGGCTAAACTTGAAAAATGTTGGTTTTCAGTCAGGAATGGAACAAGTACACAAACCGACGGCAATGCAAAAACACAATAGAATTAACAAGACATGAAAATAACATATGAGATATGAAAAACTGGAATATAACTGATGACATAGCACGATAGAGAAGTAAAAGAAAAAATAAAAGACATCTACCTATGTGGTGTGAAATATCCATTTCGACATGTGAACGACTAGGGGGTAAATAAGGCTCACTGCACGTGTCATGTGCAGCTGCTAGCAATCACGAAAGATACGGGGATAGTTCTGGGTAGTCCACATGTCTACTAAGATATTTCCCCTCCCGACTACTCCGTGTGACGAGCGTGTCAACAAGCAGCAAGATATATGTATAGACATGAAATGTATCAACTACTATGAATCGAAAAGCAATCAGAAAGTGCACTTGCCTGAGGTCCTTAGCTGGAGAAACCAATAATACTATACCACTCAATGAGCCATAATCAGTCAACACATGCAGAAGTCTCCAGATGCTAAAATAAACAGTACCAACATTCTCAGAATAGTCAAATTTGCTAGGATTGCCTGTCCTTAAGTACAATTCTGGACACAGGGGCAAAACGATAATTTCGGACAAAAACGATGTCCACCGTTGGACCCACTTTGCACCGAAAAGCATGCCAGGGTCAACGGTCTCTAAAGTCGTCAAACTACATGTCTACGGATCCAGTTTTTCGATACGAACCCAACCGTATGTCCAAAGTTGGATTCCGGCGGGCCGTGCACAAAATCGCCTGTTGAGTGGGACCGTGGGGCCCGCAAAACGACGTACGATTCAACTGTCTCAGAATCGGACCAAACTTGGCATACAGGACCAGAAAAATGATACGGTCCTGATGGCGCAAGTTTCGTCTCGATCTAACGAGCGTGCACAAAGTAATTGGAGAATTTGCAAAGTGCACGATACGGTGAATTTCGACGGATACGCATCAAATTCGTCGCGCACACGCGACCAATTTGAATTCCGCCAAAGCCCACATGACCACGAAGCCGTTACACACCTTTCGATGCCTTCGGTTTGCGACCACGTCGCCCGATTTGGCAGGACGCACGTCGTATCGGATGGTTTTTATTAATTTTCTAGTTTCGAAAACAGATTTTTCTCTAACTTTGGGATTCGATTTCTCGACACGTAGTCGACGAAATCAAATTCTGTAAAAAGGGATTCAGAGCCCTATAGGTTTTCTAGGACTGTCTTCAAATAGTTTCCTAAAATTTCTACTAGGTTGATGGGAAACTGTTCCTAAACACGGGTACCTGGGACTTTCCCATGTCCTGTTTCGGGTCCGATTTTTCGTTGATTTCGAGCCGATTTATCTCGAAATCTCCGCTGATATAAATCAAACTAATTATTAGGGTTCAAAGACGGATAGGTTGGGGATGTACCTGAGGAATTGGTTTGAGAAATGATTGCTCGATGATGTTGGAATCACGTCGAGAGGGTGGGTTTCCCGCTGTACGGCTGCTGCCGTTTTTGCTCCCTTACGCGCGCTTCGGCGCGGCAGTGGCCGGCCTGCGACTGTGCGCGACGGTGCCAGGACGTATATGGGGTCGCCAGGGGTGGTACGGCGGAGGGTGGTTAGGGTTTCGAGTTTCGACTCTTCCCGATCTCTCTATATATGTAAACCGAAGGTTTACAGAGCGCGGGGGGGCTTCCAGTTTGCTGTGTGGAACACTTGATCGGCCTGTGGGCTGCTCTGGATAGGGCTTAGCAGCTGGGTTGCTATTGCTTCACTTTCCTATTTCATTCCTTTTTCCTATTTGTTTTCCTATTTGTTTTTTATTTCTTTTTCTATTATCTAATATATATATACAAATATATATATATATATATACACACACAAATATACCCGTATATATACAATTATATATATATGTATATACATACAAATATATATTAATACATATACACATACATATATAATATATTTGTATATACACACAAATACTCACGTATATAATATATATACACATATACGTAATATATATACCGATATACATATACACGTATATAATTATATAACTCTATATATATCTATATACACTCACACATGTATATACATATATATACACATATACACGTATAATATATATATTTATATATACATACATTCACTTCCACACATATATAATATTTACTTGTCAATAAAATGATATAACCAATAAAATAATAATATTAAATAATAATCCCAATAAAGATAATAATAATAACGAAATTTAATATACCAATAATAGGCATTGCATCTACTTGAAATACGTCTACATGGGTGTATTTGATCTCACTAGATACCTACGAAGGCTTGGATTCGGTTCGGGCCCAACTCGGTGTCACGACCCGCACCCGTTTTTTTTTTTTTTTTTAAACGGATACGAGACGTGTCCAAGCCAGCCTACGCCGCAGTGTCGGCGGTAGAACGCTGTCACGACCATGAAGATCAAGATCACAAATAATGCTCATTCACATAATTAATTTAACTTACAATATTCACAAGTTATACATTTGTAGAAAAATCTAAACTTGTACAAATAAATGAATGACTACAACTCAACTATCTAGCTAGTCTCTAGGCTTTTGTCTGCAATATTCCCGTCACTCCCCAAGCTAAGTGAATCCACGGCTAACCTGAAAATGTTGGTTTACAGTCAGGAATGGAACAAGCACAATTCACTGAATGCAATTTCAAATAAAGAAAATGACTATAAAACAAAGGTCAGACATCAATCATAAGTTTTGAAAATAAGCAGTAAATACGGAAAACCAATATCAATAAATAGACACAAAATACTTTCCCCCAACTGTTAGAAGTACCTTTGACATGTGATCGGTCTGGGGTGCTACACCGCATGGTCTACGAGGTCTACTTGCAGAAATTAAACAATGTCTACGAGGTCTACTTGCAGAAAATAAACAATGTCTACGAGGTCTACTTGCAGAAAATAAACAATGTCTACGAGGTCTACTTGCAGAAAATAAATAATGTCTACGAGGTCTACTGCAGAAAAATAAGCAATGTCTACGAGGTCTACTGCAGAAAATAAACAATGTCTACGAGGTCTACTGCAGAAAATAAATACGGTCTACGAGGTCTACTGCATGAAAATAAATACGGTCTACGGTCGGATCACACATCCTTGGTACTTCTCATTCCCGACTCAACAATTTATAATAGAGTATAAAATCACATAACCAATGCCTAATCAATGAAATATAGTAAAGATCAATATCAAAATGCAGACAATAAACTGTACTCGCCTGTGGTCCTCTGCTGGTGAAACCGACAATCTGAACCACTCAATGTGCCACAATAGTCGAAATCCATACAACAGTTCCCGGAAGCTGAAATAAATATTGCCAATATTCTTAGAATATTCAAATTAGCTAGGATTGCCTGTCCTCAAGTCCAATTCTGGACACAGAGGCAAAACGGTAATTTCGGGTCAAAACGGTGTCCACCGTTGGACCCGCTTTGCACCGAAAAGCGTGCCAGAGTCAACGGTCTCTAAAGTCATCAAACTACATATCTACGGATCCAGTTTTTCGATACGAACCCAACCATATGTCCAGAGTTAGATTTCGGCGGGCCGTGCACAAAATTGCCCGTTGAGTGGGACCGTGGGGCTCGCAAAACGGTAATTTTATCAACTGTCTCAGAATCGGACCAAATTTGGCATACAGGACCAGAAAAACGATATGGTCCTGATGGCGCAAGTTTCGTCTCGATCAGACGAGCGTGCACAAAGTAATTAGAGAATTTGCAAAGTACACGATACGGTAAATTTCGACGGATACGCATCAAATTCATCGCGCACACGCGACCAATTTGAATTCCGTCAAAGCCCACACGACCACGAAGTCGTTACGTAGCTTTTGATGCGTTCGGTTCGCGACCACGTCGCCCAGTTTGGCGGGATGCACGTCGTGTGGATGAATTTCTATGTTTTTAAAATAGGTTTTTGGGAAACTTTGGGATTCGATTTCTCGACGAGTAGTCGATGAATTCAAATTCCGTAAGAAGGGATTCGAAGCCCTACATGTTGTCTAAAAGTCTCTTCAAATAGATTTTCTAATATGACATTAGATCGATTAGAATCGATCTACAAACAGGGAGGGTTGGACTGCACTAGTGCTATGTTTTTGGACAGATTTTTCGGGTTTTTTGGGTTCGATTTCTCTTCGATTCTGGATCGCTTTACTACAAACTAATTAGAGGGGTCTAAAGACCTATATGTTGTGCTTCTATCGAAGTAATTGGTTCGAAAAGTGATGATGAGATGAGAGCGTGGGATACCTGCGAAGTTGGGGTTCGCGCGGTTGCTGCTGCCCAGTTTTCCCCTGTCCGTGCGCGCGTGTCGGCGCTCCTGCACGTTTCCAGTGATCCCCGGCGGTCCAGGGTGGACACACGGCGGCGCCAAAGGCCGAGGAGGATGGCAGCAGTCTGGGTTAGGATTTTCGTGTGTTACTCTCTCTCTCTCTCGTGTATATATACAAATCCGAACTTAGGGATATGCTCGACTGAGAGTTATGGGGAGCTCGGGTTGGCCCCTTTGGCTGGTGCTCTGTTTGAGCTTGGGCCAAGCTTGCTGTGGGCTTGTGGCAGGCCTGGGGGCTTTTGAGGCTGGCCTGAGCCCTCTCTATTCTATTATCTAATATATATATATACAATTACATATATATATACACACAAATATATCCGTATATATACAAATATATATATATATATATATATATATATATATATATATATATATATATATATATATATATATATATACGTATATACATACAAATATATATTAATATATATATACACATACATATATAATATATTTGTATATACACACAATTTCTTACTTATATAATATATATACACATATACGTAATATGTATACCGATATACATATACACGTATATAATTATATAACTCTATATATATCTATATACACTCACACATGCATATACATATATATACACATATACACGTATAATATATATATATATATATATATATATATATATATATATATATATATATATATATATATTATATATATATATATATATATATATATATATATATATACACGTATACACATATCTTTATACATACACATATATAATATATATTTATCTATATATACAAACACTTATACACATATTTAAAGAGGGTAAGCCATGACGCTTCCATCTGTAGGAAGAGGTTGGGACAGTGTTTAGCTTGCGGGTCTGCCACCCATCAGCTTCGGGACTGCCCAGTAGCCAAGGTACCTAGGGGGCCGCTTCTGACTCAGCAGCAGAGGTTTGGGCAACATCTGCAACAGCAGAATGGACCACAGGGGAAGGCTTATAACCTAGCCCTTGAGCTGGAGTCGAAGCAGGTTTTGGAGCCAGATTATTTGGCTGACGTCATCACAGGTCATGTTTATTTGCATACTTTTCTAGCTCTATGCTTGTTTGATTCTGGGGCATCTCATAGCTTCTTGTCATTAGAGTTTTTGCATAAACATCACTTAGTAGCTACACCTACCGAGGAGATTAGTAGAGTAATGACGGGAGGCGGACCAGTGCCCATTAGAGCTATCTATAGATGCTCTATTACTATAGCTGGGAGAGAGTTTAGGGGACGATTCTTTGTGATGCCACTTCCCGGGTATGATATCATATTGGGGATGGACTGGCTTAGCTATGCCCATGCAGCTATAGACTGTCATGAGGGTAGTATTCTGTTCAATCGTCCAGGCACGGCACCATTCAGTGTCAGGAGGACAGGGCCGGAGATCAGCCTAGAGCTGAACTGTTGTGCAACAGTTGGGGAGTTTGCACCGCCACACCCTATCATTAGGGAGTTTATGGATATATTCCCAGAGGATCTTCCAGGACTTCCGTCTGACAGAGATGTGGAGTTCACTATAAATTTAGTACCGGGTTCATCACCAGTATCCCGGGCTTGCTATAGAGTGAACCCCAAGGAGGCCGTAGAGATGAAGGAGCAGATTGATGACCTGTTGAAAAAGGGTTTCATTCGATCTAGTGCTTCTCTATGGGGAGCGCCAGTGCTCTTTGTGCCTAAGAAGGATGGTACAGTTCGGTTGTATATTGACTACCGGACGTTGAATACCATCACCATTAAGAACAAATATCCTCTGCCCAGGATAGATGATTTGTTCGACCAGTTGAGTGGGGCGAAAGTGTTTTCCAGGATAGATTTGAGATCCGGGTACCACCAGGTGAAGGTCAGGGCAGCAGACATCCAGAAGACGGCATTCAACACGAAGTAGGGACAGTACGAGTTTTTGGTGATGCCATTTGGTCTCACAAATGCGCCAGTTGTCTTTATGAATTTGATGAATAAGACATTTTACCAGTATCTGGATAAGTTCGTCGTAGTATTTATCGACGACATCCTGATATACTCGAAGACACCGGAGGAGCATGCAGAGCACTTGCGGATAGTTTTGGGGATTCTGAGGCAGGAGAGATTGTTTGCCAAATTGTCGAAGTGCGAGTTCTTTTTGGACCGAGTGGAGTTTCTCGGTCATATAGTTACTGGAGAGGGGATCTCGGTGGATCCCAGGAAGATTGCTGCCGTTGAGACATGGAAAGCTCCGACGTCAGTTTCAGAGATCAGGAGCTTTCTGGGTTTAGCCAGCTATTATAGGAAGTTCGTCCAGGACTTTGCTAGAATAGCTGAACCCATGATGAAGCTGACGCGGAAGGACGCAGAGTACATCTGGTCAGAGGACTGCTAGGCAGCGTTTGAGTAGCTGAAGAGGAGGCTGACGACCGCTCCAGTTCTGACATTACCTTCAGGATCTGGAGTTTTCACCATATACAGCGATGCTTCGGAAAAGGGGCTAGGATGTGTCCTACAGCAGCATAGAAAAGTGATTGCTTATGCATGTAGGCAATTACGGACTCATGAGCGGAACTATCCTACCCATGACCTAGAGTTAGCTGCGGTGATCTTTGCACTCAAGTTATAGAAACATTACTTATACGGAGAGCATGTGGAAATCTTTACTGACCACAAGAGCTTGAAGTATGTGTTCACAAAGAAAGAGCTGAACATGAGGTAAAGACGATGGTTGGAGTTGATGAAGGACTTCGACATCGATTACAGTATCACCCCGGGAAGGCAAATATGGTGGCGGATGCGCTGAGCAGGCATCCGATGGCATGGTATCTGATGATAGATCGACATTTGTGGGAAGATCTGAAGAAGCTCGGTATCGAGATAGTTCGGCCAGGATCAGTGATACAGATGATGGCGCTTGACATTCAGTCAGGTTTGATGGAGCAGATCAGGGAGGCACAGTCTACAGATTAGAGCCTTCACAGACTTCGAGCCCAGGCTTTAGCTGGATTGCTGGACGACTTCACCACAGCAGAGGATGGATCCTTGAGGCATGGCAGCCGATTGTGCGTGCCGAAGGAAGAGCTGATAGAGGCAGTCTTACAGAAGGCACACCGATCGAGATATTCTATTCACCCTAGTGCCAACAAGATGTACCGTGACTTGCGGGAACATCTTTGGTGGCACGGGATGAATAGAGATGTATCACATTTTATTTCGAGATGCCTAGTTTGCCAGCAGGTCAAGGCGGAGCGCCAGAGGCTAGCTGGTCTATTGCAGCCGTTACCCATTCCCGAGTGGAAGTGGGAACACATTACGATGGACTTCGTCTCAGGGCTTCCTCGTTCCCAAGGAGGGAAGGATGCCTTTTGGGTCATCGTCGACAGGCTGACGAAGTGTACACACTTCATACCCTTCAAGGTGGGGCTTTCTACCGAGAAGTTGGCAGAGCTATACATACAGCAGATAGTTCGCTTACATGAAGTACCAGTGAGCATCGTGTCAGACAGAGACAACAGATTCACGTTCCACTACTGGAGGAGCTTGCAGGAGGAGTTGGGCAGTCGGCTCAAGTTCAGTACGGCGTACCACCCGCAGACAGATGGGCAGTCCGAGAGGACGATATAGACACTGGAGGACATGCTGAGGACTTGTGTGCTGGACTTTGGCGGATCATGGGAGAGCTATCTGCACTTGGTAGAGTTTTCATACAACAACAACTACCAAGCCAGCATCGGTATGTCTCCTTTCGAGGCACTATATGGACGACGATGCCGTACACCGCTCTTTTGGGACCATATTGGGGACAGAGTTATGCTTGGGCCAGAGATGATCACGGATGCAGCAGAGAAGGTCGGGATGATCAGAGACATGCTCAGAGTAGCTCAGGACAGGCAGAAACACTGGGCCGATGCTAGTCGCAGACCGATGGAGTTTCCTGACGGAGATATGGTGCTAGTAAAGATGTCACCTACTAGGGGGACGATACTGTTCGGACGAGGAGGCAAGTTGAGCCCCAGATACATCGGGCCATTCGAGATACTTGGCAGGATCGGAGAGGTAGCTTACAGGGTTGCACTTCCACCCAACCTAGCAGGGGTTCACGATGTCTTTCATGTATCTCAGCCGAGGAGATATGTTCCGGACCCCAGCCATGTGCTAGATCATTCAGAGTTGGAGATCGGACCGAGCCTTGCAGTTACTGAACAGTCAGTGAAGATATTAGACAGGAGGGAGAAGAGGCTGAGGAACAAGGTTATACCCTTGGTACGAGTAGCTTGGAGCCGTCACTCTCCGGGTGAATCTACTTGGGAGAGGGAGTCGGACATGAGGGAGAGATATCCTTACTTGTTCGACCCAACCGCTGTGAAGGAACCACCCGTTCCCGCTTGATACCTTAGAGGTTAGTTTCGATCGTAGCCTTATTCATTTGTTGCATTGCTTGCTATGTTAGAAAATTGTAGGGTCTTCAATCCTTGTGAATTTCGAGAACGAAATTTTTCAAGGAGAGAAGACTTGTCAGCCTCTGTTTTTCAAATTTGGTTTAATTAGTGTATATTAGTTGCTAATGACCTATTTAGCTTTAAAATAATTATTATGATTTTTAGGAATTTTTTAGAATTTTTAAATAGTTTTTAAATCAAAATATATTTTTTTGTAATTAACTGAAATGTTTTAATAGCAATTTGTAATATTTGTTTTAACATTAGTTTGTAATTAAGTGAATTGTTTTATTTCGATTTGTAAATAAGTATTTGTAAACTGTTTGGGTTGGGGCTTTTGTGCAAATCTCCAATCCCTAGGGGCCTTTCTGCAATTTAGCCGTCACCCACCCCGACGACTGGCCAGCTGCCCCCGACGACCACCGACCTATCCTCCGCCATTTTCGGCCAGCCACAGCCCCAAACCGACCTCCTTTCTCATATAAATAACCCCCCAGACCTAAACCCTAACCCTAGTTCATTTCCGACCACCCAGCCACCATCAACCGCCCCATTTCACTAACCCTAACCCTAACTCCGGCGACTACCCCAGCGCCACCCCCACAGCAACCATCACCGCCTAAAATCGCCACCACTCGACGCGTCTCATCGAGACGAGCGCAGCGCCACCCGAGCGCCGCGTCCACGACGCCCCAGCCGCCGTCCAGTGCCCTCAACACCCCCTCCCTCCGACGTCGGACACGAAGGTAACAACCCCGAGTTCGTGTCATGCGTGTCTCGAACTCATGCGTGGAGTTCGCTTGGACACGGGGAGCCTAACCATAGGATTGGACACGCGTTTATAGTGTCGTGCATGTCGTGCTAGGCACGGACACACGACACTGGGTCAAATTGCATTTACTCGTGTCTTGAACAGTCTGGACACGAGCCGAACTGTTATTGGGTTTAGACCCATTAAACTAACCTAACACTAACCTAAACCATTTTCTAACAAATGGCTCGGGCTTACCCCCTGGCCAGCCCGACTGCGCCTAACACCCCCCACTTTACCAGACCCGAGTTCGAGCCCCCTGTTTGTTTGTTGTTTGTTTTATTTTTGTTTTTATTATTATTTATATATATATATGTATATATATGTATTTATATATATATGTATATACATGTATATGTATTTATATATATATTATTATGTATACTGTTATATATGTATATATATACTGTATTTGTATATATATATGTATATTTTATATATATATATATATATCCATTATATATGTATATAAATATCTATATATATTTGTGTATATATATAATAATAATTATTGTATAAATATGTATATGTTTTCAAATGTAATTTTAGTGCTAAAAATTATTATGTAAAATTTCACAAGTGATTTTATTGTATATTTGGTGACTTGCAATTTTACCACTTTAAAATATATTATTTAAATTCATGTATTTTATCTGTTATGACCAATTGATGTCCAAACCTAGCATGGATTTTTTGGCCCAATTGTGTCTAATACATTCAGAGTCTGTACAAGTCATATTGGACTTGATTCATGGCTCTGGGTCCTGTATCTGGACTTTGGTTCAATTTCGAATATATGGACAAAAATAGTAAATAATTAATTAATTATTTTCTAAAAACTGTTGCTTGCTGTTTTGGAATTCTTATATATATTTCAAGTGCTATAAAAATCTAGAAAAAATTGCATTTAAATACTATGTTAATTTAGCTAATTTATTATAATTTTTTCAGCATTAATAAGTATTTTGGTATTTTATAAAAATAGGAAAACAGAACTCATTTTCAGTATATATATGTTTGCTGATTTTTAATAATTATTTATGAAGGTTTATAAATTCCAGAAAAATTATTATAAATTTCTATAATTAACAGGGATCATTTTGGTACTTTATTTGATATAAAATTGAGCTTTTTGTCTATTTCAAAAATTGTTGGAACATAGTGTACAGCTTGATTTATTTATTGAATAATTACGACTTTTAGTGTTTTGTGTTGTTTTGAGTTATAGACATATTGGAACTCACCCCGCACTAATGTAAAGGCCCTAGAAAGTTATTTAGAGTATTGTGTGACCCCACATTGGTCTCCTATGCTAAAGTTACCATTTGGCTAGGTGTCCAGTCAGAAAGTCGTGTTGCACCACTAGTGTTATAGTGTTTAACTTAGTGTAAAACTAAGTTTATGTATTTATTTCTACAGTGATGAGTCACCAGGCATCTATAGCAGTTTTATCGCTGCTTTGCTTTGCTAAAGGCAAGTACTTTCTACAAACTTTATATACTGCTATAAACAATAAACTGTGATTTACCAACCATGTTAAATGCTGATCCTTGGGGTAGCAAGTTAAAACTCTACATGTTGTATTACTTACAGTCTCTACTATGTTTAGGACAGTTTTTTATATCTCTCACATGTTTAAACAACGGGTTAAGGGAAAACTGTTAGTAGTGTACGTGATCATGACCCCCTTCTCCGTATGTATTTACCGAGCACTGTTATATTCTATATGTAACTTTGTCGTATGTCTGATCCCGCATTTGTGTATGGACATACACCGATGCCGTTAAGGGTACGTATGTACACTTCAGAAATTTGATATGTACCGCTGTACATCCTATTCACCTATTGACCGATTCACGTACATGCTACGGTTTTAAACTTTTAAACTATATGTTGCCATTTCTAAAAAGAACCAATTAAACCATGATATGCAATGATTCTAGTTTATTACATTTCTGTTCATGCTTCGTATATTTAGTTTGCTAGAAACAGTACTTGCTTCCGTCCTGACAGGATAACATTGTAGGTATACTTACTGAGGAGGAGTTGCTCTGTGATTCGTATTATGGAGTTACTGCCGAGGACTAGGCTTTGTCTTACGAGGATGTACCTGCGGGAAACCTCGTCTAGTTGTCTATTTACATTTTAGACTTTCGAGACTAGTCATGTATTAGACTATGTATTTTGTGTCTGGACCTGTATCCAGCTTTACATTTTAGACTTGTACTTGGACTTACTATTATATGAGATGACTTTTGTGTTTGAAGCATTTATGACCCTTCTTTACTTATAGAACTGTTAGCACATTTAGTCTTATCTTGTTATCTCTAGAACAGCTTACTGCGCTTATCTCAAGCGTAGGCTGGACATGACTCGGCCCGGCCCAATAATTTGGGTAGCGAATCGTGACAGTATAGACCGTGTTTTATTTTATGCAATATAGATCGTGTAGCCCGTATTTTATTTCATGCAATATAGACCGTGTAGCCCGTACGGTGTAGTGGACCAGCCTGATCACATATCGAATAGTGTACTTTAAATCACGTAGATGGTTATGTTCTTTTTTTTATGTTTTACTTGTCCCTGTAGTCTCACAATGTTTTCTATGCCATGTTTATAGTTTATTCTTTCATCATGTATGTCATGACTTTTCACTATTTTTATAGTCATTATCATATATTGGAACTGGAAGCTTGGATTGTACTCGTTCCATTCCTGACTGGAAACCAATATTTTTCAGGTTAATCGCGACTATTATTAGCCATGGGGAGATACGGGTGTACTTACAGGCCAAGACCTAGAGATTAGCTAGATAAATAAATTTTAGTCATTTTTAATATTTGTAAGAGTTTATATTTTTCTGCAAATGTAAAACTTATGAATATTGTAAGTTTAATGTAGTTATTGTGAATGAGCAGAGAGTTATTATTTTATGTGATTTAGAGCATCATGGCCTTGATAGCATTCTACCGCAGGCACTGCAGCGTAGGCTGGCTTGGACACGCACTCGTATCCCGAAAAGCGGGTACGGGTCATGATAAGGAATCATTATTGCATACTTGGTGTTATCATGTTCAACAGGTTATAGCAATACTCATGAAAAGGCAACATTTAGCAGCATTGTATTTAACATGTTAAGCAATTAAGATTGAATTAACATATAAATAACATATAACATTTAAGTGATTTCTTACCGATAGCCAACTCCCTCGTACCTATCAAATAAAGGTTATATGATATACTTACTCTGCCTGTACAAAACATTTATTAGCGTGCATCATGATTGATCCACTATTTAGGACTTTCTCATCATGATATACGGCCACCCCTCGTGTGCGTAGTGTCACGACCCACACCTGGAAATCAGGAATGAGCAATGGGTACGTCCAGCCTACGCTGTAGCATCGACAGTAGAACGCTGTCTAACAACTAATAATATCCCATTCACACAAATGTATGACAATCTCACAATTAAGGTTAACCCCACTTCCCGGTATTTTGAAAATATTTTTATTTATTTGAATTAAATGGAAATTTTTGGAATTTTATAAATATTTTAATTAAATAGTTATTACGATAGATGACCTTAGTCATGGTTGAGATTTAGAGTACAAGACGACTAAAAATCATGGGACGGATTGTGTAGCTGTGTGCCTTGACTAGTGTTTTAGCTATGGTAGGGAAGACCGAGCCATAGGTGTGTTCTAACTAGGAAAAATAGGCTAAGTTGTGACATAACCCCTATAAATAAATAAATTATTCATTATTATGATTATTGACTTTTAGAAAACTCGGTTGTACAAATCTAGTTGGGACTAGACCCAAACTAGGCCCAAGCCCATGTAGACATGTAGTACGTCCAAAAATATCCATGTAGATAGTTATGGGTGTAATTTAATTAGTATGTTTATTTTAGTGGATAAATAAGTAATTTTATACAAATGAGTGTTATATATATAATATATATGTAATGGTATAAAATTGATAATTTGTTTTCGAGTATATGACAACATTTTTCTTAGAATATGTCATTTTAGATTTTTGGAAATTTGTAGGCTATATATAAACTTGCATGTGTATATGTGTATACATAGTACATAGTATTAAGTTATATATATATATATATATATATATATATATATATATATATATATATATATATATAGGAAAAAAAATATATATATAGGAAAATTCTTCAATACATCCCATGTAAAAAATTGTATCAATACATCCCAAATCTGAATCATTGGATGTTGATCCAATGGTTCAGATTAAAGCCAAAGTCAAAGTAATAGGTAAAGTCAAAGTCAAAGTAACAACCTTTCACAATTTCCAATGCATTTTCAATGCAATTGTTTGGGATGTATTGATACATCCCATGTATTGTAAAGCCCATATATATATATAGATATAATTATATATTAATATATATATATATTATAATATTATATTATATATTTTTTTTTATATATATATTATATATATTTTTTATATATATATTATATATATATATATTTTTCTTTTATATATATTATATATATAATCTTTTATATATATATAAATATATATATATATATATATATATTATATATAATATATATATATACTACATATATATATATATATATCTATATTATATTTTTATAAAATATATATATATATATATATATATATATAATATATATATATATATATATTATATATTATATTATATATATATATTTTTATTATATATATATATATATATATTATATTATATATATTATATATATATCTATATATATATAGATATATATATATGAGTTCTATTTATATAAATATGATGAAGGGATTAAATGGGCGGTACAACCATGACTATAGACAATTCCTTCATATTTTTCTTTTTAAAATTTTCATTATTACCAAAAGGCGTGTGAGCATATGTATATATATGTAGGCTAGCCACATATGTGAATATATGTAGGCTCGTCTATATATATATATATATATATATATAGTATATATATATATATATATATATAAGAATAGAGGTAAAGTTTATTGAATGAAGGATCGTACAAGGATCGGGTCCACAAAAAACCCATTCAAAATTCAACCAAAAAGCAAAGAAAGGAGGGAACCAACGCGGACCGAGGAGGGGCGGGGTCCAAGGGGGGCGCGGGGCCCTAGGGGGGTGCAGGTCTCGAGGGTGCCAAGCCCGAGGAGGCTCCTCGGGACTCCCGTGTGCGGGCCAGCGCGAGAGGGGGGACATGACACCGCTGCGATGGGGGGAGAACACCACGGCGTCGACGTACTGGGTTATGCCGGAGGGGAGAAACCAGCGAGCCAGACCACGGGGAGGGGGATGACCGTGAGGGGGGAGCTGAGGGGCGTCGAGGGGGAAATCGACCACGGGGACGCAAGGAGAGGGGTCAGATCCGGGAGAGCGGGGATCGAGGGCGCCACGGGAACTCCAGCGGAGAAGACCGAGAGGGACGGGGCGACGGCGGGTGGGGAGGTAGGCGAGGGGTTTCCTGGGAGAAAGAGGATGCCCCCGACGGAGGAGGCGACGGGGGAAGCCACGGCGGGGGTGGGCAGCGAACCGCCGGGAGCCGCAGCGGAGGGGAAGTTGGTGCTGACCCGGAGGAGCAGGGGGCAGGGGCTTCATCACTGCGAAGGGAGGGGAAGAGGCGCTCCCGGGCGAGAAGAGGAGCGCGACGCCCGGAGCCAGGGGGCTCAGGCGGAGGAGGCCGACGGGGCTAGTAGTTGGGGCCTCGACCCCGAGAGGTGAGCATACGACGCCCACTGTGAAGCCGAATCGTCGGGGACAGAGGAGTACCAAGAGGGCCCCGTCGGGTACCAGTACCACCGCAAAGGGGGGGCCTCCATCAAAGCTGGGGGAGGCACGACGAAATGGGCTACTAGAAGAGAGGGTGCCGGGAGGCAGTCCGCTGACGAGGCGGAAGGCGCGACGAGAAGGGCAACTGGGTGGGAGGGTGCCGGGGTAGGGTCCTCGGTCGGGGCGGGGTGTGGCGCAGAGGAAGGAAGTGCCGGGGGGGTCGCAGCAGCGGCGGGGGGGGGGGGGGGACACGTCAAGAGGGGCGGCGATGGGAGGAAGGGGGCAGGACTAGAGTAGGGGAGACGGCCGGAGCTGGCAGCGTCCCGGGCGAAGGGCCAAGGAGACCGGAGGGGTCAGCCGGCGGAGGAGGAATGGGCCGTCGGTGCCAATGCCGGGCGCGGCGGGGGCATCGACGAGGGGGCGACACCAAGTGGGGGAGGAAAGGGAAGGAGGAAGGGGAGAGCTCCGAGCGGCGAGAGGCCGCCTGCAAAAAGGGGACGCTAGTCTGGGCCCGGTCGTCCAGGGAAGCGGGGACGGCGGGACACGGCCTGACCGAGGCCGAGGAGGTCGACCAGCCATGGGGGAGCGCCGACCACGAGGAGGAGCAGAAAGGCGCCAGTGGGAGAAGGGGACCGACACCCGCGCCCGTGCCGCTGCCTACCGAATGAGCCCATATATATATATATATATATATATATATATATATATATATATATAAAGAAAAAAAGAAAAAAACAAACAAATACTCAATATCTTGCGAGATGTGGAACATCTCGCAAGATACCAAGATCCAATTTGGCCGAGCCTCCCAAACCAACACAATTGCAGATATATACATATATCCGAGAGAGAGAGCATGAGAGATATCGCCCAAAATCGTAACCTTGTGCACACAACCCTAGCGCCGCCTGACTACTCAACCCCTGGCCATGTCGCACGCCTCCTGCAGGACCGTCGGCCGTCGCTCTACAGAGCAGCGAACAACAGCAGAAACAGTTGCTACAATCATGGCAGCAGTGGTAGCAGCTGCAAAGTCTCAACTTCGCAACGTGTTTTCTGTCTCATCAAGCCACTGTTCTTCGATCCGTTTCTTCAGGTGAGATCACAACTCTACCCACTCCATATCCTATCAATTAGTTTTAATTCATTCGAACTATACACCAGTAAAAGATCGAGTAAAAATTGAGAAAAATTGTTCATATTGAATAGTACAAACTGAACCCGATACCATGTTTTGGAAGGCAAATAACTGCTATGTTTTAGTAGATTTAAGGTATCTACTTGAACATATTTGTAGCCTATATAATTGAGTATAAACCCTATTAATTATTGTATACATTATGTGATTGTTTTTTGATTAAAATCGTTCCAAAAATTAAAGAAAACTGTTTTGAAAATTCAAGAAAATCTCCGATACGGTGTGCGCCCCGACAAATCGGACGACATGGTGGCAACCCGTAAGCATCGAAAGGCGCATACGGATGTTGCGGACATGTGGGATTCAACAAAACTCGATTTTATTGTGTGTGCCAACAAAATTAAAGTGTATCCGTCGAGATATCTCGTATCGGCCTCTTTGTAAATTAGTCATTTACTTTATGCATGTTCGTCATCTCGAGACGAAACTTGCGCCAATAGGACCGTTTCATTTTTTGGTCCTGTATGCCAAGTTTGGTCCGATTCTAAGAAGGTCGACCAGAACGCTATTTTGGCGGACCCGCGACCAGATCCAACGGACGAATTTGTGCACAGCCTACCGGAATCCAACTTCGGACAAACGGTTGGGTTCATCTCGTCAAATTGGACCCTTAGATATAGTTTGACGACTTTAGAGACCGTAGATAATAGCACGCTTTTCGGTGCAAAACGGGTCCAATGGCGGATATTGGTTTGACCCAAAATTATTGTTTTGTCCCTGTATCCGGAATAGGACTTATGGGTAGACTATCCTAGATAATTTGACTATTCTGAAAATGTTGGCAATGTCTGTTTCAGCATCCGTAGGCGTTAGCGGGAGTTTAGATTTATTGACTATTTGATGTGACAAGTTATTTGCGGGACATGTTGCTACTACCCGGCAAGTATACCATGTCTTCCTCTACAACTTTATTTATATGCTTATTTCTCTCATTATCTAGTTTTACTAGTTGATTATTGACCTGTGTTTTGCTCACATCATGCGTACTAGTTGATATATATAGTCCTTGCTCATAGTTAGCCTTGTAGTTCATATTGGACCTGTTCTCCCATGTACCTTGACTGAGTCGTATCGTGTCGTCACATGTACCTTGACTGAGTCGTATCGTGTCATCACATATACCTTGACTGAGTCGTATCGTGTCGTAGGACGAGTGCGTCTTAAATGAACTACTATTTCCTTGTTTCGATTTTCTCAACCTGCGAGTCCACTCCCGGGGCGAGGATTGACTGTTTTGCACCTGCGAGTCCACACTCGAGGCGAGGGTGATTATCGTGAACTAACCTGTGAGTCCACACTCGGGGCGAGGGTTAATGATTTGTTTAAACCTGTGAGTCCACACTCGGGGCGAGGGTTTGGTATCCGTTGATCTCTTGTTCGCTTGTTTCTTCCAGCAGTTCATTTATGCGCAATTGTTCTCGTATCCATGTTCATAGTCACCTGTCACTTCTATCTCTTTTCTGTTTATTTCTTTATGCATGATAAATTGTTAGATTGGCATGTTTTATGTATCTTGCTAGTCCCCTGAGGACCTAATAATCTCTTCAGGTAATTGATTGTATGGAGTTAGTTAGCTGATCATGATAGTAGTTGATTACATTTACAGGATTTAGGTATGCTAATTATATTGATTTGTTATCCTCTCGTGCTTTATAATCCTTATCATGATATATTCTGCTTATTAGCCTAGTTTATAGACTCAAGTTATTTTCTTAGAGTCTAATCGGACATATATGCTAGTAGGCTGCAGACCATGAAGCATAATGTTTATTCTTGTTTTTATACTCTTCTTGTGGATTGAGATATAGTTTAGCTTACCATATCATACGTGATACCCTATTCTGGATAGCGTATACATATTCGAGTTGTGCTGGAGTCCGCTTGATACGTAGCTGGCTTACGCACGAACTTGTATCCCGAAAAGCGGGTGCAGGTCGTAACAAGTTTTTTTGGTGGCCATGCAGGTCAGAGCATATCATATCGGTTATGTAACTGTACTGATACGAGCCTGCGAATGACTAAACCCTTAGGAATCTCAATCCACAGTGCCATGAAAATTCTCTTAGAAATTTCTCTATCGTCCTTGAAACTTCGTATTCGCTCTCGATTATTCTTTCTTGCCTTCCCGTACCATTGATTATTGTCCCTTCCTATTTCGGAGTGACGAATGATCGGGCTTATTAGAATTTATCAATAATTCGTATCTAGTTGTGTAAATTAGTTGCTTGTTAAATTTTGGTTGCTTGGGTAGACATAAAGGATATTAGGGATGTCGTTTGCCACAGGTATATATCGTTATTAATTTTGGCAACTAGTTGGGAGGTTATAAAGTTTTAGCGACATGCATTTTGAGGGAGTAGTGTGACCAAAGGTGGATAGAAGTTCTCGAGGATTTGTACTTTCAAAATGACCATATGAATAATTAATAGCTAGTGGGACCCCGTCTTCTACCATTACTATTGGACTTTTTCTTAAATTCGAGGATGAATTTATTTTAAGGTGGGTAGATTTATAACCCCTCTTCCTGATATTTTGAAAATATTTTTATTTATTTGAATTAAATAAGAATTTTTAGAATTTTATAAATATTTAATTAAATAGTTATTATGATAGATGACCTTAGTCATGGTTTAGATTTAGAGTACAAGACCACTAGAAATCATGGCACGGATAGTGTAGCTGTGTGCCTTGACTAGTGTTTTAGCTATGTTAGGGAAGACCGAGCCATAGGTGTGTTCTAACTAGGAAAACCAGGCTAAGTTGTGACATGACCCCTATAAATAAATAAATTATTTATTATTATGATTATTGACTTTTAGGAAACTCGGTTTTACCAAACTAGTCTGGACTAGACCCAAACTAGGCCCAAGCCCATGTAGATATGTAATACGTCCAAAAATGTCCCTATAGATAGTTATGGATGTAGTTTAATTAGTGTGTTTATTTTAGTGGATAAATAAGTAATTTTATACAAATGAGTGTTATATATATAATATATATGTATTGGTATAAAATTGATAATTTGTTTTCGAGTATATGATAACATTTTCTTAGAAAATGTCATTTTAGATTTTTGGAAATTTGTAGGCTATATATAAACTTGCATATGTATATGTGCATACATAGTACATAGTATTAAGTGATATATATATATATATATATATATATATATATATATATATATATATATATATATATATATATATATATATATATATCAATGGAGTTCTATTTATATAAATATTGGTGGGCTAGTCTATATATATGTGGGCTAGTCTATTTATATAAATATTGGTGAATGGATTAATATGGGCAGTACAACCATTGACTATAGACAACTCCTTCATATTTTTCTTTTATAAAATTTCCATTATTTATCAAAAATAGTGTGTAAGCATATGTATATATATGTGGGCTAGTCTATATATGTATATATAAAATATGTATATATAATATATATATATATATATATATATATATATATAATATATATATATATATATATATAAAGAAAAAGGGAAAAAGAAAAATAAAAGAAAACAAACAAACAAACACTCAATATCTCGCGAGATGTGGAACATCTTGCGAGAAACCAAGATCCAATTTGATCGAGCCTTCCAAACCAACATAACTACAGATATATACATATATATCCGAGAGAGAGAGAGCATGAGAGATATCACCCACAACCCTAACCCTGTGCACACAACCCTAGCGCCACCTGACCACTCGACCCTTGGCCATGTCGTGCGCCTCCCGCTGGACCGCCGGACCCCGGCCGCCGTTCCACAGAGCCGGCAAACAGCAGCAGAAACAGTCGCAGCAATCATGGCAGCAGCGGTAGCAGCTGCGAAGTCTCAACTTTGCAGCGTGTTTTTGGTCTTATCAAGCCATCGTTCTTCGATTCGTTTATTCAAGTGAGATCACAACCCTACCCACTCCATATCCTATCAATTAGTTTTAATTCATTCGAACTATACACCAGTAAAAGATCTAGTAAAAATCAAGAAATTGTTCATATTAAACAGTACAAATTGAACCCGATACCATGTTTTGGAAGGCAGATAACAGCCATATTTTAGTATATTTAAGGAATCTACTTGAATAGATTCGTAGCCTATATAACCGAATATAAAACCCATTAATTATTGTATACATTCTGTGATTGTTTTATGATTAAAACCATTCCAAAAATTGGAGAAAATTGTTTTAAAATTTAAGAAAATCTCCGATACGACGTGCGTCCCGACAAACCGGACGACGTGGTCGCAACGAAATCGAGGCGTATCCGTCGAGATACCCCGTATCGGCCTCTTTACAAATTAGTCAATTAATTTGTGCATGTTCGTCATCTCGAGACAAAACTTGGGCTAACAGGATCGTTTCATTTTTCTGGTCTTGTATGCCAAGTTTGGTCCGATTCTGAGAAGGTCGACCGGAACGCTATTTTGGCGGGCCCGCGACCCGATCTAACGGACGAATTTGTGCACGGTCCGTCGAAATCCAACTTTGGACATACAGTTGGATTTATCTCATCAAATTGGACCCATTGACTTATAGTTTGATGACTTTAGAGACCGTAGATAATGGCACACTTTTCGGTGCAAAGCGGGTCCAACGGCAGACATTATTTTGACCCAAAATTACCGTTTTGCCCCTGTATCCGGAATTGGACTTATGGTTAGGCTATCCAAGCTAATTTGACTATTCTAAAAATATTGGCAATTTCTGTTTCAGCATCCAGAGGCATTTGCGGGAGTTTAGATTTTGTGACTATTTGATGTGACAAATTGTTTGCGGGACATGTTGCTACCACTAGGCAAGTATAACTTGTCTTCCTCTACAACTTTATTTACATGCTTATTTCTCTCAATATCTAGTTTTACTAATTGATTATTGACATATGTTTTGCTCACATCATGCATACTATTTGATATATATAGTCCTTGCTCATAGTTAGCCTTGTAGTTCATATTGGACCTGTTCTCCTATGTACCTTGACTGAGTCATAACGTGCCGTCACATGTACCTTGACTGATTCGTATCGTGTCATCACATGCACCTTGACTGAGTCATATCGTGTCGTAGGACGAGGGCGTCATAACTGAACTGCTATTTCCTTGTTTCGATTTTCTCAACCTACGAGTCCACACTCGGGACGAGGGTTGACTGTGTTTTGCACCTGCGATTCCACACTCGGGGCGAGGGTGATTGTCATAAACTAACCTGTAAGTCCATACTCGAGGCAAGGGTTAGTAATTTATTCAAACCTACGAGTCCACACTCCGAGTAAGGGTTTGGTATCCGTTGATCTCTTGTTCGCTTGTTTCTTTCAACAGTTCGTTTATGCGCAATTGTTCTCGTATCCATGTTCATAGTCACCTGTCACTTCTGTCTCTTTTCTGTTTATTTCTTTATGCATGATAAACTTTTAGATAGACATGTTTTATGTATCTTGCTAGTCCCCTGAGGACCTGATGATCTCTTTAGGTAGTTGATTGTACGGAGTTAGTTAGCTGATCATGATGGTAGTTGATTACATTTATAGGATTCAGGTATGCTAGTTATATTGATTTGTTATTCTCTCGTGCTTTATATTCCTTATCATGATATATTCTGCTTATCAGCCTAGTTTATAGACTCGTGTTTTTTTCTTGGAGTCTAATCGGACATATATGCTAGTGGGCTGCTGACCATGAACCATAATGTTTATTCTTGTTTTTATACTCTTCTTGTGGATTGATATATAGTTTAGCTTACCATATCAGACGTGATACCCTATTCTAGACAGCGTATACGTATTCGAGTTGGGCTGGAGTCCGCTTGATACATAGTTGGCTTGTGCACAAACTTGTATCCCGAAAAGCGGGTGCAGGTCATAACATAAGATATTCCAAGATAAGAGTAATATGGAATACTAAAACTCAATCACATTTAAAACTAAGGTAGAGAGAGTTCAATGACAAACATGAAACAAGATCCAAGTCCAACACAAGCTAGCAAAAATAGGAAAAAGTACCAAGTCACAAAATATAGTTATACAGCCCAAATAAGAATTCCCGAAAACAAATCCGAACCCAAATGATTAGTCTAAAGGCTAACGAAGCTAAGCATCCTCTGCCGGCAACACAGCCTCAACAATAGCCTGATCATCCAACTCAGTCTCCGTAGTAGTGTCCTTGGTCCGCTCATAATAAGTGGGACAACAAGCCTCTAAGTCATCGCCTAAAATATGGTTATCCCAGTCAGGATTGGAGCAAGTACATAACAGTAAAAATAATTCATACATGATAAAGGCAATATAGCAAGAGTTAGAATATGAGAAATAGAGTAAATAGGTGAACATGCAAGGTTAAGTAACAGTTTAGGCAAAATAATAAAATATGAGAAAACAGGTGATATGATGTAAGCAGAGTAATTAATATCAAAACCCTAACCTCTAGGTGTTATTTGAAATACCAGTTCGACATGCGAATGGCTCGGATAATACGGCAAATCGCACATGATAATGTGCGACTACTATCCACACGATACGACAAATCATACGTGATAAGTATGACTGCTATCCACACGATGAGACACGGAGAACATATAGGGTGTTCACACGTCTACTAGGTATTCTCCCCTGACACTTAGCATTCATGGATTTAATTTACGTAAATAAGGTGCACGAATCACGGTAAGACACAAATCACGAGTAATAGCAAAATAAATCCATATAACACTAACATGTGTAACGAGAGTGTCACAACACGATAGGTATATCTAAATCAAGTTATAGCGACAATATCCGTAGAGGAAATGAAATCAATACATGTACTTGCCTGCAGTCCAAACTGAAAGCTAAACTGAACCGGTATCCAAATCGATGCCCAATAAACCTATATTTGTTCAATTAAAGAATAATTAATATATTAAGATTTAATAAAGAATGTCTAGCCTATTTCTAGGTTATATGTGGTTTTACTAGGTCTTTGTTTCTCACTAGGTTACCTATGTTGATTTCCTATGGTTTACCTCGATATTAGGGCATTTACCCAATCTAGTAGTTACCCTTATCTTCTTGTTGTATGTATCTACTACACACCCTTCTTAACATATCCTACTAGAAACCTTACACTTACCACTATATCCTACTTTTTTGTACCTATAATCCATAACATATTATCTTTAGCTATCTATGCATATAGGGTTGCCTACTAGCATAGAACACACACCTGCATGCCTCACTCTGTCATCGATGCACAATAACACATACACACAAGCCTGCTACCATAACACACCCATAATTATAGGTTTCTATGCTTTGGTTAACTGGACACTAGAAATGGGCCTATATCTAGTACCTCATACCGATAGGTGGCGGACTATATAATATGCTTGCGGTGAGTCAGACTCGGTCGAAAACTTAGATGGCTAGTCTGACTCAATCGCTGAGCTTGGCTTACGAGAATACTTTGTGGCATCGAATAAATCGATTTGGACGAATGTTACGAGAATCGATCTAACTAATAGAACAGCTGCTGTTGGAGTAAGTCCTAGATGCAGCAGGCTGTATCTCAGCGAGTGAGCTTTATGTAAGAGTCCCATCGACGGGACCGGACCGTTGTCTATTTTTCTTGAGTTTTTGCTGCTTGGTTTTGATGAATGTGTTTTCGCGTCGATTTTTGGATTCATTCTACGAATTTCAAAACGAAGGATTTAAAAAAGGGATTCTGATAAAATATTGGTGTCATTGCAGGAGATCGCATAACTGAAGCTTGAACGTTGCAAATCGCTTCGACTCTCGACACAATCAAATACTTGGTGGGTGGTTCGGCCCCTTCTTTTCTACTCCTTCCCGTAAACGAAATTCTTTTCCCTCGAACTTATTCAAATGGACGATTCCAAGTTAAATGCATGCCAAATCACTAAGATCAAGAACTCGGGATAACTGTATCAATTTAGATTAATTTATTCTAAAAATATAAGTTTTATACCAAAAAGAGAAAAGTTAAGGTTCTATAAATGAGATAGATTATTTCATGATCTGCAAAATAAAATGAAATGTTGGTTGCAGCATATGGTGCCTACGGGATGCCAAATCAGAAGTACGGCTTTGGAAAAAATGAATCGTTGTATGAGTTAGAAAAAATGATAATGCTGCTCAATACTGTCCAAGCTATGCAATCTGTTTCATATATTAAACTATTCACGCATTGGCATGGTCATGGACAACTTGTGCACAAGTTTATCTTTCCTCGAAAAGGTATCCGGGGCATCGGAACCGAATCGACCGAGAGGGAATATAAAATTTTGCTTTGGTGCGAGGCATTGTGGGACCTCCAGCAGGGCTTGTAATCCAAGTTGATAGGGCACATCGCAATGCATATAAAAGTCCCTTGTGTTGTGTAGCACCGATAACCACACATATAAGATAGTAGTATGCTCACCTATTGTCTTATGCAGGTGGAAATTATAATCTCTACTTTATGGAGGGATGAGCACGACCGTGGTTAGAATTGAAATAAACTGCTATGTTTTACTGTATCAGAGAAGTCTATCAATATGAACTGAATTCATTTAGTTCTAAATAGAAAGAAAACTCCAGTACATTCCTACCTTAATAATCAGAGTCGATTTAGATGAGTGGGTTCGTCCCGCTCACTAGTGCATTCCCAAGTGTACTAATGCTCCAAACCCACAGGTGACGAGAACTCTGAGGGTGCACGGTGCTAAGCCAAAGCTGAAGTTCGGAGAGGCATTTTGAAGCTCTTCATATCTGAAGTATTTTGAAGCCAATTCAGCGAAGGCTTTCAATGTATAAAATGGTGAATGTATGGAATGACAAGTATTAGTTCAGGCAGCTTGTCGGGTATTTTCTTTTATTTCAATCAATATAGCTGCAATGACATATCCAATATAATATGAATTGCACTTAGTTGCAAGCTATCAATGAAAAACATATTTCTATCTTCCTAAATTGCATGTTCAATTACTTTACCATTTATGAAGTTTTTGTTAGGGTTATATACTAAAAGCATCACTTTTGTAGTAACCTTATTTCCTCCAATTTTGAATGAGAATCATATGGGCAAATGCTTGTATATTGTATTTGTTGCAAGTGTTAATGCAAATGTCTGATATTCTATATTGTAGGTAATATGGTGTGTGGTGTCACACAGAAGATAATATTATCAGTTTCCTATGGAGTATATAAATAGTTCACAACCTAGATGGACTTGGACAATCTATTGGAAAGGTTGTAGTGTAATCTGGTATTAGTCTATCTTGACTATAGGTTTACACTAGTACACTTTGTGTGTATTGAATAGGACCACTTGAGGTTGTTCTCTTTGTACTTACTACATAAGAGAACAAACACCTCTGTTATTATGGATGCTTGTGCTCTTAATCCGGATATAATAACGGACATGTATATGCAGTGTGCATTACTTTGACTCATAAAAGAGTGAGATTTATTACGGATCAACAACCTCTATGAATTGGGTAATAACATTGTATGTATGATGGGCTGTTGATTATAAATGGAATCCATGTACCGATACATCGGGTTGATGATGTCCTCTTAAGGAGCTCATAAGGATTGTCATGTAAACCCTTGTCACACCCCAGAACCAGAATACTGGAGAACGGGGGAATGACTCAGCCAGCTACGTATTACGGATAGATGAATACCGTATAATACGATCAATGCTGTCTAAAAGACAAGGGGGTGCATACTACATGAAAGTCTCGCTATGGTCACTTCACATCTATTGTCTCAATCATTCAAACAAGAAGCAATAACAGAGAACATTTAAGATAAAGCAATAGGGCGTCCCAAACGCTTAGTAAAAATGTTCTTGAGATCTGGCTTTACAAAACATAGCCAGATGATATAGTAACATATACACAATTATTATCAGCTGCAGTCTGACTTAATTACAATTATGTAAAAGTAACTGCAAGACTATCCGACTAACATGTCGGTGCCAAGCGATAAAATGTAAAGTAATTAACAAAACGAGCGGGGAAGTAAGGAACCCACTCGAGTCCTCCTGCGATCATTCCTCTAGTATTAACCATCTTGGAGGTAGAGGTAAGTTGAGTCCTCGGGAACCGGCTCTAAATCTGGCCATGCAAAACCAGAGAGGTTAGGCCTCTAATAGCAAGTACCGCAAGGAAGCACGATATGAGATATTAAACCAGTAAATAAGAGAATATAATAATAGATCTCTGCTTGCTACTGGGATTCACGTAACATCACGATACTTCGAACCAACCTCACAACCAAACAAGGACAGAAGTTGGCCCGTCATGTCCTGATGCTCTGATCATCTCAGTTAGGTAACAGAGTAGGTACAGTACACAAACAAATCAACTTAAATGGCCATCCAACTCCTACGACTTACTACTGTGAGTTTCAAGTTATCCTGGAATTATGCAATAAGGATTTCTCAATTCTTACTATGGACAAGCAAGGCTAGTCGATCCAATCAATCAATTGCGCCAATCATGAATTAGACGAGTCCCAGCGGGACGCCCGTCATCAATATACAATATACAATAATATAAGCAGATACCGCTCCCTGCCCGTGTAGCAGAATTACAGTATCTGTGGGAACCAGCCGGCCTGTTGGGCGCTAATAGTCCCAAAGAGGGCTGCCATGTAAGAACTCGGAAATCCATTCTCTCCATGCAATCATTATTTTATTTAACTTAGTAGCCTCTATGTTAAGTGAAATCCCATGTCGTAGATCATGGTCATTTCAGAATGAGTACTTTCGTACAAAGTACGATATGCTCAACTCTACAACTATACCCGTTTGGTTAGGTTGTAGGTCTTACATAGCGTAATTCAACAATTAAAACTAACTACGGAATAATTATGCCTTGACCGTAAAATACACATGCTGCTTTCGTAAAATAAATAAATAAATTGTAGCCTGCATGTATCTATATGTCAATATTCGGGATTGGCCAATCGATTGCAAATATGAACGTGTCTTATTCTATTTAATTCAATAAGACGACTAGCCAGTCTCTTAGTTCCATCTAGGAACGTATGATAAATTATTAATCTCATGATCAATTATTGAAATAAAAATCTCATGCGGCTGGGAAATAAAAATCTTATGCGGCTGGGAAATAAAATCTCATGCGGCTGGGAAATAAGATCTCATGCGCTGTAGAAAATAAAGATTTCATGCGGCTGTGGGAAATAAAGATTTCATGCGCTGTGGGAAATAAAGATTTCATGCGGCTGTGGGAAATAAAGATTTCATGCGCTGTGGGAAATAAAAATTTTATGCGGTTGGAAAATAAAGATTTCATGCGCTGTGGGAAATAAAGATTTCATGCGCTGTGGGAAATAAAGATTTCATGCGCTGTGGAAAATAAAGATTTCATGCGGTTGGGAAATAAATATTACATGCGCTGTGGGAAATAAAGATTTCATGCGCTGTGGGAAATAAGATTTCATGCGGTTGGAAAATAAAGATTTCATGCGCTGTGGAAAATAAAGATTTCATGCGCTGTAGGAAATAAGATTTCATGCGCTGTGGAAAATAAGATTTCATGCGGTTGGAAAATAAAGATTTCATGTGCTGTGGGAAATAAGATTTCATGTGCTGTGGGAAATAAAGATTTCATGCGCTGTGGGAAATAAAGATTTCATGCGCTGTGGGAAATAAGGTTTCATGCGGTTGGGAAATAAAGATTTCATACGCTGTGGGAAATAAAGATTTCATGCGCTGTGGGAAATAAAAATTTCATGCGCTGTGGGAAATAAGATTTCATGCGGTTGGAAAATAAAGATTTCATGCGCTGTGGGAAATAAAGATTTCATGCGCTGTGGAAAATAAAGATTTTATGCGCTGTGAAAAATAAAGATTTCATGCGGTTGGGAAATAAAGATTTAATGCGCTGTGGGAAATAAAGATTTCATGCGCTGTGGGAAATAAGATTTCATGCGGTTGGAAAATAAAGATTTCATGCGCTGTGGGAAATAAGATTTCATGCGCTATGGAAAATAAAGATTTCATGCAGTTGGGACTGTTCTTCCTCTCCGAATTTTTCTGAGAACAGTACCATGGAAGCCATTGCTTCCAAGCTCCATAAATCCTTCATCCCAAGCCCAAATATGGACTTCCATAGGTCAAAATTGGGTAGAACGAAATTCTCTACAACATGAAACCATCAAAACTTAAAGATAACAAAGTTTACTAGATCAAAACCTAAGAAACCCGAAAATGCATCAAACTTAGATCTACAACAAATAAGCCATGGAAATTGGGAATGCTAAGTACTAAAGAGACTTAGAATCAAATAAGGAAGATGATGGAACAATAATAATGGAGATCCATCAGGAAGCAAGTTGGCACTTGCCTTGCTCTCCTAGGTTGGTGGGAGAGTTATGAGAAAGAAGAAGAGTAATAGTGAAGTAATGAAGAGAGAGAAAGGGGATGGGCTTTTAAATGAAGGAGTGGTAGTATGTGGGGGTTTATTTCGATTCATGATGAACCAACATAATTAAACCAATCTGAGCCGAGCCCATAGCAAAGCTAAAGCAGAGTATAAAAGCAGAAAGTAAAGTGCAGAAATGAAATTACAGGAAATTAATTAACATAAAATTAAAGGGATTTAAATACAGAGCAATACATGATAAATATAAAATATTTATATTTAAACAGTACATGCATTCTAAAGTACGTATTCTGGGAATGGGAAGTGACAACCCTGCAGGTGGATTATATGCGACATGACAAATAAAGTTGAGCGGTACTACTTAAGGATAAAAGATGTCGAATCAATATAGTTGTCAGTAACTTAATTTGATCGACGAACATACGATATCTTAACATGGGGAGCCAAACGAGCATATAATAAAAGGAGCCCACAAACACTACAAAAAAAGTGACCTTTGGGGACAACAAAAAATCGTCTTAAAAACTGCAATTACCGTTCCAACAAATATTTGGGACGGCCTTTGGGACGGGAATGGCCGGTCCCATTAGGGTGGCGTGGCAAAAACTTTAGGGACGGATATTGTCGTCCTAATTACTGTTAAAGGACGGTTAGGCAAGACGTCTCAAAAGTTTTCAAATTTATGCTTTTGTGTGACGGTTGATTAATTTGTTCCAAAAAAACAAGTTTTTGTAACAGATATATTTCGTCCTAATAAATAAGGGACATAATTTTAAAAAGTACTGTAATCGTGCAAAAAAACTTAACAATTGTTTAAACTATTATGGAATTACTAATTTCCTGTTTATATATAAAATATATAATTGAATTTTATATACAACAAAAATTCATACAGAACTTAGAGTGTTCCCATTGTTCACAAAATGAAATCCAAGTCTTACATCACTTAGAGTGTTCCTATTGTTCACTCGAAAAATTCATACAGAACGTAGCCGCAACATTAACAAAACAATTTCTATAAAACATATTTAAATGTAATATCCCATTTTTCACAAAATGAAATCTAAGTCTTACATCACTTAGAGTGTTCCCATCAAGTTCTACATCAGCAAGCATTCACTTAATTTACAAAATAAAATCTACGACTTTTTACACAAGTCCAAAACATATATATTTGATTGTCCACATCCACTGACAAACCGATCCACACATCCATGGCTGCCCTGGAAACAAAATAAAACCTACGACTTTTTACACAAGTCCAAAACATATATATATATATATATATATATATATATATATATATATATATATATATATATATATATATATATATATATATATATGATTTTCCACATCCATTGACAAACCATTCCACACATCCATGGCTGCCAGCAGCATTGGCTACCTGGAAACAAATAAATGCCAGAAATATGGTTTGTTATAAGTTAATTGGGACCTCAGATTCATAAAAAAGTAATTTGCGACAGACTTACTTGAGTATATTAGGAAGGCGGAAAGCACCCACGAACATACTTGCAACTTGTGCTTTGAGCTCAGTGCTAAGCTCACTCTTCATCCTCTCGAGCTCTTCCTTATGTCGAGCCTCTTGCGCAAGACGCTCAGCTGTAAGATCATTTTTCAATGTCTCAACCTCTTTTGTATGTCGAGCCTCTTGCTTATCACGCTCTCTTCTTAACGCCTCAGTCTCTTCTCGTAGTTTCTCCGCGTCTTTTCGCAGTTGCTTAACTTCAACATTCATTATTTTTTCAAGTTCTATATGAGATGTTAAAGATTGACCACTTTGTCTTATACCCACTCCTCGGCCTAAAACTCGTCCGTGCCCATCTTGTCCAACCACTTCCGTGTAAACCTTATTCAATTGCTCCTCGTTGTCTCGTTCTTCCACGGGTAGCTCTTCAATCCGCCTTTCTAATATTTTCTATAACATGCAAGGAGATTAGTATGACATATATAATATAATACCGGCTGGTTGTAACATTTTCTATAACATTTTATAATACCGCCTTTCTAACATATATTATAATACCTCTGTACCAGTTATAACATTTTCTACGGGTGGCAGTTATAACAATTGCTAACATTTTATAATACCGCCTTTCTAACATTTCAGTTCAGTTATAACATTTTATAATACCGCCTTTCTAACATTTTCCACGGGTGGCAGTTATAACATTTTCTATAACATTTTATATAACATTTTATAATTGACATTAAACCAAATATTTAGTATGACATATATTATAATACCTCTGTACCAGCCGCTCCGTCTTCTTCGTTATAACTGCCACCTTTGCCTCGAGTAGCTCTCCACATGTTGACAAGGTCGTCAGGCTTGTTTTTCAACCTCCTCTGAAGTGTTTGTACATGTTCCAAACATAAAAGTAAAACATTATACACTATCAACTAGAAAGACATGCTCTTTATTAAAAAAAACACAATACAAACCTTTCTCTTTATCTCTGGAAATGATCTTCTTCCTGTTCTAGGGAGGGCACAAAGTTTTCCTCGATTACCTTTGTTTGTCTCCGAAACTTTCTAAAAATTAATAAATATTATAACTGAACTGAAATTAGCTGTTCACTACTAGTATAAATATTGATCAAGCTATTTGCTAGTTGAGTCATACCTTTGTCTCATCCAAACTCCAATATGCCACTAGCGTTGGCCATTGACTGGGCTCCACCCGGGGTGGCACTGTTTGTAAACGCTCTGCATTGGTCTCGAATTTTTGATAGAAGTCCTTCTTCACGCGGTGCTTGAAGGCTCTTCAAGCAACTCCCATCTTTCTAAAACAAATATTTTTAAAGCCATCAGGAGCATTTGTGTTTTCCTAAGAAAAAAATAGTTAATAGTGACCCAAAAATAGTTCGGTACCTCAAAATTGATTTCAGTATAAGCTTCCTAATGCTCTAAATCAGTGCACATGCATGCAAATGCAATAGATCAGCACCTTTGGCAAATGTATCAGGAATGTGTTTTTGCATTTTTCATATGTTTCCATTTGATTTGAAGATATTTCATTGCTGCAGGCATGCATATGCTTCTTATTGCAGAATTAGTATTTAGTAAGCCTTATTGAAGATCAATGTGAACTGTGAATAAAATGTTTGAATGTCGGTTTATGCCACCAAAAATGCAGTACCAAGAAGTTAAATAATTCTAGATTAAATATCGACCTTGCGCCAAGAGACAAAGAGAAGGAGTTACCTTCACCGATAACCAGACCATTTCGAGAGTATCCTTATCGACCTTGCGCCAAGATAGCATTGTTAATGGGAACAGTTCGCCATTTCGTGCAAGGTTACCAAGATGAGACATCAAACAGTGTGCATTTTCTCTAACCGGTTGACAATCTTCATCCCACTCTATAATTTTTCTTACTCTGCTATCCCAGTCTTTCCATGGCTTGGCAGGTCCTCTACCTTGCCTAGCGGAAGCACAACTCCCCGTAGTACCTAATAAAAAATACGAGGGAAAGACTCTTCATAATTGTAAAACGCTGGACATGAGTGAGGAGTGTTAGTTAGTGAGTGTGTACAGAGTGTAATATATATATATAATCATGAGTGCAAAATCATGAATGAGGAGTATTAGTGGTTGTGTAAATGAGTAAGGAGTATTAGTGTACAGAGTAAGGAGTATCGGCCATTTACTTCAGATATAACCTGATTCCTTTGAAGATAATTATAGGTCACTGCAAACTGGAGAGAGGGCAAATTTGTAAATGGTGTACCACTTCATCATAAAAATGAAAAGTTTCCATATGAATGGAACAAAAATTAATGAAGTTTCAGACAAAGCCATAAATTCAAACATCATGAACTAATAGAAAATCGTATCAAAATTCAACCTTTTTGCACACACTCGATCAAATAGAAAAAAATAAGAGATGCCCACAAAAGAAAACATCACAGAGAACCATAAACCATCTTCAAAATGAAAACTTTGATGTGATTGAAACCCAAACAAAAGGGAGAGAGAAACTTGAAACTTCAGACAAGACCAGAAGATTATAAATCAGAACAGTGTTAAAAAAAATCTAACTTCCAGGGATGCATATTCAACCAAGTAGGAAAATAAGAGATATCCATTAAAGGAAACATCATGTAGAACCACAAAGAATCATCAAGATGGAACGTTTGCATTGACGCTAGCTGATGTATTGAGGCCAACAGTAGTTTAATTTCAAAATTGAACGTTTGCATTGAGGACGAGAGTTGTCAAATACTTACCCTTCGGTGTATTATCTACCGGCTCATCTTCGCTCTCCTCAAAGCACTGAGATGATGATCCAGGTAATCATGAGTACAAAATCATGAGTGAGGAGTATTAGTGGTTGTGTAAATGAGTAAGGAGTATTAGTGTACAGAGTAAGGAGTTGTTTTCCATAAATAAATTCTTTTATTTATTGTGTTTCTGGGAAAATTACAACTGTGGAAATCTGATCTAGAAGACGATCACTTTATCCCTTGGACTATGCGAAGAAGAAAAGCTCTCAAAATTTTGACAGTAGATAACTATGTATCTGTACAATGAATGAGAAAAAGAACTCTATTTATAGAGTCAAAAATAAAACTGAAAAGATAACTATCTTCACAGCCTGTGCTTAGTTGAAAATCACGCAGGATTTAACATACGCAAGGTTGTGAGAAGTTACTGGACGTGGCCTGTAACTGTTGGACACATGGCGATCATGCATGAGTCGTGTGCAAGTTACAGGACACGCAGGCGAGAGATCAGTGGCATGGCTGCCACGTACTCCAATTTGATGAAATCTATGCAGACTTGTTGAAGACGAAATCCACGCAAACTCGGTGTAGAAAGCTTCAAAATCCACGCAAACTTAGGGCAAGAAGCTTCAGGATCCACGCAGACTCGAGGCAAAAATGCTTCAAAATCCACGCAGACTTGAGGAAGAAAACTTCAGAATCCACGCACGTTTGAGATGAAGATCTCACAAATACACGCAGACTTGAGATAGAACTGCCAGCTGTCTTGATTTGGCGTGCCTCGACTGACACAAAATCTCTGACAGTGATTGCTTTTGTCAGTCGTATTAAATGACAAGAAGCTCTTTTGGTACGCCAACATGACGAAGGTTGAGTCTTGCTGAAGAAGATTTCGAAAATCACGCAATAGACGGCTGTGATCTCTCGAATTCTGTGCATACGTGGCATACGAAGAGACATTCTTCGACTGTCGTGCTGTCAGTCATAATTATTCTCTGACAAATAATGAGTTGTCTCCTCAGCGTGATTTGTAAATATTGTCCTGATCAACTGAGCGTGACTTTTGACTCTGTCCTGATCAACTCAGCGTGACTGTCATTTTTAAAGGCCTACAAAACCCCCTTCAAAGTTTTCGAAAATTGAAAAGACTTCAAAATTTTCGAAATACTTTGAAAATAAGATAAAAATGAACTTAGTCACGCTGAGATGACTTCAAAATTTTTTTGGAAGTCGGAAAGACTTCGAAGTTCTTTGAAAACATCCAAATGAACTTATTAAATGTCATGATGACTCTTCATTTTTCGAGACTGATTGCATCCTGTTTATGGAGGAATATGAACCGCCGGCGAGTTCTGTTATATAAACAGGGAGAGGATTCATTTAATCTTCATCTTACATCAACATGACACCAAAGGAGAAAGCTGAGGAAGAAGCACGCAAGTTGGGCTTTTGTTCCCATGGTGATCCCACTTTTGAGGGTAAAGAACCGGAGCCTCTGGTTTTCGAGTTCAAAGACGATCCCATACAATTAGCCAAGAATTTCTTGAGCTATTTTGGCTTGGATGGCTCGTCTTCTTCCAATGAACGCAGCCTTGCAGAGCAGCGTGAAATGTTGAAGGCTCTGTTACACCGTATGGGGGTCAAGAGCGTAGAAGAACTGGGCGCCAAGCTCAGCCGCTCGACTAAATAGAGCGTGTCTTTTATGCTTTTGAAAATGTTGCACTCTTTTTGTCTTTTGTAAGGCCATCAGTGCCTGTCTTGAAGAATGTAGTACAACTTTTGTGTTTGAACAGCGTGCATTAATGAAGAATATTAAGTGGCATTCTTTAACTGTTTCCAATATTGCGCTGTCTTCCAAAACACACGTGTCATTCATTCCATGGTTTACGAGCGCTATTCACGCGGATCTTTTCCAAGAATAAGCTTGTACTTTGTCCTTTAAATAGATAGATGAGTTTCAAAGATACTCATCTTCCATTCTTCTTCTTCTGAGAATGAAATTTTTGGGAGATTTCATTCTCAAACAGGAAAGCAATGCTTTCTAATGTTCGATTTCTGCAAACTGTATCAAACATGGGTTTGCCAATCCTTAGCACCAAACTTGATGGTAAGTCCGTGTACCATTTTTGTTGCTGTTGAAAAATGCACGCTTGACTAGCCAGTGTGTGCTAAATGACATTTCTGTTGATTAATTCTCTTCTTTCTTGCTGTTCTCTGCAAAAGCTCGGTTGAAAATTTTCTTCAGAACTGGCATTGGTGATGTAGATGCTATGGAGAATATCCTGCTGACACCTACATCAGGGAGCTCATACGCTTTTGACGCGTACATCAGACAACTCAGAACTCTTCGTGGGATAGAAGGGTCTTCCTCAGATGGTAGGAAGAGCCTTTATACACGAGAGTTGGATGGTGGAGTCAACTCTACCCCGAGAAATCGGGTAGTAGAGTTCCTTTCACGGCAGAACTAGGAATTGTATCCCAAGGTTTGGATACATTTCTGTCTCCTCTGAAAGGCCGCTCCTAATCCACCAATTGTATTGGCAGCACCACTACTTCGGGCTGCCATACTCTGTGGTTCTCCTCTCGTCTGAGAAAGAAGACCAGAGTTTGATTCCTGCTGATCTGGTCATGACTGGGACCCAGACAGTCAGGAACTGCCACCAACAACGAACCTGACGGAGAAGGTCCGACGGAGAAGATCCAAAGAAGAAGATAGATCTCTATTAGGTTATTGTTGTGGTGTAGAATGAAAATCCAAGATTTGTAATAGATTTTCGTTATGATTTGTAAGAAAGTCTAAGAAAATGTAATAGACTTTTTTGTGGTAAAATGAGAATGGAAATGATAATTCTTCTATGCTCAAAAATTTGTATTTGTGGATGAATTGTGGACATAATAGATAATGAAATCTTCTTTTCTGTTTTAGAGTATATGATATTATCAGAGGTATTATGGACGTGATAATATGTAGGAACTCAAAAGAAAATAGATTGATTTCTATGCAGAGGTCAAAAGAAAATGACAAATGAGTAAGTAGATTCGGAATTGATTCAGAGGTTATGAAAACGTGATCAATAACGAATCCTCACTTAATAAATTGATAGAAGATTATAAACGGACAAACCGTTTTGGAAATGATGAACGGATGAACCGTCGAATGAATGTAATAAATGAACGGATGAACCGTCAAGTATTAATGAAAGGACGAACCGTCAGAGCAGATAATCACTTTTCATCCAGAGCTTCTAATTCTTGAAGTCGAAGACGATCATTATTTTCAGCAGTGAGTTCATTAGCGATTGCTATCCTTAAAGAAGGAATTTGAATCTCTAATGGAAGAACAGCTTCGCAACCATACACCAGAGAGAAGGGTGTACATTTAGTAGCATTACGAACTGTAGTGCGATAAGCCCACAAACATTCATCGAGCTTCTCACTCCAATTACGTTTGTTAGTAGAGACAAACTTCTTTAGGAGTTTAATGATAGTCTTGTTGAAAGCTTCTGCTAATCCGTTAGCTGCCAGATTATACGCGGTAGAAGCCACATTATTGATCCGGTGATCATCACAGAATCGAGTAAACTTCTGACTGACGAACTGTGGTCCGTTATCATGAATAATGCATCGAGGAACACCAAATCTGTAGATGACATGATGCTTATTAAAGCTGATGACATTGGATGTCTTAACTTCAGACAAAGGAATGGCTTCGGCCTATTTGGAGAAGTAATCGGTTATTGCGAGAATAAACCGATGACCCTTGGATGACGGCGGATTGATCGGGCCGATAATGTCCATGCCCCAAGCTTCGAAGGGCCATGATGCTACCGTCGGATGTAGAAATTCTGAGGGTTGATGAATAAAATCTGCATGGATTTGACAAACTTTACACTTCTTTGCATATTCGATGGCGTCTGATACCATAGTGGGCCAATAATAACCCACACATCGAATACGGTCTTGAAGTTTTGGTCCAGGCTGATGTGCTCCACAAATTCCATCATGTGCTTCGCGAATGATTTGCTGAGCCTCATTACCGGCAACACATCGAAGAAGTAAACCATCATAAGCTCGACGATATAAGGTTTTTATTGTATGATTGTAATAGAATCTGAGTGATCGTCGTCTGATAGATGCTGCTTCACTCGGATCATCTGGAAGAATATCATACAATACGAAATCCAAGAAAGGAAGTCTCCAATCTTTATCCGTATTTTGATTCTCGGCCGAATTACTGAAGATAAATTCCATGCTGGAATCAGATGAAGATGACATCGATTTACGACTGAATCCAAATCCTCTTGTTGTGTTGACGTCATGAGATGTTGATTCTTCAATGTCAACTGGAAGTCCTAGGGTCAGGTTATTTTCCAGATGAAATAATTTTCGATTACGAACAATAATCATTTGTTGTCGTCTGATCGGAATAGCCAACACCGCTGCAAGATTAGCTAGAGCATCAGCTTCTGTGTTACATGCTCGCCTAACATGTTCAATGAAGAATTCTTCAAACGAAGAAGTCATAGATATAGCTGATCTATGATAAGGAACTAGATCTTGATGGCGAACTTCATAAGTACCCCTTATCTGATTAACAATGAGTTTAGAGTCTCCGTACGCCTCCAAATATTGAATATTTAGATGTTTAGCGAGTTGAAGACCAATGAGTAATGCATTGTACTCAGCTACGTTGTTTGAACACGGCTGATCGAGAGAATAAGCTCTTTGGATAGCAAGACCTTCTGGCGATACAAGAACGATTCCAACTCCAGCGATAATATCACCATTAGGACCTATCCTTGAAGCTCCATCAAAGAATAGACGCCAAGTAGGATCTTCTTCAACAATTTGGTTTGAATCTAGGACTTCATCTGGAATTTTGTCATAGAGTTTTGAATCTTCTGGAATTGAATGAGCAGCCAGAAAATCAGCTAAAGCTTGTCCTTTGATTGACTTCTGAGGAATATAGTGCATGTCATACTGAGCAAGTAGGATTCCCCAATTAGCCAGTCGAGAATTCAAAACACTGGGTTTCTTCATCATGATCCGTATAGGATTGATCCTGGAGATAACATGAATAGTCTGGCCAATGATATAATGTCGTGTCTTTTGAACAGCGAACATCAAGGCTAGACATTCTTTTTCGATCGGTGAATAACGAGGTTCAGCTCCGGTCATAGTACGACTGAGATAATAAATGGCTTGTTCATGACCATTTTGATTCTTTTGAGCGAGTAATGCACCCAATGAATGACTCATTGCTCGAGTATATAGGAGAAATGGAATTCCTAAAACGGGAGGTACCAATACTGGAGGGCTCATCAGATATTGTTTTATATTATCGAATGCTTTCTGACATTCATCATTCCAGACAAAAGAAACACCTTTCTTCATAAGTTTGTTGAATGGTCTGCAGCGTCCTGATAAATTAGAGATGAATCTCCTGATATAAGCGATCCTTCCTTGAAATCCTCGTAGCTCTTTTAAGGTGCGTGGAGGACGCATCCCTTGGATGGCTTTGACCTTCTCGGGATCCACGTGTATACCTTTAGAGGTAATGACGAAGCCGAGAAATTTACCACTAGAGACGCCTAAGAAGGACTTAGTAGGGTTCATCTTTAATTGATGCTTACGCATTAGATCAAAAATAGTCTTCAAATCTTGGATATGATCCTCCTTTTGTCGACTTTTGACTGTAATATCATCAACGTAGCATTCGACTGTTTTCCGTAGATGTTCACAGAATATAGTGCTCATGGCTCGTTGATAAGTTGCTCCTGCATTCTTGAGACCGAATGGCATAACTGTATAACAATATGTACCAATCGGCGTTCTGAAAGAAGTGTGCTTCTCGTCATCTGGAAATATTTTAATCTGATTGTACCCAGAATATCCGTCCATGAATGACATCCGTTCAAATCCACATGTATTATCGATCATGACATCAGTGATTGGTAGAGGGAATTCGTCCTTAGGGCATGCTGCATTGAGATCGCGGAAGTCTATGCATACTCTGATCTTGCCAGTCTTTTTAAGGACAGGAACTATGTTAGCCACCCAATCGGGATGTTGTTCCTCTCTAATAAACCCGGAGGCTATGAGTTTATTAACTTCAGCTTCAATTGCATCCATAATGTCTGGACGAAATCGTCGCTGTTGTTGTTTGACCGGTTTAGCATTCGGCAAGATATTGAGCTTGTGAGTTGCAATTTGGGGATCAAGCCCTGGCATATCTTCATAACTCCAAGCGAAGACGTCGATGTAATCACGAATGAGTTTGATCATGTCTTGCTTATCAGTTTCTGAAAGACTTTCACTGATGAATATTGGTTTGGGAGATCCCTCTTCACCAACATCTATTTGAACAAGTTTATCTTCAGTCGGAGGTTCTTTTTGCTCGAAACGAAACTCCTATTGATTATCTAACCTTTGGGCCCATTGTTCTGATTCAGGTGAAATTTTAAATTCTTTTTCGTCTTCATCACTTTCTTCAGAACGGTCAATAGAAACCATGTTGGAAGACAGAATGTTGGTCTTGAGCAGACGACTGAGGTAACGGAGAGATCCGTCCAGTCACTGGAATGATGAAAGAACCTTCTCCAGAGAGTTTGAGAGATTGTTGCTGAATAGTTCGACTTTTAACAGGGATTATTAAAGTCTCACTTTGTGCATCCTCTTTCTCCATAGCTTGTATGACCCTTGTATACTCTTTTTGTACATTCGAGAATCATTGAAATAAGCTTCAACCCCATGGAAGGGATTTATATCAGCAACTTCTTTTTGTACTCTTCCATTGCTATCAATGTATTTAAAACGCTGATGAAGAGTAGAAGGCACCACATTATTTTCATGAAGAAAGGGCCTCCCAAGAAGAAGATTGTAGGATCCCACAATCTCGATCACATAGAAAGTGACTTTGGATCTGAAATCACCTATTTGAAGCTTCAAATGAATCTTTCCCAAAGGCTCGCTTCGGCTTTGATTGAATCCCAGGATAGTAGTAACTGTCTTGAAAAGCTTGTGAAGAGGGATTTTCAGTTCATCCAACAGGCTCTTTGGCATTATGCTTATAGCAGACCCTGGATCAATAAGGATACGATCTATCTTCATCGTATCGATATAACCGGTGTAGTAGAGAGGCCGATCATGTCGATTATCCTCCAGTAGCATGTCATCTTGCATAAAGGTGATATTTGGGATAATCTCCAATACACTGTTGCAATGTAAGCAAGTGGCAGGTTCTGCATCTGGCTTCTTCAATTGTACAAGACAAGAGTCTGCCTGAAGAAGTGCTTCACTTAACGTCTCCCGAGTCTCTTTGGAAAGACGTAGAAGTTCAAAGAGGGACATTCTAGCTGGAGTATTAGCAAGTTGAGCTAGAATGTCGAAGTTGCAAGGCTTCTGAAGCCCAAGAGGAGAGGACTTCTTGATTGGTTTATCAAACCGAGCCTGTTGTTTGCCTTTCTCCAGAGCTGTAGGCTTGGGAGGAACAGGTTCAACCGGTGTAGTTGAAGGAACAGGTGCAGTAGATGATTCTTCTTCAGGAGGAACATTAGGAGCATCTTTATCAGCTGGAGGGATATCAGAAGTATCCTCAGGATTCTTGGAATAATCCTTTAGATAAGGTTTCCCCGTTCGAGTAGCACTAACAAGTGCTTCTTCTTTATCTTTTGGCTCTGTGTCGGAGGTAGATCCAAGAGACGTCATATGACATGACTTAATCTTTCCAGCCTTCTTGGACTTTCGAGAAGTAGTATTTTGAGGAAAAGAAGATTCAAAATCTGCCACTAGATCAGGATGAATCCACATGATTTCTCCAGTTTCCAAAGTGATTGGCACTAATCCTTCAGATTGTGGAGGAGGAATATTCACTATCTCAAGAGTTGCCTTGGAAATAGGAACGATCCCACTTTCAAGGAGTTGAGGAGGGAAATCTCTGAATTACATAGAGACGACGTTGGAGGTGACGATCTTCTCTTTTGGAGTAAGGGAGATAGCTCCAGATTTAATCATTTCTTGGATCTTTCCTTTCAGTACATAACATGTACGAATTGTGTGACCCAACATTCTGTGATATGGGCAGTATTTGGGATGATCTGTCTTACCAGCTTCATCAGGTTTCTTGATTTCAGGTAATTGTATTTTATTACCTTTCAGCAGACATTCAAAGATACCAAGGACATCGTCATCATCGAAAGAGTATTCTTCTTTGGGGCGAGGTGTTCTTGGTTGTTGAGTTGTAGAGGTAGGAGAAGTTTGAACAGTTGATGCATCTTTGCTCTGAAGATTAACTTCAAGAGTTTCTTTTCCTTTGCGAACATTGTTTTTATTGTTAGGACCTTGACCTGTTTCTTTGGGAGTCATCTGCACTCTTAAACCTTTGAAGGTTTCAGCACTAATTTCTGCAGCCTTGGCACTAACTATAAAAGAAGGCCAGTCTTGGAATTGGGTGGATCCTGTTCACATGCTGATGATTGGCAACAAGTTTGATTTGCATGTGTCGATGGTGACAGCATCAGGAGTTCCAAGAGGCATCTTCAGAGCTTCTCTTCGAAACCGTTCAATGTAATCCTCTGTAGTTTTATTATTTTTCTGCTTGATTCTAATAAGAGCAGACATAGTCATGTCATTGAGCCCTTCATAGAACCGTTCAAGAAACATCTGTTTGAAACCGACAAATGAGGTAATGCACCCATCTGGGAGACTTCTATACCATTCATAAGCAGTTCCCTTGAGACATCCAATAAACACCCGAGTAAGGAGGGCGTCACTTGGTTGCAATTGATCAGTCATCACTTCAAAGTGATTAATAAACTGACTTGGAGAAGTGGTTCCATCATAGAATGAGATAGTAGGAGGCTTGTATTTAGGAGGATACGATACTTGCTTCCATTCTATCGGATAAGGTTGCTTGATGCCTAACCTTTGTAAACCATCTTTCTGTTTGAATGCTTCGAATTGAGTTTTGAGATTCCTCAATTCTTCATTAACAACTCCGAAAGATTGTGGAGTTGTAGCTTGTAGAGAATAGGTGGGAGGAGGAACAACATTATAAGCACTACCCCCAGCTCCAAAGAGACTAGGATTTGGTTGAGCTGATCCAGGAGTATTGGATTGTACTGCTGGAGGAACTTGTACTGGACTTATATCAGTGTCAGTTGGTATGACATCTGGTATAGTCTGTCGATTTTGCATCTGAGCTGTCATGAGTTCATACATCGACTTCATAGTATCAGCCATAGACTTCATTTGCTGTTCCAAAGAAGCAATCCTTTGATCTTGAGGAGTAACCGAAGAGGAAGGTTCATTGTTCAATTCAGTATTCCCATCCACCATATATGTAGTGACTGTACGAGGGATTATTGATGAATTAGTGGATGTTGTATGCTCTGAATCACTGCTTCGTGCATCAAAGTCATTTATAGGAGAACTACCCCCAGTAGGAAGAGGTGGGAAGTTAGATTCTTCCAGAAATTCAGAATCACCTTTAGAGATCAAATTTCTTTGACTAGAAGCTAAGACTCTTGCTCTGGTGTTTCTATATACTCCATCTGGACTATCAGCTCTACCCCCAGTATCCCGAGAGGTCATGTTGACAGAAGCAAACAAAGGCTCATCTTCATCAGGCATAGGTTCACACTGAATCCGATTGAAGACAGATTGTCGTTTTGTTTGACATCTGCATTGCATTGTGACTCTTGGCTGGAAGTCACATTCATGATCAACATGGTCATAAGCCATTGATTGACATCTGCATTGAATTATGACTCTTGGATAGAAGTCACATTCAGCATGGTCCTTTGACACAGAATTACTTCTTCTCTTCTGTTGAAGATATTCTCGTAAATCTGTTTGTGAAGATTGAGGAGTATATTTCCTGTTCTTGGTTCTTGATGGCTCTTGATTATATAAAGAATGATTAATATGAGCCACATAGTTTCTAGCATACTTTGCATCTGGATCTTTTATCCTTGTTTCCAACTGATGTGGTTTCTTAACACCAGAAGTGCTAAGTTTTGTTCTTAGATCAATTGGAGGTGACACATTGGTTTTAGAAACATGGAGTTTTCCTTCCATTGATCTGGATATTTGCAGAGAAGAAAAAGTTGAACCACCCCCTTGATTAGGAGTTGGTAACAAACCCTCTTTTATGGACAGATTCTGTGCCCAATTCGAAGAAGTCATAGAAGAAGACACTAAGGAATGTTTCTTCTTAGACTCATTCAAGTTTTGAGACATAGAATATCCAGAAGGAAGAGTAGTCAAAAGACCATCTTCTTTTCTTTGACTAACAAAATTGTCAGTCAAAGCTGTTCCTGAAGTAAAAACTACAGGAACAGAAGAAACAACTAAAGAGTTATTCCTTTTCGAAGGGACTTTGTGTGGAAGACCACCCCCAGTTCTAGTGGAACTTGGCAAAGAAGAAGAGATAGCTAAAGAGCTATTCTTCTTAGATGAAATACACGCTGAAACAGGCTTGGTTAAAGAACCAATGCTGTTAGCGTGACTTTTGACTTTGGAAGTACACGCTGGAACAGACTTGGCTAAGGAGCCAGTGCTGTCAGCGTGATTGTTGATTTTAGAATTACACACTGGAACAGACTTGGCTAAGGAATCAGTGCTGTCAGCGTGACTTTTGGGTTTGAAATTGTACGCTGGAACAGATTTGGCTAGGGAGCCAGTACTGTCAGCGTGACTTTTGGTTTTAGAGAGACACGCTGGAACAGATTTGGCTAAGGAGCCAGTACTGTCAACGTGACTTTTAGAGTTGAATTTGCACGCTGGAACAGATTTGGTTAAGGAGCCAATACTGTCAGCATGACTTTTGGTTTTAGAGAGACACGCTGGAACAGATTTGGCTAAGGAGCCAGTACTGTCAGCGTGACTTTTGGTTTTAGAGAGACACGCTGGAACAGATTTGGCTAAGGAGTCAGTACTGTCAGCGTGACTTTTAGAGTTGAATTTGTACGCTGGAACAGATTTGGTTAAGGAGCCAATACTGTCAGCGTGACTTTTGGATGTGAGATTGCACGCTGGAACAGACTTGGCTAAGGAGCCAGTGCTGTCAGCATGACTTTTGAATGCTGTCATCTTCGAGCGCACAAGAGTGTGCGTACTTGCAGTAGAGTTCTTGCCAGTGTTAGGAGTAGACACTATGGCAGAGACTTCACCATTGACTGCCAACTGATTCTTAGGGACATAGACAGAGTATCCCTTCGACTTGGCAGTGATGATGGAGGCTGAAGTAGACTTGCCACTCTTAGCCCGCTGCATTTCTTCATAGGCGAGTTGATCGAATTGGATCGTCATCACCTTCTTCGTCGAGCCGATTGACAAAGTGTCGCATTGAGTTGTTGCCATCTCAGAAGAGGAGATGGTTTTTCCCCAGCAGAGTCGCCAATTTGTTTTCCATAAATAAATTTCTTCATTTATTGTGTATCTGGGAAAATTACAACTGTGGGAATCTGATCTAGAAGACGATCACTTTATCCCTTGGACTATGCGAAGAAGAAAAGCTCTCAAAATTTTGACAGTAGATAACTATGTATCTGTACAATGAATGAGAAAAAGAACTCTATTTATAGAGTCAAAAATAAAACTGAAAAGATAACTGTCTTCACAGCCTGTGCTTAGTTGAAAATCACGCAGGATTTAACATACGCAAGGTTGTGAGAAGTTACTGGACGTGGCCTGTAACTGTTGGACACATGGCGATCATGCATGAGTCGTATGCAAGTTACAGGACACGCAGGCGAGAGATCAGTGGCATGGCTGCCACGTACTCCAATTTGATGAAATCTACGCAGACTTGTTGAAGACGAAATCCACGCAAACTCGGTGTATAAAGCTTCAAAATCCACGCAAACTTGGGGCAAGAAGCTTCAGGATCCACGCAGACTCGAGGCAAAAATGCTTCAAAATCCACGCAGACTTGAGGAAGATAACTTCAGAATCCACGCACGTTTGAGATGAAGATCTCACAAATACACGCAGACTTGAGATAGAACTGCCAGTTGTCTTGATTTGGCGTGCCTCGACTGACACAAAATCTCTGACAGTGATTGCTTTTGTCAGTCGCATTAAATGACAAGAAGCTCTTTTGGTACGCCAACATGACGAAGGTTGAGTCTTGCTGAAGAAGATTTCGAAAATCACGCAATAGACGGCTGTGATCTCTCGAATTCTGTGCATACGTGGCATACGAAGAGACATTCTTCGACTGTCGTGCTGTCAGTCATAATTACTCTCTGACAAATGATGAGTTGTCTCCTCAGCATGATTTGTAAATATTGTCCTGATCAACTGAGCGTAACTTTTGACTCTGTCCTGATCAACTCAGCGTGACTGTCATTTTTAAAGGCCTACAGGAGTATCGGCCATTTACTTCAGATATAACCGGATTCCTTTGAAGATAATTGCAGGTCACTACAAACTGGAGAGAGGGCAAATTTGTAAATGGTGTACCACTTCATCCTACTAGTATATTGTCTGTATATACTAGAGTTTTCAATCACAGGTAAATCAAAGGGTGAACAAAGGAAACTCCCAATACTCGATTGCACACCCTTTCCTGGCTGCCAGATCAAGGTTCAGGTCTAAAGGACGTGGGTTTCAGGAAGGGATAGAGGGTTTCAGGACAAACATCATAGAGCACCACAAAACATCATCAAAATCGAAAGTTATCAAAGCAAACATCACAGAGCACCACAAAACATCATAAAAATGGAAAGTTTCCATGTGAATGGAACAAAAATTAATGAAGTTTCAGACAAAGCCATAAATTCAAACATCATGAACTAATAGAAAATCGTATCAAAATTCAACCTTTTTGCACACACTCGATCAAATAGGAAAATAAGAGATGCCCACAAAAGAAAACATCACAGAGAACCATAAACCATCTTCAAAATGAAAACTTTGATGTGATTGAAACCCAAAAAGAGAGAGAGAGAGAAATTTGAAACTTCAGACAAGACCAGAAGATCATACATCAGAACAGTGTTAAAAAAATCTAACTTCCAGGGATGCATATTCAACCAAGTAGGAAAATAAGAGATGCCCATTAGAGGAAACATCATGTAGAACCATAAAGAATCATCAAGATGGAACGTTTGCATTGAGGTCAGCTGATGCATTGAGGCCAACAGTAGTTTAATTTCAAAATTGAACGTTTGCATTGAGGACGAGAGTTGGCGAATACTTACCCTTCGGTGTATTATCTACCGGCTCATCTTCGCTCTCCTCAAAGCACTGAGATGCTGATCCAGGGCTGCCCAAGATATCCTCCATAAAAGAAGGTTCTAATTGAGGATCCAATGTCCTCTTCCCCTTTGCTACAACATCCTCCATATTCTGGAGAATGCGAGATGATTTACGCGTAGGACCATTGTATACAATCTGGAAATGCATAACACATATAGTAATAGCATCACTCTAACAAGTTGGTAAATAAAATATTTAATTCATGATCAAATTATTTACCTTTTTCTTTTTAGCACCAATAGATTCTTTATTTGTCACGCCCCAGAACCAGAATACTGGAGAGCGGGGGCAGACATAGCCAGCTACGTATAACGGAATGGAATCCACACCGCTATACGGTCACGGCTGTCTAGATATGTGAGGGTTTATCTACAAGCCATCAGTCTCTTAAGGTCATAAATTATCCTATTGTCTCAATCTCAACCAACTAGTAATAGTTACAAGATATCAGACCACCAAATATACAATTGTAAGGCGTCCCAAACATTACATATCCAGATGATCATGAAGCTAGTCGTACAAAATGTAAGGACTAGCAAGAGTTAAGTCATACATGATCAACCTCGAGTTGCCAATCATGTTACTGCCCGTAGACAGACAGTAAGTGAAATATACACGAGCTAACTCTGGCTCGGCGGCTAAATGCCTCAAAAAGAATAATTTTACAATAAAGTGGGAGAATCAAAAAGAAACCCACTCGTTGCCAGGATTCCCTCTAGTGGTCACCATGTGGCTGGAAAGCAGGCAGATCCTTTGCTGCTGCTTCGGTATATGGCCATACAAAACCAGCTGGGTCAGACCCCAGAAAGAGCAAGTGCCACAAAGGAGGCTTCACTTAGGAACTAAAACCAGCAATTAGCACAATAATATAATTAAAAAAAATAAGAGACAGTAATTTAAGAAAAGCATGATAGGTGAATATAAAAGACAATCTTGTACAAAATCAATAAAAGACAGAACATATGGAAAAGCATGACAGGATGATATACGATGAGATAACCATGGGACTATTCAGATAACCAGGTTACAACCCGTAAACCAAACAAGGACCGGGGTTGTAACCCTTCGTCTGAATGGAACTTGGTTTCTCCCACCATTTATCGGCAAGATAAAGATAAGAAATCTGGTCAGGTAACAATCTTGTACAGGATCAAGACGAGACTAGACAGGTTATTCTCATACAATCAATCACGGCCAAGCAGTAAGTACGGCTTGCTACTTTAACTAACTAGGGTTATCACAGTCCTAGTTACTAGCAAGATGCAATGAGAATTCCAAGTCCAGTTACCTGTTTGTTACTACCTGAGTGATCCCAGCAAGAAAAGAAAAAGATAGCAGGATATAGCAGACACACTGTAGTAAGATACATGTGTCCTAAGGTACCACACTCGACGGCGGACTGGAAGTGCGCTCATCTCGACGGATAGCAACAAATCCCATGTATATATATATAAGGCCGGGACCAAAGGGGCAACAGGTAACTGGGAAATTCTCTATGAACTATTTGATCAATCTAGTCATTAACCTAGCCAGATTCAGTATGAATCCCTGACCGTGGTACCCAGGGATCATGTCCTAGACATGATGCAAGACACAACTGGACCAGTAGTTTATACAGGCACATTCAATGCAAACAACCACGGTGTCAGGATTAATTATACAGGTCATGTCATGTCAGGTAGCCGTCGTAACAGCTATTCAAGATAATCATGTCAGGTTTATCATATCAAGTGTACTAGTCAGGAGTGCGCCACGACGGGCCACTATCAGGTCATGTCAGATTATCATGTCAGGAGTGCACCACTACGGGTCACTGTCGTGTCATGTGTAGCAGGTCAAATTATCAGGTCAAGTTATCAAGTCAGGAGTGAACCACGACGGGCCACTATCAGGTCATGTCAATTATCACTTCTAAACATATTAAGTAAATTCATGATTATCAAGTTCATGACAAAAGGCGTAAGGATATAAAATAGACGTAAAATATCTAATAAAATATCAATATTCAGGACTATAGAAGAGCCATGCGGCCAAGTAATGATCACATGTGGCTGGAAGGAGAACAGTCCATGCGGCTGGAGAAGACTGGGCCTTATGCGGCCAGAAAGTAACCGGGTCTCATGCGGCCAGGAAATGACAGTGGCATATACGGCTAGCGGGAGTTTAAGTTCATGCGGCTCAGGGTGTCGAGTTCATGCGGCTCAGGGTGGGTGGAGTCCCATACGGCAGCAGGGGGGGATGCTTTATGCGGCTAGCGGAGGATAGGACTCATGCGCCTGAGTCAAGGATATTCATGCGGCTCGAATGAGCGGGCACACATGCGGCTCGGGGGAAGAAGTTCTCATGCGGCCAGCGGGGAGCAAGGCCTATGCGGCTCAAGAGAAGCAGAGTCTTATGCGGCTGGGGTCCAGCGGGTTTATGCGGCTAGCTGTGACTGGGGTACTGCTCAAGCTTTATGCGGCTCAGAACGAGTTGGTAAATATGCGGCCGGTCAATCATACAGCAGGAAAAATTCTCATGCGGCTAGGGTATCACTTGCCGCATGAAATATTCATGCGGTCAAGTCGGCACTGTTCTTCTCCCCCAAATTTTCGAGAAGAAGAACACCATGAAAGCCAAGCTCCCAAGTTCCATAACTCCATCATCCGGAGCCCAAATCCGAACTTCCATAGGTCAAAATGGGGCAGAATGAAATTTTCAACAACATGGAACCATCAAAACTTAGAAATAACAAGATTAAATAGATCAAAACCCAATAAATCCGGAAATAACATAAACTTAGATCTACAAGAATCTAGCCATGGAAAGTGAAAATGTCAAGTACTAAAGCAAGTTAGAATGCTGTAAAGAAGAGAATGAAGCAATAAAATTGGAGTTCCTCCATGAAGCAAGTTGCACTTGCCTAGACCTCTCTTTCCCTCTCTCTGGTAGGTGAAGAAGTAATGGTGGAGAAGAAGAGATATTAATGAAGAGAGAGAAGGAGAAAGGGTTAAATAATGAGGATGGTGGTAGGTGGGAGTGGTTTGGTTCACATAAAACCCAACCAAGCCAAACCCACTAAACCGAACCAAACCAAGCCAATGCAATGCCATGAGGAACCATGTAATAAAATACTCAATAAACCAAGCTCCATTAATCAGAATTAATCTATGAACGATAAATGACAATTAAACTACAATGCTAAATATGAAATAAACCATAACTAACTAATAAAAAAAAATAAGAAATACAGGTCAGAAATACGAACACGTATAAAATACGTATCACGAATTTCGGGGCACTACATCCTACCCACCTTAAAAGAATTCCGTCCTCGAAATTTAATCAAGGGGCTAAAGATGTCGGGACAGCTATACTATCACAAGCAGTCTATGCTACCAATCAATCATACAATCACACATGCAAGCAAAGAATCGAAGTACAAGGCATTAAGGAAGATATTACATCTCACGAGCCAAACCGATTGGGAAAACATGATCGGATATCATCCTCACACTCCCACGTTTGACTCTCCCAAGTAGCGATGAACTCAAGCAACACGAACTAAACTGATAGTCTTGCGCTTGAGGTCTCTCTCTTTGGTCAAACATGGACACGGGCCTCTCCTCATACGAAAAGGTTGGTACCAATAATCGTTTTCGAATGATCTAGGACATGGCTCGGGCCCGGGATATACCGTTATAATTAGGATACATGAAACATGACATGTATCCCGTATAACGATGGCGGAAAGCAAGACAATAGGACACAGATACCTCTCTGCCGATTCTGGATCTGGGCCTGGGCCAGGGCGAACTGCTGAGGCCTCTGTTGCTGGAAGGCCTGGGCCTGAGACGGCAATGGACCCGGGAACGGGAGCTGCTGTGGTTGGTGAACTGGAGCTGGTTCTGGTGCTGGTGCTGGTGCTGGTCCCATAACCGAGGGACTAGTTACTGTCGATGATGATCTGTTTCTGAACGGACAAGATCCTATCATGTGGTCTGGCGAACCACAAACCAAGCACAATCCCTGTGCTCTGCGGCACTCAGTAACAACATGTCCGGGCTTCCCGCAATGAGAATAACCCGTTGCGAAAGGCCGCTTCTGCTTCTGCTGCTGGGGGTAGGTCGGGGCAGAATGCTGTAAGGAGGTAACCGAATCTGTCCTCGTAGCTCCAATGGTCAGGGCCCTAGCTGCTGGGGCCGGTGCTGAGGATTGGTTCGTCTGGTCGTGAGACCGCTTCCGACCTCCGGTCCGGTCCGCTATCCTTCGGGAAGTGTACTCATGCCTCCTCGCTGCTCGCAAGACGGCATCAAAAGTTCTGTGCTCGAACTGCTCTACTGCCAATATGATCTCCAAGTGGAGCCCCTGCTGAAATCGCTGTGCTCTGTCTAGCTCGGTTGCCACCAAGGTGGGAGCAAACCGACTCAACCTTGAAAACTCGGCCGCATATCCGTCGACCGTCCTGTTCATCTGCCTGAGATTACTAAACCTGGCCTGTAGGTCATATCTAGCCACTGCTTCAAAGTACTTGGTCTGAAACATATCACTGAATACCGCCCACATGACAGGCGTACCCAAACTCGCTGCTTGCATAGCCCACCAGCTGCAGGCTAGATCTAGTAACTACAAGCGCACCACAGCCACCTTCTCTGCTTCAGGGGTCCTGGCTGCCTCCAAGATAACTTCAATGTCCTGTAGCCAGGCATCTGCAGCAATAGCATCCTCGCTGCCGTCGAAGAAGGGAGGGTTCAGGCGCTTGAAATTATTGACTGCACTATTCCCTCGAGGACCACTCCCGCTCATAGCTTCTTGTACTGCTTACTGCATGGCATCACCTCGACGACCTTGAGACGCAAGCAACTCACGGATGAGCCCTATCAAGACCCCATCCTCTGACCCTGCTAGCTGAACTGGCTGGACTGGGGGCACTGGTTCTCCAGAAGGTATGGCTCGGGAGGCGGCTGCTGAGGACTGATCTTGATCTTCTTGCTGTTGCTGGTCTGCCGGCCGAACTCCTTCTGGCTGATCAACAGGAATAATGCCACTGAAGAAATGACATCGGGAATATTAAGAAAGGACCAGGATAGAACAATGATGCAAGCATGTTATCAAGTCAGGGATCCAAGGAGATAAAAAGATACGAGTGGAGATCAAAGGCGAGTACAGATTGAGACATCTATCCGGTAAACCCTCACATTTCTTGATTGACAAGACCTGCGCGGGCCACCACTTAAACCAATTATCAAGTTCATGACAAAAGGCGTAAGGATATAAAATGGACGTAAAATATCTAATAAAATATCAATATTCAGGACTATAGAAGAGCCATGCGGCCAAGTAATGATCACATGCGGCTGGAAGGAGAACAGCCCATGCGGCTGGAGAAGACTGGGCCTTATGCGGCCAAAAAGTAACCGGGTCTCATGCGGCCAGGAAATGACAGTGGCATATACGGCTAGCGGGAGTTTAAGTTCATGCGGCTCAGGGTGTCGAGTTCATGCGGCTCAGGGTGGGCGGAGTCCCATGCGGCAGCAGGGGGGATGCTTTATGCGGCTAGCGGAGGATAGGACTCATGCGCCTGAGTCAAGGATATTCATGCGGCTCGAATGAGCGGGCACACATGTGGCTCGGGGGAAGAAGTTCTCATGCGGCCAGCGGGGAGCAAGGCCTGTGCGGCTCAAGAGAAGCAGAGTCTTATGCGGCTGGGGTCCAGCGGGTTTATGCGGCTAGCTGTGACTGGGGTACTGCTCAAGCTTTATGCGGCTCAGAACGAGTTGGTAAATATGCGGCCGGTCAATCATACAGCAGGAAAAATTCTCATGCGGCTAGGGTATCACTTGCCGCATGAAATATTCATGCTGTCAAGTCGGCACTGTTCTTCTTCCCCAAATTTTCGAGAAGAAGAACACCATGAAAGCCAAGCTCCCAAGTTCCATAACTCCATCATCCGGAGCCCAAATCCGAACTTCCATAGGTCAAAATGGGGCAGAATGAAATTCTCAACAATATGGAACCATCAAAACTTAGAAATAACAAGATTAAATAGATCAAAATCCAATAAATCCAGAAATAACATAAACTTAGATCTACAAGAATCTAGCCATAGAAAGTGAAAATGTCAAGTACTAAAGCAAGTTAGAATGCTGTAAGGAAGAGAATGAAGCAATAAAATTAGAGTTCCTCCATGAAGCAAGTTGCACTTGCCTAGACCTCTCTTTCCCTCTCTCTGGTAGGTGAAGAAGTAATGGTGGAGAAGAAGAGATATTAATGAAGAGAGAGAAGGAGAAAGGGTTAAATAATGGGGATGGTGGTAGGTGGGAGTGGTTTGGTTCACATAAAACCCAACCAAGCCAAACCCACTAAACCGAACCAAACCAAGCCAATGCAATGCCATGAGGAACCATGTAATAAAATACTCAATAAACCAAGCTCCATTAATCAGAATTAATCTATGAACGATAAATGACAATTAAACTACAATGCTAAATATGAAATAAACCATAACTAACTAATCAAAAAAAAAGAGAAATACAGGTCAGAAATACGAACACGTATAAAATACGTATCACGAATTTCGGGGCACTACATCATTCATATTGTTACCGTCATCCAACTCATGGGCAACATGAAACGACTTACGAGTAGGACCATTTGTAACCTGGAAGAGAATAAAAATAATAAATGATGACCGATGTTCCAACAGATTATTAAATTAAAAAAATTTATTACCTTTTTCACTCTAAGGACAGGAGGTTCATCATTAATGTTGCTACCTTCCCCGCTAAGAAAATCATCATTGTCGAGCACTCTTTGTTCATCATCTCTTTCAATTGTACTTCGTTTTCCCATCTTACTTGAACTTGTAGGAATATTCTTCTTGGGATTCATCACAAGATTTGAAGCTTCTTGCAATTTCAAAGCATCCATTTTTATTTTATTTCTAGCAATATTGTCCATTCTTTTCTTCTCATATTCTGTTACGGTCCCAGGCTTGATAAACATTTTCTTAACATTTGACATTTTTTCCATCTATGACCTGAAAATAAATGAGATAAAATCACCCAAATAAGTAAAGTTGGTATTATTAGGCTAGAAACTAAGTGCATAATCAAATGGTATAAAGTTATACCAGTATTGGCTAGTTATACTATTGTAAGGTTATACCTTGGTGTCTAGGTGTCAACAGCATGTAGATACACTACTAGCATGAAAAGTGTATGCAAAAATAGATATATTCTATATATGAGGATGGCACATCAAACAAAACTTAACCAAAAGTCTAGAATTCTATACACAGTATTTATAGCTATCAAATTAACTAGCAATAGTTTGAAGTATCAGAGTTATAGGATGAACATCAGCAGTATCAATGATCAAAGGGTGATGGTCCAGATTTGAGTGTATTCAATGAGTACCAGTTTGTATTTTACAGAATTGAAACAGTTCACAGCCAATAATTAGAACACAACAATAGTGCAATGGTGCAAAGGAGTAGCACACAATATCAGAAATCTGATAGTCAATTAAACAATTTGGAATGACTCCCAAAATCAATATATGCTCCGAATATTTGAAGAATAATATGAAGAGCAATTTAGAATGACTAGCAAATCAATATATGTTCAGTATGAAAAAAATATTCAAACAAAATAATTTAGAATATTTGAAGGCTGTTTTTTTATAGAGAGTTTTGGACAACCTTTTGGTCCCAGGCTTGAACTAGATCTGCAGAATATTCAACCGCTTCAATTTATTTCAATAGAATGGTCACAGACTACCAATAACATGATTGGACAAATGAGGAGGATGGTCAAGAAAGGATCATTGCTGCTCATCATCAATCTCGTCTTGGTTATCATCACCATCACAATTAGTTGCGTCAACAACCAAGCCCTCCACTCCTTGCCTAACCCAAGATCCATTATGAGCTTCATCCAAATGTTGCATGCTATAAGGTTCCACTCTATAAACTTCTGAATCTTCTAAAGTTGTTGAGTACTTGTCAAATGTGTCTCGTAGTGACATCTGAACAACAACTTGCCAATCGGGGTCTAGAGGGTCTTGAATGTACCAAACTGGTTCTGCTTGGGATGCTAAGATATAAGGTTCTGCCTGGAAGAGGATTTCTATCTTTTCGACTAGAATAACTCATTTGTTCAGCTTTGAGGAGGACTCCACTGTTTTGAGTTTTTCTACGAACATCAACTTTCTTTGTTCGAAATCTAAAACCGTTAATAATGTAAGAATTAAATCTCAGTACATCCTTAATAGGACCCGAAGCTAAGCTTTTTATCTCCTCTGATATTTGTACATCGCCTTGTAAACCCTTCACCTATATTTCAAAATCATTAAATGAGAAGTTCAATAATGATATAAAAGGACCATTTTTATAATTTGTTAGTTTATTCAAAGTACCCAAAAAGGATATATACACTTACATGTTCCTTAAACCAAATGCCAAATTGTTTATTATGAAGGCGACTAACAAGGTGTTGTTGTGAAGCTTGTGGATATTTTACTGCAAGTTCAGCAAGATGTTTTCTGTAGAGATGTCGAAATATATATAAATTTCATAACTAAATGAGAGGATACAAATAAAGGTATTAATCAAGCTGCACAACTTACTCAATGAATGGTGCCACTGCCTCCGTGTTGGCAAGCACATATCGATGAGCTTGCATGTGCATGACTGGGTCAAGTAGAAAGTGTACCTCTTTACCTACAGCACGACCAGATTTCTTCCCTCCATCATGATTTCTTCTTCGCCTTTTCATTCTAGTTTCCACATTATTATCCAAATACTTTGAACAAAAAGTCATGCATTCTTCCAAAAGTACTGATTTAGCAATAGAGGCCTCTGGATGAGCACGGTTTCGCACATAGAGTTTTAAAGTGTGCAAATACCTTTCCATTGGATACATCCAACGATACAATATTGTTCCAGCAATCTTTAATTCATTAACTAAATGGATAGGCAAGTGTTCTATTATATCAAAAAATCCAGGCGGAAAAATCTTCTCAAGACTACAAAGGGTAAGCGCCATACGATCTTCAAAATTTTCCAAGTCTGCCATACTATTTACACTTGAACATAACACCACAAAGCAGTTGCTTAATTCAATTAAGGATTTAACAACATGCTTTGGCAAGACCCTTCGAATAACTATAGGAAGTAATTGTTGCATCAAAATATGATTATCGTGACTCTTCAGACCCCATATACTCCGCTCTTCCATATGCACGCACCGTGATATATTAGATGAATAACTGTCAGGGACTTTTACATCTCGCAACACTTTTAAGAAAATGTCCTTCTCTTTGTTGCTCATTGTGAACTCGGCTGGGGGCAAGTACTCTTGAGTTCTTCCTCGTGGTTGAGGATGCAACTCTGATCGAATTTTCATATCTCTGAGGTCTTTTCGAGCCTTCAAATTATCTTTTATTTTGCCTTTAGTACCTAACAAAGTAAAAAGAATATTATCGCAAACATTTTTTTCAATATGCATAATATCTAGATTGTGGCGAATCAAATTATGTTCCCAATATGGTAGTTCAAAAAAGATGTACTTCTTCTTCCAACTCAATCATGTTTTTGGCAAATTCTGTGTTTTTGCGATCTCTTTTTCTTGTTCTTCCCTTTTCCTCTTGCCAAACACATCCTCCTTCTTATATTCAGTTTCAATCTTCAGATCATTTAATTGCTTCAACACTTGTGTTCCAGATAATTTCAACGGTGGAGGCCTCATTTCTAGCTTGCCATTAAAAGTTACCCTCTCTTTCCGAAACTTATGGCGCACTGGTAAGAACCGACGATGACCCCAATAACAATACTTGCCACCATTTGTCAAACGGGTAGCTTGATGATCCCTATTACAACAAGGGCAAGCAAATTCACCTTTTGTGCTCCATCCAGATAACATAGCATACGCAGGAAAGTTGTTGATTGTCCACAACAATGACGGATGTAGCTGAAATAATTGTTTGGTTGATGCATCATAAGTGGAGACACCAACAGCCCATAGCTCTTTCAACTCCTCAACAAACGGTTGTAAATAAACATCAATCTTATCACCTGGACCTTTTGGTCCATCAATAAGAGTAGACAAAATTAAGTTAGGTTGCTTCATACACAACCATGGGGGTAAGTTGTAGGGGACAACCACAACAGGCCAAGTACTGTGAGAAACACTCATATTACCAAACGGATTAAATCCATCAGTAAGTAACCCAAGTCTAATATTGCGGCAATCTCCAGCAAAGGATGGATTTTGCTCATCAAACACTTTTCAAGCACGAGAATCTGCTGGATGCCTCATTACACCATCATCTATTCGTTTCTCAGCATGCCATCTCATGAGCGAAGATGTATGTGATGACCAAAATAATCGTTGCAGTCTTGGTTTTAAAGGAAAATATCGAACCTTTTTTCAAAAACTTTTTTAACCTGGTCAACCTGAGTCTGATCACCCTGATTAGCAATATCACTTTTATATCTAGAAGCCCCACAGATCTCACACTTGTCGAGATTCTCATATTCATTTTGAAACAACATACAACTATTAGGACAGGCATCCCATGTTTCGTAAGTGAAGCCCAAATCAGTAGTTAGCTTACTGGCTTGATAGTATGATTTTGGAATCCTGGCACACGAAAACACCTTCTTTAAGAAGCCCAATAACATTATGAAAGAATAATTTGTCCATCCATTAAGTTGCTTCAGGTGTAAAAGTTCAACAACAAATGATAGTTCAGTGACACCCTTAGGACAATTCTCGTACAAATCACTTTCTGCATCTCTTAGAAGTTTAAAATATCTTGGCATGTATTCATCATAGGGCTCATTCTCACAATCTATATTTTCTGCGGTGAATGTTAATCCGATACCCTCTCATACCATTGCTGCCATAGAAGCACATTCATTAAGTTCAGCTTCATTATCATCAGCTGATATATCATCTGGCATATTATACCTGCTATTACCCAAATCACCAAAAGACTCTCCATGATATATCCAATCCTTGTAACTCCTTTCAAACCCATATATCTCTATATAAATCTCCACAGTCTGTCGATTGTGATAAACCCGATTTACACATCTACTACATGGGAAATAGATATGCGTCGTCTCAACATTTTTATTGATATATGCAAATTTAAGAAATGCTTCAACTCCATCCTTGTATGCCTTTGAATTCCAATCACGTGATTCAATCCAAGCCTTGTCCATATCAACTTTATAAACTGTTATCACCTAGCATCAAATAAAAACAAGCATACTAAATGTAAAAGAATATATGTACTAAAGCTCTTATTGTATGACACTTGGACAAAAAGATCGGGTAGTTAAATTATCCAAAACTATATGGAAAAAATGAAAATCATTAATCAATATTTCTCCTACACTCAGCCAATCTCAGCCAACACAAGAAACTGTTTGATATAGAACAACTAGTAATATTATTAATGGAAGAGAATGTATCAAATTATATAAAGCAAAGTCACCTTACCCCTAATGTATCAAATCATATACAACAAAAAAGATCTACTGCCTTTCATAATTTTACTCTCAAAAAACATCACAACAACCAAAGGAGCATACTTGGATTCAGATGAAGATAAAAGGTCACATTCTCCACCATCAAAGGAGCATAAGAGAGGTTCAGCACGTGACAATGACGATATTCATGCTGAACATAAAAATTCAGGCAGACATGAAATATCAAGAATAGCCTATAAGAAACATGCAACAACCTATCAACTAACCATCACTCCAACACTCACATGTACACTCAATAGTCAAGAACTAAGTAACTAACTACTGCTAGCCCCCAATTCCTGATATCTGACTCTAATCACAACAGAACAAAAAAAGAAGGGGGTGTTTGACTGCTCAGGGCAAACCCTGCAGGTCATTCCATGGCTAGTATAAGCCATGGATCGAAGCCTACATGTCAGTCACCTAGGCTAGCCTCTAAAGTCCCTAGGATATGAAACCAAAGTGTCTTGAGTGAGGACAGGGCCCCAGTAGCAGGGGAGCCACTGTTCACTGCATAAATACAGTCGAGTGTCCCCGTGGCAAATTTCACACATCAAATCACCCCGAATCCTCCTCAGTCCTAAACACATGTAATCTACACCTAATTAGCTTTCCAAAAATATAATTTTTGCAGGCAGCAACAAGTGTTATATTCTGCTTTAGGCAACAAGTAATGTTTACTGCTCTCCTTAGGACAACAACAGCAGGGTGGTATGTTGTGGGGAGGAACCAATAAGCTACATATCAAACTCATCCATATTAAATGTGCCTTTCTGTGTGTGTTCAGTCATGAGATTTTTGTAAGGTTGGTTGAGAAATTCATGTAGGAGTAATAACAGTAGTGGCATAAAGGCATCTGCAGCTTGTGCATAGAGTAGTATGCTAAAGGAGAAATGCTGAAAGAAGTTCCTGATACCTGTAATGTGAGGGTCAATGATACCATGTCTCCCTTGATACTTCTAATGGCAACCTACAAGGGCAATTTGCGACCTTAAGGGGAGGTTGGAACCTGGTCGAGTGGACGAGCAGTTGGCAGACATGTGATTGGGGGAGGGGGAGGACATGGTTCTGTTCATAGGTACATGTAATTATCCTAAATTCATACAAGTACATCCACAACTCCATCTATAAATTCATACAAGTACATCCACAACTCCATCTATAAGAATCCAAAATAAAGGACGAGAATAAAAGTATGGAAGAATATAAAGAATGCATCAACTAACAATACTTGAATTCTGAAGAAGCAAACCCAACAATTCTATGACATAACTCAACAATTACCTGGAAGAAAATCAGGTTCTCAAAGGGATGTAGTAAAATACATAATATACATGTCGTAAATGAAGTACAATAAATATCATGCAAAAAAAAATCACCCAGTAACAGATTTACAACCACTAATAACCAGTTTATGTAAAATGAAATTAAGGACAACGTTCATGCACGAGAGCTCTCTGAGTAAGGGATGCATGGGCAGCGATGCTCATCCGAGTCGCTAATTGCCATTATAAAAAATATAAAGAACAACCCCTACGTACGTCTAGTGACTATCCTCCCTATCCAATAATACTGTTAGAGTCAAATCTATGATACGTACAGTCTAAGTCCAACCATTCATATACATAGGTCCATCGGGAATATTCGAACAAACAAGTAAATATCACAGTTCAAAAATGAGTCACCTGGTATGCAACGCAATATGAATCCTTGTATCACACATAACATGTAATGAATATATCAAGAGAACAATTGATGGGATATATAAAGCATTTAAGTACTATAAATCAATTAGCCAAGGTATGTTCTATTTTGTCCAATGCTGCTGAATTTATGAGTAGCAGAGTTGGTCTAGTGTAACCACGCTAATGGGCTACGATCCATAAGAAACCTACCGAAACTTATAAGACACAACCAAGACTCAGAAAACAAAATATACCTATATATTAGACAAGAAAGATCAAGCTCATGTTACAAGACACACGAAACTGGTTCAGCACGTAACAGGGGTGATATGCATGCTAAACATAGAGAGTCAAGCAGACATGAAAGATCAAGCTCATGTTACAAGACACACGAAAGAAACAACAATTCAGCCTAGGTATGTTCTCCTAGTATAGGGGTGATATGCATGCTGAACATACAGAGTCAAGCAGACATGAAGATAAAAGGTTCGTACCCTCTCTTTATGTTCTCAGTTCAACAAGCACGCGTAGTATGTTCTCCTAGGTACCAGGTTAAAACAAGAGAGACAACTCTAATCTTATATGCTACTCTATGTCCTATTACTTGCTCTCCCCGTTCCTGTTTCATGCCAAGAGTAAATACAACTAGATAGCAAACCTATCCATTCACAAGTAATAAGAATAAAATTCAAGCAAATCTTCGACGAAAAAACTGTAAACTAATTTATAATTCAGCCTCCTATTAGAATATTGTGATTAGTTCATGGTGGTGGATCAACTGTCGGCTACACTTATGATGCAATGGAAAGAGCACAAGCTCTTGACTAGTGTTCAATGCCGATACACGTGAAAGTGCAAAAGTAAGATGTATGACTTGCGAGAGGACAACTTGAAAGAGGTGATGACTGCTTATCGTATACTCCATCACAGGGACAGGTTATAAACACAAGAAAAAATATAAATTATTACAGTTATGTTCATAGTATACCTGTAAACCCCTCCCACAAGTATAGAGTTTATACAAAAACAATCCCAAGCACCTCATCCCAAGCACAATAACTCTGAAGATTCTGGAACTAGAAATACCAATATCATATACTCATAATAAACTAGAAAAACCAATATCCGACAATTGGTAAGGAAATAGCCTATACAGTTATTTACAACTGTCGCGAGTACATGAACAAAATCATGTACAAGGCCATCTCGCTCCATATATAAATGAATGAATACGAGCAGTTTCTAGCCACTTTCGCATTTCAGAACAGGACAAAGCCTGACTTGAGACTTTCTCACACGAACCAAACAGAAGTGTGTCTTCAAGCGTGACTTTCCTCAAAACCCAATTTCCAGTGAGATCTTGGCCGAACCAAGAAGCTAACTAAAAATAACACCAACTATGAAAAAATTCAAATTCTAAAGCTAAACTAAACGAAAACCATATAAACTACGGATGACATTGAGAATATAATGGAAACTAACAAATTTTCTTTTCTTTTTGATAAAATTGAGAATATAATTAAAACTTCGACATTTATTTCAAAACTTCTTAAATATAAACTTCTAGCCAAAAATAAGATTGATTCATGCAAGGGCAGATTTACTGGTGGGCTGGGGTGGGCTCCAGCCCCAGCCTATTTTTTTGTATTATCCTGTAATGCTCAGTCCACCTAAAGGAAGCCCGTCCAGCCCACCCATCCCATTTACGCCCGACCGATACCAGTGAGTAGGTTTAGGCATCCCAGCCCACCCTCCGCTCATGCGCTCAGCTTTTCTGAGGCTCTGAGAGCCTGACAAGAGGTGACATGTAAATGAAGACCCTTCGGTGTCTGTTCCATCGCGGCGCGGTGCGACCAGGCGACCGGTCCCATCCGTTTGCCTCTGTGGCTCTGCCGCTGCCAGTCCTATCTCTCTGTCTGGAGGTCGGAAGTCCGACTTGGAAGTCCTCTCTCTCTCTCTAAAAAGAACGAAAGTTAGCGGCATTCATTCAGATGCCCTTGCCTGATTTTTCTTTTCAACAAGAAAATAATCTTATCTGGGTGGGTGATCTTCAACAACAACAACAACAAAAACAACACGAGGTTTAGAGTTCCTGCATGCATTAAGTGAAGGAACCCTAACCAAACTATAAGTAAGAGATGCCAGAGATACAGCCCCAAATCAATTTTTGATTCCTCCGATGCCCCCAAAAACAACACGAGGTTGTAGCTGATCATCGTTCCAGATTAGCTACACACATTAATCTCGTTCATAATCAATAAATTTGCACAGAATGAGGCATAAGACGAGGAATACAACCTCCGATGCCCTTGCCTGATTTTTCTTTTCAACAAGAAAAGAATCTTATCTGGGTGGTGATCTTCAACAACAACAACAACAAGAACAACACGAGGTTTAGAGTTCCTGCATGCATTAAGTGAAGGAACCCTAACCAAACTATAAGTAAGAGATGCCAGAGATACAACCCCAAATCAATTTTTGATTCCTCCGATGCCCCCAAAAACAACACGAGGTTGTAGCTGATCATCGTTCCAGATCAGCTACACACATTAATCTCATTCACAATCAATAAATTTGCACAGAATGAGGCACAAGACGAGGAATACAACCTCCGATGCCCCCAAAAACAACACAAATGAGTGAAGGAAAGAGAGGGATAAGAAATTAAGTGAAGGGGAGAGGATACAACCTCCGGTGTTGGCTCCTCCTTCTACTCTTAGGTTTCTTCTTCTTCTTCCTCTCGATTGGTCTCGACGAGGGAGAGAGAGAGAGAGAGTCTTAACACTATAATATACCTAAATCTTACAGTCGAGATGAAACCAATCAACGGTTCAGATCTGTTGAAAAAAATTATTAGGAGAATTGGAACGGATCCCAAAAATTTGCCCGTCGCATTTTTGTTCTCCCGCGAAACTATTTGGGACCGAGTCAACTTCTTTTGGGACGGAACTAAATTTTAGTTAAAATAAGTAATATTATTAGGGTCCAAATAGAAATGTGTCCTAAATAATGTTACCTTTTATTACTAAATAAATAACCATCCTAAATACTAATTATTTAGGACTCTTGAAAATAGTGTATTGAATAATGCTGTCCCAAAAAGTCACTTTTTTTGTAGTGATAATTTGGGATTAGGGAGGTAGTGCAACAATAGCTCATTAGTGGACCGAGCTATTGTTAATGGGCCTGGATTGTGTATTCGGGCTGAACACGGGATATCCAGATCCGTTAGGAGGCCTAACCCTAATTTCTCCTCATGGTCCCTGCCGTAGCCTATATATATCCTCTATTCTCTGGCCGCCAAATTACTGATCAGAAATCTAAAATTTTCTCTAAATTTGTGATTCACGTAAGGAGAGAAAGAGAGGGCTGCCAAGGAGAAAAAAAGGTTGGGAGATCGTCGCCCATACGACGTCCAACTCGAGGAAGGAATACGTGCAGAAGATCGTGGGGTCGTCCGCTCGAGATTGCCAGGAATTATTTGTCTTCTTTTTGCCGCAGGTATAATTCGTGAACCCTAGTTTCTGCCTATGAAGGGTTAGAACACGTATTAGATCTGTTTAACTTTCTATCGATCAATACGCACACCAAAGGAAGGGTCCTAGGAATCCCCAGTTCCATCAATTGGTATCAGAGCCACTTTGGATCTACGTATTGATTGATACATCCATGTTGTCCCAAAAAAAAACCTGCGCTGTTGTTTCACTTAACAAAATGCCTAGAAATCGGCTTTTGAAAATAAAACTTGAAAGAGTACAAATATGATTCTGGGAAGTATTGCTATGGAAGTCTGATCTGAAGGCGATCACTTTGTTCCTTGGACCATACGATGATGATGAAGATCACTGCTAGAAGATGAACAGTTGGAAGAACTAGGTCACCAGAAAGGTATCGACGCACTTGGGCACTGATGGCGAGGCCGAATGCTTTCCTGCTTTACTTCACTCTATTCTGGAAGAAAAGTTGAAGAAGAATGCTCCGAAAAATCAAAGTCTCTGGGCTCTGATCTCTCTGTATTCTCTTCTCTCTCTCTGTGCTTGTTATATGAGAAAAATAAGTCTATTTATAGACTTGGCTTCTTGTGCGTAAAAACTCAGCAAAAGTTCTATCTTTACGCTAATAACTGCCACCCATGACCGAAGTCATCCTCTGCATACATTGACACGTGTCCCATCATTTCAATAAGAATAGGATGCACGTACACACGTTCTTCGAGATGTGTGGCATGAAAGCCATGTAGGCAAACCACGTTCCAAATTGGTGAAGAAGAATAGGGCGTAAAAACAACCCAAAATATACTCTGAGCATAAAGTAGTAGACTAGGCGTAAAATAGCCCTGACATGGACTTTCCGCGTAAAGTGGTTGTTAAACAACCTTGAGCGTAAAAGTAGCCCAAATAAACTTTATGCACACGTCAACTTTTGAGCGTAAAAACTCATATAGTCTCCATGCGTAAAAGAAGCCATATTGTGAGCGTAAAATAGCTCAGTCCACATACTAAACGACAACATTGGTCTCTGTGTAAAACAAATCCCTTCGAATTCTGTGATATATGCTATCATTAAATCTTCATGTCAGACTTTGCATTAAATGCAAGACTCGACAGCTCTGTCCAGCGTAAAGTGATTAGCCTGTCTTAGGCGTAAAGTGATTAGCCTGTCTTAGGCGTAAAATAGATCATTTTGAATGAAATGCTTCATCTCTTTGATTCATTCTATGAAGCACTTTTTACGCTCCTACAAGACCCCCTTCAAAGTTTTCAAATATCTTCAAAATTTGAAACACTTTGAACAGAAGCGTAAAAGTCGAGATTTGACCAGTCAGCGTAAAAATTCGAGAAATGGTGCTGGTCAATACTTAACCGTCATAATGAATTTTCTCTCGAAACATTCGAATGCTTCTTCATTTCCCTGAGTTTGCATTAATAATGATCAGTTTCCCATAAGGAATATGAAGAGTTGATTTGATTGTATATATAAGAAAAAATTCTTCATTCTTGTTTTTCATCCTCATACTATCATGGCACCAAAGAAAGAGATTAACAAAGAAGAGGCTCCGAGCTCCAGGATTGATATAGAGACAGAGGTTGAGCGGGCACGCAACTTTATAGAGTGCTTTGGACTGACTCCAGCAGTCTTTGGTCGTATAAATGGTGGTCCCTTAACTGCGTATGAAGGATCAGGTGATGCAGAAGCATTTCTTAATCTGATACGTCGTTCCGGGATCCGTAACATGCACGAGTTAGGTGCCTCCCTTCGTCAGCCCAACGAAGGAGAGAAAAAATAATATTTTATATAGAAGTGTCGTATATGTGTTGTGACACTTCAACTTATCTGTAGGGGACTACTCCCCTTTTTATAAATAAAATCTTGATATTGATCTCATCTGTTGGTATATATAATTGTTCTATACCTCCTTTGACTGCATCTATGGTTGTTTATTTCCAAGAGAAACAAAACAACACGTGGCATCTGTCTTGTGGTCACGAACGCCTTTTAGTAGGATCTTTTCCGAAATAGACTCACGCCAAACGTTTTTTCAACCCTTATAAATAGCTGAGTTAAAGAATATTTTATACATTCTCATTCTCATTCTCATTCTTCCGAAGATAGCTTTTTGCAACATTTCATTCTCCAACAAGAGAATGATAATGGCGATGCTTTTCGATGTCGTTCCTCTGTACGTCCGGTAGCTCTTTGCAAGATTTTATTCTCTAACAAATTATGATGCTTTCCGATGCCGTCTCTCTGTACGCCCGGTCACTAGACATTGATTCAACCACTCTTAGAGCCGAATCATCTGACCTTAATGGTTAGTTTGATTCGTAAATCGATCGTCTGCCTTTGAACTTTTTGTTGAAAACAGATGCCGATCTTTAAACGAGCGCAAATCCTTAACAGATATGGAGCATTGTACGTAAAACATTGGCATAAAACCTGGCATAAAAACCTCAGGTGTAAAGCTTTGTTGCACGTGAAACATTGTCATAAAATCTTGTAGATTAAGTGCACATGAATCACTGGCATAAAAGCCTTGTTGCACGTAAAACATTGGCGTAAAACCTCGTAGATTAGGTGCACATGAATCACTGGCATAAAAACCTTGTAGATAAGGTACGCATGTTGAAGATAAAATAAGATACGTAAGCACCTATTTTTTTAGTTTTAATTGACTGATAAGCGTCTGATGATACTTCTGTTTAAAACAATTTTTCTTTGCTGTTTTCTGCAGAAGCTTGGCTGAAGAACTTTTCCAGAACCGGTATTGGAGATTTTGACGCTGTGAGGAGCATTCTTCTGACATCAACATCAGGGAGCTCATGCGCTTTTGACGCGCAAATCAGACAACTTAGAACTCTTCGTAGGATAGAAGGGTCTTCCTCTGTTGGTAGGAAGAGCCTTTATATACGGAGAGTTAGATGGTGGAGTCAACTCTATCCCGAGAAATTGGGTAGTAGAGTTCCTTTCACGACAGAATCAGGAATCGTATCCCAATGCTGGATACATTCCTATCTCCTCTGAAAGGCCGCCACTTCTCCACCAATTGTATTGGCAGTAATATGTCTTCGGGCTGCCATACTCTGGGATTCTCCTCTCATCTGAGAGAGAAGACCAGAGTTTGATTCCTACTGTTCTGGTCGCCATTAAGGCTCAGACAGTAAGGAATTGACACCAACAACGAATCCGATGAAGAAGATCCAAAGAAGAAATAGATCTCGATTAGGTCATCGTTGTTGTATAGAATGAAAAATCCAAGATGTAATAGATTTCCATTATGATTTGTTAGAAAGTCTAAGAAATGTAATAGACTTTTATGATGAAATGAGAATGGAAATGACAAGTCTTCTATGCTCAATGATTTGTATCTATCCAGAGGTAATATGGACATGATAGATAATGAAATCTTGTTTTCTGTTTTTAGAGTATACAATACTATCAGAGGTAATATGGACATGACAGTATGTAAGAACTCAAAGAAAAGTAGATTAATATCTATGCAGAGGTCAAAGGGACATGATAGATAGGAAATACAAACAAATTTAGTATTTATTCAGAGGTCGTAAAAACGTGATAAATAATAAATCCAACTTTCTATACCAACTGGTAAGATAGAAGATCAAAATTTCTCTCCGAAGAGACGAGTAATCAGCTTAGCCAAACCTTGGTAGCTGGGGATTAAGAAGACAGATGTCATTTGAGGATATATGCCAATATTAATGAATGAACCGACATATCTTTCGGGAAAAGAAAAAGGTTAATTCAATTCCATAATTAAATGGATGAATCTGATGTAATGAACGGACATGTCTTTTCGGGAATGAACAGTTGTTTTCAACTTCAAAGACTGGTTCATTAATAGATCTCTCCTATAAATAGGTGATAACTCTTTGTAATATTTCATTCTTATTTCCACTCCTCTATCGAAAATGTCTTCCACGGGCGTGCAGCAAAAGAATGAAGTCTCCAAGAAGGTTGAGGACGTCATCGAGACGCACCCCATTGAGCCAACTGTATCAGGCCCAACCGAAGTAGGCAAAAGTTCTTCTACTCCCAAGCCACCACAAGACATCTTTGCTTTCTTAGTAGAGCCAGGGAAAACTCCTGAAGAATAAGCGCTGAGGATGGCTGCCTGCAAGTTTTTTATGAACTCAGGCAACGATGCCTTCGAAGCATTGGCTGACTATGTATTCAATAAGGAAGGCAGTTGTCTTCGTCCTTAATCCTTTATTCAGAACAAAAATAATAATAAATTTTTTTTTATTTTTATTCTGTCTTTTTTTATACATAGTACTTCTTAAGAAATTTGCCATTGATCGACATCATGAGTAAATCTCCATTGGGCTTTGATAACCGATAGGCGCCATTAGAAAACACGGTCTCAATTACATAAGGGCCTTCCCATTTTGCTTGGAATTTCCCTTTGCTTTTGTGAGTCATAATCATCGGTCTTCGAACGACTAATACCAACTCGCCAATCTTGAATACCCTCTCTTTAACTTTACGATTGAAAGTTCGAGATATACGAGCTTGATATAGCTCAATATGCTGTTGTGCTTGAAGACGCTTCTCGTCCAATCCTTCAAGTTCTTGGAGTCGTAAGCGATCATTGTTCTCTATAGTTAGCTCATTAGCAATAGCTATTCATAGAGATGGAATCTGGATTTTCAATGGAAGAATAGCCTCACATCTATAAACCAATAAAAATGGTGTAAAACCAGTAGGAGTCTGGACTGTTGTTCGATAAGCCCATAAACATTCTCCAAGTTTCTCATTCCAATCACGTTTATTAGAAGAGACAAACTTTTTGAGAAGTTTAATGATCGTCTTATTGAAGGCTTCGGCTAAACCATTAGCAGCTGGATTATAAGCCGTAGAAGCCAGATTTTGAATTTGATTCTTATCACAGAACCGATAAAATGCCTGACTGGCAAATTGTGGACCATTGTCATGAATTATTTGTCGAGGAATTTCGAAGCGATAAATGACATGATGTTTGATGAAGCTGATCACATTAGATGTTTTTACTTCAGCAAGGGGAACTGCTTCTGCCCACTTAGAAAAGTAATCGGTTATAGCTAATATGAACCGATGTCCTTTAACAGAAGGAGGGTTAATAGGACCAATGACATCCATACCCCAAGCTTCGAAGGGCCAAGAGGCTGTTGTAGGATGAAGAACTTCAGACGGTTGATGAATAAAATCAGCATGAATCTGACATGTTTTACACCTTCTGGCGTAATCCACAGCATCTGCTATCATGGAAGGCCAATAATACCCATTCTTCGAATGCGGTCCTGTAATTTTGGACCCGGTTGATGAGCACCACAAATACCATCATGAGCTTCTCGGAGTGTTTGTTTGGCTTAACTTTCTGAGAGACAGCGCAGCAAGAGTCCATCATATGAGCGACGATATAACATATGTAAAGATGAATCATAATAGAATCGAAATGATTGTCTTTTAATTGATGCAGCTTCTTTTGGATCTTCAGGTAAAATCCCATGAACCGCATAATCAATAAATAGACTTCTCCAATCCCTCTGCTGAGAGCTTGACTCTGTAGTATAACTCTGTTTAATATACAAATTATTCTTGACACAGAATAAGTCTCGGTCCAACAAAGTGATTGTATTTTGTCTTCGAATTAGAACAGCCAAGTCTGCAGCTAAGCTAGCAAGAGCATCAGCTTCCACATTCTGAGAACGTGGTACAAATTCGATGAAGAATCCTTTGAATGAAAGGACCAACTCGATTACCACTTGATGGTAAGGGATGAGATCAGGATTTCTGACTTCATAAGTCCCTCTAACTTGATTAACAATCAGTTGAGAATCTCCATAAGCTTCTAGAAATTCAATATCCAATTGTTTTGCTACTTGGAGACCAATCAATAGAGCATTATATTCTGCTACATTGTTGGAGCATGGCTCATTGAGAGAATAAGCACGGTATATGACCATTTTATCAGGAGAAACCAAGACGATTCCTATCCCAGAGACAATGTTGCCTTTAGGTCCTACTCGTGATGCTCCATCAAAATATAATTGCCATATGTCATTCTTCAGAGTCATATTACAATCTACAACTTCATCTGGAATATCCTCATATAACTTCGATGTTTCAGGTATAGGGTGAGCAGCTAAGAAATCAGCTAATGCTTGGCCCTTTACTGATTTTTGAGATACATAAACCATGTCATAAGGAGTGAGCAACATCGCCCAGGTAGCTAACCTAGAGTTAAGAATGCTCGGTTTTCTCATCAATACCCGAATAGGATTTATTCTGGAGATGACATGAATAGTCTGTCCTGTCACATAATGTCTTGTCTTTTGGACAGCAAAAACCAAGGCCAGACATTCCATCTCTACAGGAGTATACTTGTGTTCTGCTCCGACCATCATTCGGCTAAGATAATAAATCGCTTGTTCATGCCCTATATCACTTTTTTGTGCAAGAAGAGCACCAAGTGAATGATCCAAAGCTCGAACATATAGCAAAAATGGTCTTCCTATCACTGGAGGTACCAAAACAGGTGGATTTGTAAGGTATTGCTTGATGTCATTGAAGGCTTTCTGACACGTTTCATCCCAAACAAATGATACACCCTTTTTTAATAGACGAGAGAAAGGTTGACATCTCCCAGAGAGATTAGATATAAATCTCCTGATATAAGCAATGCGACCCTGAAAGCCACGGAGTTCTTTCAAATTACGAGGAGGACGCATTTCAAGAATTGCTTTAACCTTATCAGGATCAACATGGATACCCTGAGAAGTAATGACAAATCCTAAAAACTTGCCACTGGAAACCCCTAAGAAAGACTTAGTATGGTTCATTTTCAATTGATGTTGTCGCATCAGTTCAAATACTATCTTCAAGTCTTGAATGTGATCATCTTTTGATCGACTCTTAACAGCAATGTCATCTACATAACATTCTACTGTCTTTCGTAGATGTTCTTGAAAGATGTTGCTCATAGCTCGTTGATACGTGGCACCGACATTTTTTAGACCAAACGACATAACTGTATAGCAGTAAACCCCAAGGGGTGTACGAAAAGCAGTATGCTTTTCATCTTCTGGATGCATCTTAATTTGATTATATCCTGAGAATCCGTCCATGAAGGACATGCGTTCAAAACTGCATGTATTGTCTATCATGACATCAGTAATTGGAAGTGGAAATTCGTCTTTTGGACAAGCTGCATTAAGATCTCAAAAATCTATGCAAACTCAGACTTTTTCATTCTTCTTCATAACAGGAACAATATTGGCAACCCAATCTGGGTGTTGTTCTTCACGAACAAAGCCACATGTGATCAACTTTTTGACTTCTGCTTCAATTGTATCTATCATATCTGGTCGAAAGCGTCGTTGCTGTTATTTTACAGGCTTAGCATTAGGAAGAATATTGAGTTTATGAGTAGCAACTTTGGGATCTAGACCTGGCATATCCTTATAACTCCATGCAAAAATATCAATATATTCTTTGATCAGTTTTATCAATTCTTCCTTTTCATCTTCAGAAAGATTTTTACTGATGAATATTGGTTTGGGCGTAGTTCCATCTCCAATGTAAATCTGGACAATTTCGTCTTCTATAGGTGGTTATCGTTGTTCAAAACGAAGTTCCCATTGAGTGTCCATCTGTTGAGCCCAAGGATCATTCTCAAATGGTCCAGATTCACCATCAGTTTGAACCATGTTTACTGAGAATATTTGTTCAGATTCATCATAATAACCTCTTTTAACACACGAGGAGTAAGATATATCGGATTCGATGAATTGGATTTCTTCTGAATCTGATGATTGTGAAGAGCTAGAAGAGAATTCTTCTTGAATATCGTCATTAAACATATGGGACGGATCATATCCCAACCCATGACAAATTTTCTGGTAAAATGGATCACCATATAATGGTAATCGTCTACCCTTGCCTTGATTAAGACCTTGCATAGTCTTTAAATCATATCCCATATTCTGGATAATCTTGATAGATTGTTGACTATATTTGTCAATTCAGATTCTTCCTTTATCTTTATCTTTCAGATCATCTGTCTGAGCAACAGGGATATTTCTAGCCATCCCAAACACAATTTGGCACTTGTTTTTCTTATCAGACGGAACCACGAAATAAGATTCTTCGTGACGTCTATAAGTTACACAAGCTTGCGATGGAGCAACTACAGGAAGAAGATAGGGAGAAGATGTTAGAAACCTTTGAGCATACGGTCCAACATCGACATGAGAAGGAAAATAATTTTCCTTATTGTCAATGTATAAGGTTTTGTCACGACCCGCAACCTAGAATAAGGGCACGAGAAGTGGGTACGTCCAGCCTATGCCGCAGTATCGGCGGTAGAACGCTATCCTAGGTCAATCATCTAACAATACCAAAGTACCTGTACAGTTTATACTTTCCGAATGGAGGTGACATAACAATATACATCTCAATCACATCTAGGGTAGAAGAACGAAAGACAGATAGATAGATAGTAACTCAAGAGAACAGTATCATAGATGAATAAGTCTAAGTGTCTAGTACAACATAATATCCAGAATGTCGACCCAATATACAGAATAAGTCTAAGAGTCTATACATCTCAACGTCTCAAAATACAACTCAAAATGTGAGATAAAATGATAATACAGAAAATACTGTCTAGCTAAACTAGCCTAGACTACAGGGGCAACATCCTCAGCTGAAGGTGGGTCCTGCTGAGGGTCCACAACATAAGTGTCATCTAGTCCTGCTCCATAATAGGTAGTCACCAGGGCCTCATCCTCATCCTCTGTAATATTTTTAACAGGTCCAGTCAGGACGGAAACGAGCATAATACATCTCACACAGTTCATAACAGGTTAGGAAATACGATACAGGCAATAGAGTAAGATACAGAAAATGCTGAAAGGAAATATACGCTGTAAAAGAGATAGCTGTAATGAAATATCTACTGTATATAGAGAACTGTAAGTGACTAGTGATGTAGAGCACAAGATAGACATGTGAATAGCTAGAATTTATACATGATTATACTACTGAGTTTGCACATGATTACACTACTTTGGAATTATTCACATGTCCACTTCTACTCCCCCGTTACCCCAATCAATACACAAGGATCTATACAAGTTACGTTATTATACATGATATCACATGGGGCCCATGAAAGGGTGCACATGATAGTATACATGAGGACTCAGTAAACATGAGAGTACATGATCACATGAGTATACATGCATGATGGAAGTACAAGAGTACATGATGAAAGTGAAACACACGTAACATGAAGTACCCGATGCTCCCGAGGGGGATAACATCTCATGTAAAGATCCATATAGTACCAATCCGTGTTACCAACGTGACAGCATCAAGTAAAGTAATCTAGAGCAAGAAGTAAAGCCTGAACAAGTATGAAACGGTCAGAGAATGTACTCGCCGGCTGTATGAACGTCTGTAGAGAATATGCTGTCTGAGGAGAGGTGTCTGGCTCCTGATCAGAGCAACACAAGTCACAATGTATTCTAAATAGTGAAAATGAAGTCTACTATGCATACTACATGATTCTAGGTCAATCTGGTCAAAAGTCAACTCTTGGTCAACTCAACAGTCAAACTAGGTCACAGGAAGTCATACTAGGTCAAATAAGGTCAAACAAGATCAAACAAGGTCAAACAAGTTTAATCTAGGTTAAAGTCAACTCCTGGTCAACATTCTAATCAAACTAGTCAAATACTAGTCAACATGATCAATCTGGGTCAAGTCTAGGTCAAACTTTAGACCAACTAAGGTATTGGTCAAACAAAACTAGTCAATAAGGTAATTGGGTCAACATGGTCAATCTAGTTAAACTAGTCATTTTTAGGTTAACCCTAGTCAATCTAGGTCAATTAGGTCAAGGTTTGACCTAAGGTTGACTTTGGTCAACCCTTAGTCAACAAGGGTTAACTAGTAGGTGTTTAGGTCCATTAGGTTAATTGGGTTAGCCCCAAAGCCATAGGCTAGTCACCTTGGCCATAGGCTATCGACTAGGTTTCTATATAAACCTATACCTAGTAAGTCATACATATATATATATATATATATATATATATCTATATATATAGTTATACACAATCTATCTAATACCTATATATCAATATGGGAGTACACTATATATAATACCAAAACCCATACATATATATATATATATATATATATATATATATATATATATATATATAACCTTATATATATATATATATATACACAAACAACAATCACATAGGCCTATAGCCTATGTGATACCCATATACCCTAGGTATCTATATATAGACACACTATATATAATTCTAAACAAATATATATATCATTCATATATATATATATATATATATATATATATATATATATATATATATATATATATATATATATATATATATATATATATATATATATAGACTAAACCTATATATATAAACATATATATAGAGAGAGGAAAGTGAGAGAGAGACATAGAGTGAGAGAGAGACTGAAAGAGAGAGGGACAGTGAGAGAGAGAGAGGGAATGGGCTGAACTAACAGGAAGGGGAGGGGGTGTCCTCAGATTTTCTGAGAACAGGAAAACTGCTCTCCCCCAAACAATACACAAAGCACTCACACACACCTACATGTATATACACATGTACACACATGTGTATACACCCAAATTCCTCCCACACACTCACATACATATATACTATCTATCCATACACTGAAAATACACATATACATGTATAAATCATATTGAAATTAGATTTGAAATTCGTTTTTAGAAAACTGGAAAAAAATCCCCAAAACTGGAATATTGCACTGTTCATTCGAAAAGTAGGTAATCCTAATTTCTCATACGAAACCAAGCTATGGCTCGAAACTCTAGGTTGGTAATTGACACCCCATACATACCCTAGTGTCCTAGGTGCCTGACACGACACCACGACACGGTTTCATGTGTCAAAACACACGAAAACACCACACGGGTAAACTAGGATACACAACACAGTGTACAGCATCGTGCACGTGTTCACGCGCCTCGTGGACACGACACGAGCCACGTGGGGCCTCGTGGTCAAGCCCACGTATAGCCCACGTGTTGGGCTACACACTCGTGTCACCACGAGGTGTCCTCGACTCGTGTCCATGCGACACGAGTCGCGTGTCTAAGTCGAATTTTCGACTGGACTGTGCGCGTGTACTGCAGTGCGTTTCCAGTACGAGTGAGATTTCTCACTCGACACGACACGAGAAGTTGTGAGATTTTGGGGGCATGTTCGCAGGCATTGCCCCCTCGTGTCCACCAATTTTGGTGTGTCGAAGTGCCCTGTGCAGTGAGCACGAAGGGTGTGGTAGCAGGGCACTGTGCGCAAGCCTCGTTCAGTGAGTTCGTGTCCGTTTTGGACACGGACACGACTCAGAAATGTGTTCAGTCCACTTGGGTTGTGACCTACTAGTCTAGGGCTACCAGAAAATATAATTTGTTTTACAAAAACACAAAAACAGATTCTTTGTGGCATTTCATCAAACGAGGGTTTCTATCTTAGGATACGTGTCCGATACGGACACCAAACCAATCCTATTTTTCACGAAACTTGACCCACAGTTCCCTAGTACCTAGATGCATGCAAATATGAAGAGAAAACACATTATTAACAAGGTTTATGGGCATTTACCTATTTGTGCAAATCCAATAAAAATTAATAAAGAGGGGGTGTGATTCCTTCCACTTGGTGATGCCAAAAGCTTCCAAATTCCTTGATAGCAGGCCCTAACTAGTACCCTCTAGTGTAGGGGAGTCCAATGCAAGAAACTAGAGTGAATTTGGTTCAAATTTAATCAAGTTGTGGTCTTGTGAAGAAATGGGAATTTCAAGGGTTAAAATTTATGTAAAAATGTTCATGAATGATACAATGGGTTAATATAGGATGGTGTAGGGCTAGGGGGGTGTCCTATGGTCGGCCAAGACAAGGGGGGTGTCCTTGGTTTCCCTTCATGGAGGAGGCAAAGACTTTGGTGTAAAGTCTTGATATTTTGAGTGGTTTAAGCAAAATATCTAATAAAGTAATATCAAGATATTTATCCTCCTTTATCCAATGCAATTATCTATCCCCTTATCATTCTAGGTTAGTAGCTAACCTCTAGATTAGTGCTAAACTAGGTTAGGGACTAACATGACACTAATCAATAATTAAACAATAATAAAAACACATAAATACAAATAATTCTAAATAAATCCTAGAAAATTACCAAAATACCCTTTAGGCTAAAAATCACTAATTTGGTGTTCTAAGCCTATGGCTAGGCTCTCATGGTCATGGCAACTCCTAGTTTAAGGAATAGCTAGGGTTTACACTAAGGTTTTGCTAGTAAAGTCACAAAGTCACAAGTCGTGACTTAGAAATAGTTTAACTTAACTAAAATCACCCAAAAATCATATTATGACTAAAATACCACTAATAAATAATAAAAATAATAATTTTTCAAAAATCCCCAATTTCAGAAAATAGGGTGTTACAAGTCTACCCACCTTAAAATAATTTCGTCCTCGAAATTTAGATGGTCGTACTCCTCCTAGGTCAAACCTCCAACAATCTGGGTCGAAGCCACTACCTAGGCAACATACAAAGTCAACAAGCAAAATATGGATTGTAGACCTATACTGGGTCATGTCCAAAAATTGGTTGGCAGTTTTAGGTCATAAGGTGCCCTTAATTCAAATCGAAATCAAAAGTAACTCTATGGGGTAAATCAGGATGGAGCCTCGGTCAGGAAAATCGTACTAAGCAAATGAAGCACACAATGATATGCCTGAGTGGGACACTAAGGTCATGGGTGTAGTATGTCATGTCTAGGTCATGTATGTAAAATCAGTTTTGAGAAAACAACTAGTCTTGTGCTCCTAATTTAAAAGTCACGGTAATGTGCCTACGATGATTATAATTTAGAGTGGGAAAGGTCTATGGCCTAAATAGAACCAAAAATCGTGATGAAATAGTAGTATAAAGGACAGGTTTAAGTGGGACAGTCTGTGGTCTCATCTAGGTGCACTAATCATTCTAGATCAATACTGTCCTATGGTATCAAAACGTACAAGCAATCTAAGGTGTCCTAATTGGGAAGGTAAGGGAACAACAATCATCAAGGCTATAGGGTCGTCTACCATCCTATATGAAAATGGGTCATTAACAAGTGAGAAATCATTAAAGTTACCATTCCATAAAAAGAAAATTGAAAATTTAGGTACAAACAATCACAAATAGATTTTAGTCTTGACACGATCTAAGTTGATCAATTTTTTAGGATAAATCGAGATTGGGCAAGATAGGAAATCAATGAAATCAAGTATGAGCACGAGCATCCAATGATGAAGATCCAGGTCATGATTAAATTTAATCCAACTGGATATGAATATGAGGTTCATAGGTGATGAAATAATTCCAAGAAGAATTGTCAAGGCTGTTACGGATAAGATTCTAAGGCAAGTTTAACTATGTCTCCATCCACGTAGATTAATATATGAAAAAGCGAACCCAAACGCAATAGGTTGATCAGACCATCATGTGCCGGTTCTGATTAGATAATATGTTAGTGGGTGCGCACCCAAAATATATCATGATCAAGCTCAAAAAGGATAAGCTTGTAAAACTAAGGATAAATTTATAGCATAAGATATAAGTAAGGGTAGAAATGATAAAAGAAGATACATAGTCCAAGATCCTTAACCAATCGGGTCAAGCATTCAAGATAAGGTACGAGGTTAAGTATTTTAAGGATTCAAGCAGAACACCATCACATGCCAGGTCGAAAGAATTGTGCCAAGATGGATCTCTAATTGAAATAAGAATTAATTTAGTATCATGGTAGAGGTTATAGTTAGCCATTTGACCAGAAAATCATATCAAAGAAATAGAGTACAAGGAGACGGGTTTCAGTAGGACATAGAATACCTATATGAAGGTAGGCTAGTCTTGGTCTTACATGTGAAGTTTGTTGGGAGGTAACAGCTAGTGTTATACTCTGAATATATAAGTCACGGTAAAGGACGTCCAATGATCTAGAATAGGAAGTGGGAGTTCAAGACGTGATAATTGATGCAAAAGTTAAAGAAGATCAAATTAACCCATGGAATAAAATTAATTAGGAATCCAGTAAATAATTTAGGAACACAGTCTTAGGGATAGATAGGCTACTAGATGAATATAGTTAGGGTTCGATCAAATCATAGGTCAATGTTAGAAGGTCTCAATAAGTCTTGATTCGAGGAAATGTCGAGTAAGTCAGGTTTGGGATACAATCACATATATTGGTAGAAGAAGCTGAGCAAGATGCAAAAATAGATGGGACAGTTCATTTCAATGTAAAGCAATTAACAAGAGGATTAGATGGCAAGAAACAGATAAGAGTTTTCTCATAAATGTGATTGAGTACCTTAAAATAAAAGATATTAATCTAACACTAAGAAATTAAAATCAACAACTACAAAAAATTTCAAAATCATCAACTAACACCAGGATTCAAAGTTCTACAGTGAATCCTCCAAAATCAAATTCAATCAAGGGAAAAGGAGTTTAAATCGTAATTTCAAATGAGATTCTCAAGGGTCATCCCAGGAATCTCTCAAGGTATCCTAACAATGATTGAGTATCCTCTCTCACTAAGCCTATTCCTCAAATCCTATCGCAGGCTGTAGTGATACTCTAGTTCGAATACCACTACATAAACTCGAGACCTGTATGGGCCACCACTAAAAATGTGTCATGACCCGCACACTAGAGTAAGGGCACGAGAAGTGGGTACGTCCAGCCTACGTCGCAGTGTCGGCGGTAGAACGCTGTCCTAGGTCAATCATCTAACAATACCAAAGTACCTGTACAGTTTATACTTTCCGAATGGAGGTGACATAACAATATACATCTCAATCACATCTAGGGTAGAAGAATGAAAGACAGATAGATAGTAACTCAAGAGAACAGTATCATAGATGAATAAGTCTAAGTGTCTAGTACAACATAATATCCAGAATGTCGACCCAATATACAGAATAAGTCTAAGAGTCTATACATCTAAACTTCTCGAAATACAACTCAAAATGTGAGACAAAATGATAATACAGAAAATACTGTCTAACTAAACTAGCCTAGACTACAGGGGCAACATCCTCAGCTGAAGGTGGATCCTGCTGAGGGTCCACAACATAAGTGTCATCTAGTCCTGCTCCATAATAGGTAGTCACCAGGACCTCATCCTCATCCTCTGTAATATTTTCAATAGGTCCAGTCAGGACAGGAACGAGCACAATACATCTCACACAGTTCATAACAGGTTAGGAAATACGATACATGCAATAGAATAAGATACAGGAAATGCTGAAAGAAAATATACGCTATAAAAGAGATAGCTGTAATGAAATATCTACTGTATATAGAGAACTGTAAGTGACTAGTGATGTAGAGCACAAGATAGGCATGTGAATAGCTAGAATTTATACATGATTACACTACTGAGTTTGCACATGATTACACTACTTTGAAATTATTCACATGTCCACTTCTACTCCCCCGTTACCCCAATCAATACACAAGGATCTATACAAGTTACGTTATTATACATGATATCACATGGGGCCCATGAAAGGGTGCACATGATAGTATACATGAGGGCTCAGTAAACATGAGAGTACATGATCACATGAGTATACATGCATGATAGAAGCACAGGAGTACATGATGGAAGTGAAACACACGTAACATGAAGTACCCGATGCTCCCGAGGGGGATAACATCTCATGTAAAGATCCATATAGTACCAATCCGTGTTACCAACATGACAGCATCAAGTAAAGTAATCTAGAGCGAGAAGTAAAGCCTGAACAAGTATGAAACGATCAGAGAATGTACTCGCCTGCTGTATGAACGTCTGTAGAGAATATGCTGTCTGAGGAGAGGTGTCTGGCTCCTGATCAGAGCAACACAAGTCACAATGTATTCTAAATAGTGAAAATGAAGTCTACTATGCATACTACATGATTCTAGGTCAATCTGGTCAAAAGTCAACTCTTGGTCAACTCAACAGTCAAACTAGGTCACAGGAAGTCATACTAGGTCAAATAAGGTCAAACAAGATCAAACAAGGTCAAACAAGTTTAATCTAGGTTAAAGTCAACTCCTGGTCAACATTCTAATCAAACTAGTCAAATACTAGTCAACATGATCAATCTGGGTCAAGTCTAGGTCAAACTTTAGACCAACTAAGGTATTGGTCAAACAAAACTAGTCAATAAGGTAATTGGGTCAACATGGTCAATCTAGTTAAACTAGTCATTTTTAGGTTAACCCTAGTCAATCTAGGTCAATTAGGTCAAGGTTTGACCTAAGGTTGACTTTGGTCAACCCTTAGTCAACAAGGGTTAACTAGTAGGTGTTTAGGTCCATTAGGTTAATTGGGTTAGCCCCAAAGCCATAGGCTAGTCACCTTGGCCATAGGCTATCGACTAGGTTTCTATATAAACCTCTACCTAGTAAGTCATATATATATATATATATATATATATATATATATATATATATATATATATATATATATATATATATATATATATAGTTATACACAATCTATCTAATACCTATATATCAATATGGGAGTACACTATATATAATACCAAAACCCATACATATATATATATATATATATATATATATATATATATATATATATATATATATATATATATATATATAACCTTATATATATATATACACAAACAACAATATATAACCTTATATATATATATACACAAAAAAAAAATATATATATACACAAACAACAATCACATAGGCCTATAGCCTATGTGATACCCATATACCCTAGGTATCTATATATAGACACACTATATATAATTCTAAACAAATATATATATCATTCATATATATATATATATATATATATATATATATATATATATATATATATATATATATATATATATAGACTAAACCTATATATATAAACATATATAGAGAGAGGAAAGTGAGAGAGAGACATAGAGTGAGAGAGAGACTGAAATAGAGAGGGACAGTGAGAGAGAGAGGGAATGGGCTGAACTAACAGGAAGGGGAGGGGGTGTCCTCAGATTTCCTGAGAACAGGAAAACTGCCCCCCCTAAACAATACACAAAGCACTCACACACACCTACATGTATATACACATATACACACATGTGTATACACCCAAATTCCTCCCACACACTCACATACATATATACTATCTATCCATACACTGAAAATACACATATACATGTATAAATCATATTGAAATTAGATTTGAAATTCGTTTTTAGAAAACTGGAAAAAAATCCTAAAAACTGGAATATTGCACTGTTCATTCGAAAAGTAGGTAATCCTAATTTCTCACACGAAACCAAGCTATGGCTCGAAACTCTAGGTTGGTAATTGACACCCCACACATACCCTAGTGTCCTAGGTGCCTGACACGACACCACGACACGGTTTTATGTGTCAAAACACACGAAAACACCACACGGGTAAACTAGGATACACAATACAGTGCACAGCGTCGTGCACGTGTTTACGCGCCTCGTGGACACGACACGAGCCACGTGGGGCCTCGTGGTCCTGCCCACGTGTAGCCCATGTGTTGGGCTACACACTCGTGTCACCACGAGGTGTCCTCGACTCGTGTCCATGCGATACGAGTCGCGTGTCTAAGTCGAATTTTCGACTGGACTGTGCGCGTGCACTGCAGTGCGTGTCCAGTGCGAGTGAGATTTCTCATTCGACACGACACGAGAAGTTGTGAGATTTTGGAGGCATGTTTGCAGACATTGTCCCCTCGTGTCCACCAATTTTGGTGTGTCGAAGTACCCTGTGCAGTGAGCACGAAGGGTGTGGTAGCAGGGCACTGTGCGCAAGCCTCGTGCAGTGAGTTCGTGTCCGTTTTGGACACGGACATGACTCAGAAATGTGTTCAGTCCACTTGGGTTGTGACCTACTAGTCTAGGGCTACCAGAAAATATAATTTGTTTTACAAAAACACAAAAACAGATTCTTTGTGGCATTTCATCAAACGAGGGTTTCTATCTTAGGATACGTGTCTGATACGGACACCAAACCAATCCTATTTTTCACCAAACTTGACCCACAGTTCCCTAGTACCTAGATGCATGCAAATATGAAGAGAAAACACATTATTAACAAGGTTTATGGGCATTTACCTATTTGTGCAAATCCAATGAAAATTAATAAAGAGGGGGTGTGATTCCTTCCACTTGGTGATGCCAAAAGCTTCCAAATTCCTTGATAGCAGGCCCTAACTAGTACCTTCTAGTGTAGGGGAGTCCAATGCAAGAAACTAGAGTGAATTTGGTTCAAATTTGGTCAAGTTGTGGTCTTGTGAAGAAATGGGAATTTCAAGGGTTAAAATTCATGTAAAAAATGTTCATGAATGATACAATGGGTTAATATAGGATGGTGTAGGGCTAGGGGGGTGTCCTATGGCCGGCCAAGACAAGGGGGGGTGTCCTTGGCTTCCCTTCATGGAGAAGGCAAAGACTTTGGTGTAAAGTCTTGATATTTTGAGTGGTTTAAGCAAAATATCTAATAAAGTAATATCAAGATATTTATCCTCCTTTAGCCAATGCAATTATCTATCCCCTTATCATTCTAGCTTAGTAGCTAACCTCTAGATTAGTGCTAAACTAGGTTAGGGACTAACATGACACTAATCAATAATTAAACAATAATAAAAACACATAAATACAAATAATTCTAAATAAATCCTAAAAAATTACCAAAATACCCTTTAGGCTAAAAATCACTAATTTGGTGTTCTAAGCCTATGGCTAGGCTCTCATGGTCATGGCAACTCCTAGTTTAATGAATAGCTAGGGTTTACACTAAGGTTTTGCTAGTAAAGTCACAAAGTCACAAGTCGTGACTTAGAAATAGTTTAACTTAACTAAAATCACCCAAAAATTATATTATGACTAAAATACCACTAATAAATAATAAAAATAATAAATTTTCAAAAATCTCCAATTTCAGAAAATAGGGTGTTACAAGTTTCTTCTGGTTCTATGTCATCTTTATATTGATGACTTTGTTTATCAGAAGATAAAGTCATTCTTTCAATAAACTTGACAGCCATATACTCGAAAAGGAAATCTTCATTGATATCAAAAAGTATAGAATGATCAATATTTATATCATTTACAATTTGACTGCTACGCTTCGGATTAATCACTAGTGGACTATCATCCGTCTTCTGCGTAGATTTGCCAAGATTGACAATCAATGGAGGTTCTGGATCATTCGTACGAAAAGTACGCCCTTTGACCCTGATCACAAGAGGTTAAACTTGGCTTTTAGCAGGAACATTCACTGATTCCTCAGATGAAGCTTGAGTTCTTCCTTTAACCTTGATCATCAAAGGTTGATTGTTGACAGGTTGGGGTTGGATTCGCCCTTTGACTTTGATATTCAAAGGTTGCTCTTCTGGCGGATCATCATTAATAGACTGATCTTCAGCAAATAATCGATCTTCAGCCATGTCTGATATTTCCTTTATATGTTCTTGTTTGTAGAGCCTTGAATCAGAAAAATAGGCTTCAACACCCTTGAAAGGATTGATATCAGCAAACTCAGTCTTTACAACCCCTTGGGAATCCACGTACTTGAAGCATTGGTGGAGAATTGAAGGTACGATGTTATGCTCATGTAACCACGGTCTTCCAAGAAGGATGTTGTAGGATACGTCTGAATTAATAACATAGAATATTGCCATAGTTCGAAGATCACCAATCTGAATCTTCAGACGAATCTTTCCCAGTGGTTTGCTCTTTCTAGAGTTGAAACCAAATATCGTAGTACTAGTATAAGTCAGATTACTAGTAGGAATCCTCAATGGTCTTAGCATACTTTAACGAATTATGCTAATGGAAGACCCAGGATCAATGTAAATTCTATCAACTTCAATGGATTCAATATACCCAGTATAGCACAAAGGCCTGTCATGCTTGTTATGCTTCAACAACATATCTTCTTGTGTAAAGGTGATGTTGGGAATTGCTTCCATTACACTATGACATTGTGGGCATGACACTGGTATATTGTCAGGAGTCTTAAGTTGAGCTAAGCAGGAATCAGCTTGCAGCAAAGCTTCACTCAAAGTTTCGCAACTTTCTTTAGAAAGGCGAAGCAACTCGAAGATAGATAATCTAGCCGGAGTATTAGCTAACTGGACTAGAATATCAAATTTATAGGGTTTCATCACCATCCCCTGACTGGAAGTAGACTTCAACGGGATGTCGAAGCGTACCGCCTTCTGTTTCCCCTTTTCAACCACAGATGGTTTAGCAGGAAGAGGAGAAGGTTGAGCTGGTAGTGTTTCAACATCCTCTGTTTCTTTGGAGGATCCCTCATAATCTTTGTGGTACTCTTTCCCAGATCTTGTACCAGTAAAAGTTTCTTCTTCAGACTCAGGAGAAGGAAGTACCATATTACATGATTTAATCTTCCTTCCCTTAGCCTTCTTCTTGTGAGGATTGTTATGAGGAACTTCAGAACCCAATCCGACAGTGGATTTTTGACTTTGAATTTGTAAAGGAAGTCGTATTCCTTTATCATAATTCAAACCTTCTGCCTTTTGAAAATCATAACCCATCTTCTTCATGAGAAGAACAGATTGCTGACTGTACAAGTGAGTAGGCAATGGACTTTTAACAGGTGGTTCAACAGAGGAAGAAGAAGAGATTTTTGTAACTACAAGAGAATGAGGAATAGAATTCTTTGTAGTTACGGGAGAAGAAGGATTCGGGATACAAGAAAAAAAATCCTTATAGGGGCTTTTTCATAAGCAGCGAAGACTTGTTGTGCCATGTATAAAGGAACACTATTCATGGCTAGCCACTGCTGATGAGTAAGCTTAAGCTTGGCAGGAGGAGCCAGACTTGGAGGACATATGTTCAATCCTCTCAGTCTATCTTCCAAAGGAATGCCATCCCATAGATGATCCAAATCATCAGGATCTGGAATAACATGAGAAATCATGTTGCAGGTTTTGACTTTCTTACCTTTCTTGGATTTTGAAGTTTTACCTTCATCTTCTATTTCAGGTACTAAGTCAGGATGTACCCACATAATTTCATCATTCTTTAATGTAAGAGGCAACAATCCTTCATTTTCCTCCCTAGCAGGCGGAATATTCACAATCTTTATCGTCGCCTTCGGAATTGGGACAATTCCATCTGGTACTTGTTGTGGAGAAAAATCTCCAAATTAAAGAGAAACCATATTGGTTGTAACCGTATGGTCATCATTGGTTAAAGCGATAGCCCCACCATTTATCAGCTCTTGGATTTTCTTTTTCAAAACATAGCAAGCACTGGTAGGATGATTAATGTATCTATGATAGATACAATATTTGGGATTGTCAGTCAGATTCACCTTATTAGGCCTCTTTGGCTCCGAAATCTGGAGTTTGCCACTCTTCACCAGACATTGGAATATCCCTGGGATATCACTTTCGTCAAAAGAGTATTCTTCTTTTGGCCTGGAAGATTCCTGATTATTCAGCATTGTTTTATTCTTGGAAAGATTGACCATAAGAGTGTCTTTTCCTTTCATATTACGATTGTCGGAATTATTACCAGGATTACCTTTCTTTCCTTTATCCTCTGAGGCGAAAATCATCCCATGTTCACAAGCCAACCTACCATTGGTCTCGACAGAAACTGCTGCTATGATAAACGAAGCCCAATATGTGAATTGGGAACCCATGAAGACAGCGATGGATGGTCGCAGATTCATCTTGCATGTATCAATTAACGCTGAATCTGGCATACCAGGAGGCATCTTTAGAGTCGCCTGTCGGAAACGTTCAATGAACGTCCGAGTATCTTCTTTCTCCTTTTGCTTAATTTCTATTAAGGAGGACATGTTCATGTCCATACCTCCTTCATAGAAACGGGAGAGAAACATTGCCTTAAATTCATCAAAGGACGAAATGCAATTATCAGGTAAACTACGATACCAGTCGTAAGCTGAACTCGTCAAGCACCCAATGAATACTCGAGTGAGAAGAGCATCATTTTTCTGCAAATGTACAATCATAATATCAAAGTAATTGATATACTGACTAGGAGAAGCCTTTCCATTAAACAATACCATTGACTGTGGCTTGAATTTCGGTGGAAAGGGTACATCATTCCAATGAGGAGGATAAGGTTGCTTAATCCCTAACCTTTGGAGTTGATCCTTTTGCTTCAAAACTTCAAACTGTGCTTTGAGCTCACGTACTGCTTGAATGGCTTCACTTATTTGCGGAAGCACATTTGATTGAAAAGTTGTTGGTTGTACCGTAATCCCCACCGGAGATGGTACATCTTCTGGAATGATGGGATCTGGAGATACAGAATTTTGGTTAACAACAGGCTCTTGGATATTCAAAGGTATATCAACCCCTTAGCTATCTTGAGTTGGTGCTGCTACCTGTACCGGTGTTACTATTGAGCAGTTTGCTGAGCCATTATTATCTGGTGCATGCTTTGTATCATGTTAAGCATGTCTTTCAATGATTGCTCAACGGCAGTGAGACGTTGTTCTGTATTAACAGATGACGTCTTTGGTTCATCTCCAATAGCGTAGGATTCAACCTCTCTTGAAGATACAGAGGGATTAGTATAGAAGTATGAATCGACACTATCAGTTTCGAACTCAAGAGATTGAGTACCCCCAGCTTCAGAATCAGAAGTCTGCAATTGTCTTTGTCTTCTTGATCGAGTATTCTGATATACTCCTTCAAAAGAATCAAGAAGTCTGTTGAATTGTTGTTGACCTGGGGTTTGGGACGTATTCCGTCTAGGACGTCGTCCTCTGTTGGTGTGAGATGCCATATTGACTGATGCATATGACAACTCATCAGCTTGTTGTTGGGGCGCATTAAAATTCAATCGATCAAAAACTGACTGTTTTAAAGCCAAATAACAACAGTTGATTACAACCTGGTGATACTCACAATGGTGTTTTTCTTGGGGGAATATCACCGGAGATTGTCTGTTCTTACGCTTTTGTATTAGCAATTCACGTAAATCAGAAGGAGTCGAAGGAGTAGTCTTCTTTATTATATTTGGGGTATCAAAACGTTTAGTCCCTTGTGTATAAAGAAGATTACTGGCTGCATTCGCAGAACCAAACTGTACATTTCTACGCGTTTGGAGTTGTGTGCGCAAATCTTGAGATTTTTGAGCACGAAGGACTCCATTTTCATTGCGTGTGATTTGTATGTTTGGTACTTTGTGTAGAGCAGTATAAGAAGGTTGTTGGTGTAGAACTGAAGCTTTACCAACAACATTTTTACGCTGTATGCATTTAGGTACATTCACATTAGATGTAAAAACATCGTTGCGAATTTTATCTACACTGTCACAGACATGAGACTTACCTTTACGCGTAGAGCATAAAAATTGATTATCTACCACATCACAGACGGGAGATTTTTCTTTACGCGAAGAACATAATTTTTGTGTGCCTACCACATCACAGACGGAAGACTTATTTTTACACTTAGAAGCACAAGCATTAGAGTCCGCCTCATTACAAATAAGAGACTCGTTCTTATGCACTGAGCGTAAAATTTGGTTTTTACCTACTGGACATAAAACATCATTTTTATGTACCGGGCGTAAAACTTGGTTCTTACGTAGTGGGCATGAAGCCTGATTATCTTCACCGTCACAGACGGAAGATAAATTGCCACACTTAGAGTGCAACGCTGAAGTAAGGACTGCCTCGTTACGAACGGGAGCCTCTACGACAGGAGTGGGAAGAATTCCCTTGCCATCAGAAGCAACAGAGAGATCAGAAGCTATTTTGGATTTAGGAATCCAAACTTTTCGTGCTTTGTGAGATTTTTGAACATTGGAGCAGCGAGAACCACCCCCAGTTCGGAACATCTCTTCATAAGTAGTCTGGTCGAAGTATACAACCAGAGTCTTCTTTGTCGATCCAATCGACACATCATCATATTGAGCAATTGCCTCCTCGTCAAAGGAGAAGATCGTCCCCAGCAGAGTCGCCATTTTTGTTTCACTTAACAAAATGCCTGGAAATCGGCTTTTGAAAATAAAACTTGAAAGAGTACAAAAGAGTACAAATATGATTCTAGGAAGTATTGCTATGGAAGTCTGATCTGAAGGCGATCACTTTGTTCCTTGGACCATACGATGATGATGAAGATCACTGCTAGAAGATGAACAGTTGGAAGAACTAAGTCACCAGAAAGGTATCGACGCACTTGGGCACTGATGGCGAGGCCGAATGCTTTCTTGCTTTGCTTCACTCTATTATGGAAGAAAAGTTGAAAAAGAATGCTCCGAAAAATCAAAGTCTCTGGGCTCTGATCTCTCCTCTCTCTCTGTGCTTGTTATATGAGAAAAATAAGTCTATTTATAGACTTGGCTTCTTGTGCGTAAAAACTCTGTAAAAGTTCCGTCTTTACGTTAATAACTGCCACCCATGACCGAAGTCATCCTCTGCATACGTTGACACGTGTCCCATCATTTCAATAAGAATAGGATGCACGTACACACGTTCTTCGAGATGTGTGGCATGAAAGCCATGTAGGCAAACCACGTTCCAAATTGGTGAAGAAGAATAGGGCGTAAAAACAACCCAAAATATACTCTGAGCGTAAAGTAGTAGACTAGGCGTAAAATAGCCCTGACATGGACTTCCCGCGTAAAGTGGTTGTTAAACAACCTTGAGCGTAAAAGTAGCCCAAATAAACTTTATGCACACGTCAACTTTTGAGCGTAAAAACTCATATAGTCTCCATGCGTAAAAGAAGCCATATTGTGAGCGTAAAATAGCTCAGTCCACATACTAAACGACAACATTGGTCTCTGTGTAAAACAAATCCCTTCGAATTCTGTGATACATGCCATCATTAAATCTTCATGTCAGACTTTGCATTAAATGCAAGACTCGACACCTCTGTCCAGCATAAAGTGATTAGCCTGTCTTAGGCGTAAAGTGATTAGCCCGTCTTAGGCGTAAAATATATCATTTTGAATGAAATGCTCCATCTCTTTGATTCATTCTATGAAGCACTTTTTACGCTCCTACAACTGTGTAATAGTCGGTAGATGTAAATCTGTTCTAACTCGATTTTGCAGGCATCTTAGATCCAACTATTATGGTCCAATGCATGTTTTTTGATTGTGTTGTTTAAACCACGAACATGTCGTGGATGTTGTTGTTGCTGTGGATGTAATTAAAATCATGAGGGTTGATCGTGCTTATTATTTTATTTTTTCAATCTAGATTATGTGTGAACTCCTTCGGGAGACATAGGATTAATAATTTTAATTATTTTTGATCAATCGTGATGGCGGTGGTGGCTGTTTCTGACGCCGGACGAGATAGTTGAGGACGGAGCAGCAAAGATGACCATAATAGTTGGATATTTTCTTTTATTTTTGTCAATTTTTTTTTTCTGATTATGCATGTTTATTATTGTGTGGTTATTTTTTTGGAAAAACCAAGCCAACATTAATAATGGACAATATGGACATAATATCAACTAGTAGAAAAACCCTCATTGTTAAATAACTAAGTGGGAGAGGATTTTTATTTAGTATAAATCATATGGTCTCCATTACTGGTTTGTAGGTGATGTAATTATACTTGCGTGTTGGCTTTAGTGCTTTCCTCCATATCGGATGAGTATAAATATGGATCACCAGTACAAACTTCCTTAGAGATAATTGTAGAAAGTTACCTAGTATGTGTTCACTTCTCCATCTGAAGGAACTCATTACAAGGTAATGGACTTAGTATTAAGTAATGGTATACACTTAGATACAAATAATGGTATCCTCTCCATCGGAGTCACTGCTATTATTTGTATGACCAGAGCAAGACCAGCATATTAATTTTATTTGTCATAAAGTTATATTGACATGATAGTAAAATTAATAAAAAAAAATCTACTTGAACAAAGTTGAATTTGTATACGTCCACACTATCGTGGCATGCTAAATTCATGGTGTTCAAGGTGTTGGTGAATTTTTTATTATTGTTTTGAGGGAATCAATATTTAGTTAATTCAAAAATTTTTTTTTTGCCCTACATAATTTTATTTATGTGATTCCCAGGATTTCAAAAATGGGTTCTTTCAGTCCACTTATGGTGATTCTTAAATAAAATAAACTTACTGGACCTAATTATATTGACTGAAAACGTAATTTGGACATTGTTCTGACTGCTGAGGAGTACAAATATGTACTTGTTGAGGAATGTCCACCTAAGCCTGATGCTAACTCTGATGAAGAGGTCAAAGAGGCTTATAAGAAGTGGAAAAAAGCAGATGAGATGGCGCGGTGTTACATTCTGGCATCTATGTCAAATGTACTGCAACATCAGCATCAGGCCATGGCCACAGCTTATGACGTGATGTATAACCTCAAGGAACTCTTCGGACATCAGAGTAGAGCAGCTAGGCAGTTTGCTATGAAATGTTTGATGAATACAAAAATGGCTGAGGGTACACCAGTAAGGGATCATGTTCTCAAGATGATGGGTCATCTGAATGATATGGAGATCCTTGGAGCTGAAATCGATAGGGAAACCCAGGTCGATATCATTCTCGGGACTCTGCCTAAAAGTTTTGACAATTTCTGCCTTAATTACAACATGAACAAAAGGTTGTATAGTTTGGCAGAACTTGCAAAAGAGCTACAGGATGCTGAATCTCTCTTTAGGCAGAGTGGTCATGTTTTTGTTTCTGAAAAGGCTTCTACTTCTAAGCCAAAAGGCGGTAAGAAGAAGAATAACATTCAAAAACAGACAAACTCAGCAAAGAAGGGCATGGGACCTCAAGGCGCGATGAAAAAGCCGAAAGGCAAATATTTTAAGTACAAAGGGTCAGAACATTGGAAGACTGATTGTCCACTTCTCAAACAAGGGAACAAAGAAGGTATATCTCATTTACTAGTAGTTGAAACATGTTTAGCGGTGTTATCTACCGGCACCTGGTGTGTAGATACAGGAGCCACTAATCATGTCTGCAATACATTGCAGGGGTTCCAGGAAACCACACGGCTCAGTGATGGAGAGATATGCTTGTTCATGAGTGATGCTACAAAAGTATCGATCGTTGCATTAGGAGATGTTACTTTATCTTTTGGTAAAAATAAGTCTTTGACATTGAGAGATTGTCTTTATGCACCTTCACTTAGAAGGAATTTAGTTTCTGTTTCTATGTTAGTTAAGGATGTTCAGTTTATTTTAATGACAATATTGTTATTAGAAAGAATAAACATTTTATCTGTTCTGGTGCATTGGTTGATAATTTGTATGTCATTAATCCTATTTTGCCCACAATGTAACTTATGAAAATAAATAATATGTCATCTAACTTAAATAAGAGAAAAGAACCTTCTTGTATGAACCAAACATATCTTTGGCACTTGCGATTGGGGCATATTAACCTAAGAAGGATTCAAAGACTGGTTGAAGATGGACCTTTGAGTTCATTGGAAGTGGAGGCACTACCAGTCTGTGAATCCTGCTTGGAAGGTAAAATGACCAAAAGGCCTTTTACGGCAAAGGGGTATAGGGCCAAAGATGTATTGGAATTGGTTCATTCTGATTTGTGTGGACCCATGACTATCCAAGCTAGAGGTGGCTTTGAATATTTTGTCACATTTATTGATGATTATTCAAGGTATGGATACATTTATTTGATGCGCCGTAAGTCTGAGTGCTTTGAGAAATTCAAAGAGTACAAGGCTGAAACGGAGAAACGTCATGGAAAATGTAACAAGTCATTACGATCAGATCGTGGTGGCGAGTACCTCTTTGGAGAGTTTAGGGATTATTTATCAGAGGCTGGGATTGCATCTGAATTGACTGCACCTGGAACGCCCCAGCAGAATGGTGTAGCCGAAAGAAGGAATAGAACTCTTATGGAGATGGTTAGATCAATGATGAGTTATTCGGATTTGCCAGATTCGTTTTGGGGATATGCCTTAGAGACTGCAGCTTATATTTTGAACTTGGTTCCTTCTAAGTCAGTACCTCTTACTCCCACAGAGCTGTGGATTGGGCGTAAGCCTAGTCTGAAACATGTTCGCATTTGGGGTAGTCCAGCACATGTGCTGAATGGGAAAACAGATAAGTTAGAATCTCGTACAGAAGTACGCTTGTTTGTAGGCTATCCAAGAGGAACGAAAGGAGGTTTATTTTATAGTCCTAAGGATCAGAAGGTCATTGTTAGCACCAATGCCCGATTCTTAGAGGAAGACTATGTGATGAACCATAAACCCACAAGTAGAGTTGTTCTAGAAGAACTGAGACGTGAGACACCAATTACTTCATTACCAACAGTACAAGAGGATGAACCACAAATAACTGCACAACGTGTCATAAATGTTACACCACAACCGATAGTGCCTCATCGTAGTGGGAGGGTTGTGATACAACCTGATAGATATATGTTCTTAGGAGAGTCGTCAGACTTTGTCCCTGAGGAACAAGATTATGATCCCTGTACCTACAATAAAGCACTCCAAGATAAAGATGCAGAGTCTTGGCAAAAACCAATGATATCTGAAATAGAATCTATGGATTCTAATCAGGTCTGGGAGCTTGTAGAACCACCCGTTGGTGTAAAAGCCATTGGATACAAGTGGGTCTATAAGAGAAAAAGAAGATCAGACGGTAAGGTTGAAACCTTTAAAGCTCGGCTTGTAGCAAAAGGTTTTACTCAAAGAGAGGGTATCGATTATGAGAAAACCTTTTTTTTCTGTAGCCATGCTTAAGTCTATTCGGATTCTTTTATCTATTGCAGCTCATCTCGATTATGAGATTTGGCAAATGGATGTCAAGACAGCTTTCCTTAATGGAAGTCTTGAGGAAGACATCTATATGAAGCAACCAGACGGGTTCATTAAAAAGGGCCAGGAGCATCTTGTTTGTAAGCTCAAGAAGTCCATTTATGGACTTAAGCAAGCTTCCAGATCTTGGAACATATATTTTGATCAGGTGATAAAATCCTATAGATTTGATCAATGTCAGGATGAATCATGTGTATACAGAAAGTGTGACGGAAACGTGGTGGTGTTCCTAGTACTTTATGTGGATGACATCTTGCTCATTGGAAACAATGTGAAGGTATTATCTGATGTAAGGGTATGGTTATCCAAATAGTTTGATATGAAGGACTTGGGAGAAGTAGGTCACATCCTTGGGATCAAAGTTCTACGAGATCGCAAGAAAAGGATGTTGGGCTTATCCCAAGCTTTCTATATCGATACTGTACTAACTCGTTTTAGTATGCAAAATTCTAAGAAAGGTTTCTTACCTTTTAGACATGGAATTGCTCTATCAAAGGAGCAGTATCCGAAGACACCTAAAGAGATAGAGAACATGAAGGCAGTTCCTTACGCTTCAGCAGTAGGAAGCTTAATGTATGTAATGCTATGTACGAGACCAGACATCTGCTTTGCCGTAGGCATGGTCAGCAGATATCATTCTAACCCAGGACAAGGGCACTGGACTGCCGTAAAGCATATTTTGAAGTACCTGAAAAGGACTAAAGAGTATATTCTAGTTTACCAGGCAGATAGTTTAGTTCCCTTGGGGTATACAGACTCAGATTTTCAGTCAGATAGGGATTCCAGGAAATCTACCTCAGGTTATGTGTTTACTTTGGAAGGTGGAGCCATTGTGTGGAGGAGTATCAAGCAAAAATGTATTGCTGATTCCACCATGGAAGCCGAGTATGTGGCAGCCTTTGAGGCAGCCAAAGAAGCGGTTTGGCTCAGAAACTTTCTGTTGGACTTGGATGTGGTACCTAGTTTGCCTAAGTCTATTACACTTTATTGTGATAATAGTGGTGCAGTTGCAAACTCAAAGGAACCACGAGCCCATAAGACAGGCAAACATATTGAGTGCAAGTACCACCTAATACGAGATTTCGTAAAGAAAGGAAAAGTTGCTGGGATCAAGATAGCATCAGCCGACAACCTAGCTGATCCCTTTACAAAGAGCTTACCAGCTAAGGCTTTTGACAGTCATGTTGAGGGAATGGGAGTCAGATGTGTAGCAGCATGACTTTAAGTGTAAGTGGGAGATTTGTAACAGTATACTGAAAAGCAATGCTTTGAGTATAAGTGGGAGATTGTTAGGGTTATATACTAAAAGCATCACTTTTGTAGTAACCTTATTTCCTTAAATTTTGAATGAGAATCATATGGGCAAATGCTTGTATATTGTATTTGTTGCAAGTGTTAATGCAAATGTCTGATATTCTATATTGTAGATAATATGGTGTGTGGTGTCACACAGAAGATCATATTATCAGTTTCCTACGGAGTATATAAATAGTTCACAACCTACATGGACTTGGACAATCTATTGGAAAGGTTGTAGTGTAATCTGGTATTAGTCTATCTTGACTATAGGTTTATACTAGTGCACTTTGTGTGTATTGAACAGGACCAATTGAGGTTGTTCTCTTTGTACTGGCTACATAAAAGAACAAACACCTCTGTTATTATGGATGCTTGTGCTCTTAATCCAGATATAATAACGGACATGTATATGCAGTGTGCACTACTTTGACTCATAAAAGAGTGAGATTTATTACGGATCAACAACCTCTATGAATTGGGTAATAACATTGTATGTATGATGGGCTGTTGATTATAAATGGAATCCATGTACCGATACATCGGGTTGATGATGTCCTCTTAAGGAGCTCATAAGGATTGTCATGTAAACCCTGTAGGTGGATTATATCCGACATGACAAATAAAGTTGAGCGGTACTACTTAAGGATAAAAGATGTCGAATCAATATAGTTGTCAGTAACTTAATTTGATCGACGGACATACGATATCTTAACATGGGAAGCCAAACGAGCATATAATAAAAGGAGCCCACAAACATAATTTGGGATTAGGAAGGTAGTGCAACAATAGCTTATTAGTGGACCGAGCTATTGTTAATGGGACTGGATTGTGTGTTCGGGCTGAACACGGGATATCCAGATCCGTTAGGAGGCCTAACCCTAATTTCTCCTCATGGTCCCTGCCGTAGCCTATATATATCCTCTATTCTCTGGCCGCCAGATTACTGATCAGAAATCTAAAATTTTCTCTAAATTCGTGATTCACGTAAGGAGAGAAAGAGAGGGCTGCCAAGGAGAAGAAAAGGTTGGGAGATCGTCGCCCACACGACGTCCAACTCGAGGAAGGAATACGTGCAGAAGATCTTGGGGTCGTCCGCTCGAGATTGCCAGGAATTACTTGTCTCCTTTTCATCGCAGGTATAATTCGTGAACCCTAGTTTCCGCCTATGAAGGGTTAGAACACGTATTAGATCTGTTTAACTTTCTATCGATCAATACACACACCAATAAAAGGGTCCTGGGAATCCCCAGTTCCATCAGTTTTAACTTGTTGTTTCAAATAAATGATCAAATCTAATGTTCTTACCGTGTACAAGTGCAACTCCAGACTCGTACGACATCACGCCCTAGCGAGGACAATCGATTCGACAAAATCGATGCAAAGACGAACGGTTTGTCGAATCGGGGCATGACAATTGGTATCAGAGCACAGTTAAGTTTTCTCGAATTTTTGAAAAATGTTTTATTTTGGAATGTTGGTTGCGATTACTCGATTGAATGCTTGTCGACATGCTGTGTGAAATAAAAATTTCATACAGGTAAGCCCATAGATATTTTGAAAATACTAACTGGTTTACTTTGTTTTGTAGTAATGACTAAGAAAAATAAAAATAATCCTGCTACAACAACCAACGTTGTAGATAGTTCGTCTAGTTCGAAGGGCGCTAGCCCTAGCGAGACTACAATGGAGAAAATGTTGCACTTGATGGAGCTACAACAGCAATAGCTTCAGATGCAAATGCAAGTCCAATTTGGTGTGCAACGGAAGCAAATAGATGCCTTGATACAGATCGTAAGCAATATGGCGACCAACACCAACACCAACGCAACGGTCATGGCATCTGAAAAGAGGGAAGATGTCCAAGAAGTAATCGAGGAAGAAGTTCAACCACAAATAATAAACTCTTCTTCCTTGTTCAAAGCAACAGAGTTTCGCAAGATGAACCCGCCTAAGTTCAATGGTCGAGCGGAGCCTGATGTGATCGTTGGATGGCTTACGAAGATTGATTTATTTAATCTTCTCTGCATCGAAGGTTCCCAGAGGGTAGCATATGCGGTCGCACAACTGTAACTGAAGGCCTACGACTGGTACGCAGCGAAGAAACAAGAAATCTACGAAACCGACCCCAACCCCAAGATTTTATAGGAAATGTTCAAGGAAGCCTTTCTTGAGCAGTACGTTCCTCGTGTCGTCCATCGTCAAAAAGAAGATGGTTCATGATGTTGAGACATGGGAATGTATCTGTCAACGATTATGACTTGAACTTCTTAAAACTAGCAAAGTTTGTCGGCGCCTTTCTGCCCAACAAGGAAGCCTGGTGCAAACGTTTTCTACAAGGTCCGAATAAAGAACTGCGAAGGGACATCATGAATCAAAAGTGTCGAACCTACCACGAGTCCTATGATGGCGCCCTTGCTAGCAAGCGAATCTTTGGCCGTATGTCGCAACGAGCCGTGCCATTCGTCCGTAATAATATCAACAAGCATCCTAACGACGCCGGAGGATCGGGAGTGTCAAAGCGTCCAAACACGTTTGAGAATCGACGTTCCCATTCTGGATTACATTACAATAACTGCGACAAGCATGGGCATCACTCGACCGATTGTTTCTTTCGAAAATGTCATGAGTGTGGCGAGAGAGGCCATACACCGCCAAATTGTCCAAGAAATGTTCCAAACCCACAAAAGAATGTTCCAAAACCTCCAAGGAACACTCCAAATCAGTACAGAGCGCCTCTACTGCAAGACGCAAATGCGGTGCCAGTGAACCCACAGAATCAATGCCATGTGGTACAAGGCCGAGTCTACGCATTGACTCAGGATGAGGCGTTCGAGTCCGATACAATTGTAACATGTATATTACTCTATAAAAATATACCTGCTCGAGTACTATTCGATTTGGGTGCAACGCATAGCTTTATATCTTCTGATTATGCTAAAGAAAATAAATTTGCCATGCAATAACTAGATATGAATATTAGCATTAGCACTCCATCAGGAGTCGATATGCCTGCAAACTTTATTGTAGGAACGTCCACATTTGCATCGGGGACAAAAATCTATTCTTGGAAGTCATCGTACTAGACAACAAAGAGTATGACATAATACTGGGCATGGATTGGTTGGGCTCCTTCCATGCAACGATTGAGTGCACGGAGAAGAGAGTTGTGTTTCATATTCCTAGCGAGACAGAGTTATCATATTCGTGTGATGAAGTATCAAAGACGGCGATGGTGGTATCGGCAATATCGGCAAGGCGTATGTTGCATTCTGGCTGTAAGAGATACTTGGCATGAGTTCGAGATACGAGGAAGGATAATGCAAACACAGTACAGACTGATGTTGTGGTAGATTTTCTTGATGTTTTTCTAAACAAAATGTCTGGGATGCCGCCGGATCGAGTAATAGAATTCAGCATCGACATCTTCCCGGATACACGATCGATATCAAAAATGTTTTATCGAATGGCTCTAGCAGAACTGAATGAGCTGAAAGTACAATTATAAGAGTTGCTAGACCATGGATTTATTCGTCTTAGCGTCTCTCCGTGGGGAGTTCCCGTGTTGTTCTTGAAAAACAAAAGGTGGATCGATGCGGCTATGCATCAACTATCGAGAACTCAACAAGGCTACCGTAAGAAATAACTATCTACTGCTATGAATTGACGACTTGTTTGACCAACTACAAGGGGCGTCAATATTTTCAAAAATCAATCTTCGTTTAGGCTACCATCAGTTGAAGATCAAGCCCGATGATGTATCGAAGTCTGCCTTCCGTACTCGATATGGTCATTATAAATTCCTAGTCATGTCATTCAATTTAACGAATGTCCCAGTCACTTTCATGGATTTGATGAATCGAGTCTTCCGACCCCAAATTGATAAATTTGTAGTCGTGTTCATCGATGATATCCTTATCTACTCGAAGAATCAAAAGAGCAATCAGAGCACTTGAAGACGGTACTGCAAACTCTGCGTGAAAACAAATTATACGCCAAGTAGAGTAAATACGAGTTATGAATGAGTAGCGTGACGTTCCTCGGATACGTAATCTCTACCAAAGGCATCGCGGTAGACCCAAAGAAAATTGAAGCGGTGGTCGATTGGAAATGACCTACCTCGGCTAGTGACATTCGGAGTTTCCTGGGCTTGGCGGGCTACTACCGAAGATTTGTACGAAGTTTTTCCAAATTAGTGTCACCTCTGACTCGCCACACTCGGAAGGGAGTCTTATTCGAATAGATTGACGACTGTGAAACCAGCTTTCAAAGAGATGAATCAATGGCTCGTCTCAGCTCCAATCCTTGCACTTCCAGATGGTCCAAAAGGCTTTCAGATATTTAGATACACATCGGGGACTGGCCTAGGGTGTGTTCTCATGAAGAAAGACAAAGTTATCTCCTATGCTTCGTGGCAGTTGAAGCAGCACGAGAAGAACTATCCGATGCATGATTTAGAATTGGCAGCAATCGTGTTCGCGTTGAAACTCTAGCGACACTACCTCTATGGCGTGGCTTGTAAGATCTACACGGATCACAAGAGCTTCAAATACTTATTCACCCAACGAGAACTCAACTTGAGGCAGTGACATTGGCTCGAACTAATAAAAGACTACGAGCTAACGATCGAGTATACTCCGGACAAGGGAAACGTCATCATAGACGCGCTGAGCAGAATGTTCATGGGATCACTAGCCCTAAATAATGATATACGATAGGACTTAGAATCGATGGGTATCGAACTTGGAATTGAGTATCGATATCTACACCTGGCTCAGTTGAAGCTTGGGTCGAGCCTGCTTGCCAAAATAAAGACTGCACAGAAGGACGATCTATTCCTAAAGAAGATGCGTGAGCTGATTTCAACAGAAAGGGCGATCGACTTTGCGGAAGACGGAGACGGGACGATGCGACTAAAAGGAAGGCTTGGTATTCCTGAAACTGTCGAAATTAGAAAAGAAATTCTGACGAAGACGTATTATGCGAAGTACTCGTTACATCCTGGGAGCACCAAGATGTACAAGGACTTGCGCACAAACTTTTGGTGCTACGGCATAAAGATGTAGGACCGTTGAGCACCTCTAGAGGGGGTTAATAGAGTGTGTGTGCGTGCAACGGAATAAAATGCCAATTAAAAATTAACTGATAAACTATGGCAATAAATAAAGAGACACTAGATAAATGTAGTAAACAAGAGAAAGAGAGAATCAAACTCAGTGAACACCACGATGTATACTGGTTTCCCTCTTAGAGGACTAATCCAGTCGCAGGTACTCTTGCCCGCTATTAATCCACTGTTTATAAGCTAATTGAGAGCTTGCGGTCTCTTTACAATACCGTACTTGTTGACAAGTGCACGACCAACTTCACCACACCGTACTTGGTGACGAGCGCACGACCGACTCCAATAACAGAGAGTTTTTCTGACTTTTGTAATCTCTTTACAACTCTTGTAACCAAAGACTTTAAATCGAACGGAACGTTACTGGCTTTGGCTAAAAGATGTATAGGCGGGATATGAAAGCTTTTGATCACTAAAAACACTTAAGGAATAGAGAAAGAGAAGAGTGAATGAGTGATTTGAAAATATGAAAATCCTTCTCTATTTATAGTGTTTTTTCTAACCGAACTCGGGCAGAGTTCGGATGCGCATATCTCGCAAACGAACGTTGTATGCAGATTTGGAGGCAACTGAAATTCAAACTTTGGTAGACCGAACTCGCGACCAAACTCGGCATGAGTTCTGTCTGAGTTCTGCCAGTTCTGAACTAGATATTGGGTCTAAATTTACATGGGTATTTTGGGCTTTTTGGATAGTAGAGTTAAAATGGAATATGGGAAGGCTATTTGGATAGGTGGACTTGGAGTTAGCCTTAGCCAGTATTTTTCGAACGACTTTACATTTATTATCCTAAACTCAATAAAAGATAAAATACAGAATAAAAATGAAAAATAGCTCGATCTGAATTCCATTGAGTAGCTTGTGGATGATGACTTGAAAGTTTGTAGTACGTTCTTTGAAAAAAGTAGCAGAATGTAGCAGCAACCTGAAACATTAGTAGCAGTTCGTATATTTTGTGTATCGACGTAAGTTGTCGTTGATTATTAAAATCAGGTGTGACCATTAGGCAATGGGCCAACAATCTCCCCCATTTTGATAATTGACAAACTTGAGTCTATACCAAAATATATATAGGAATAATAAAAAAATAACTTGAAATAATATACCTGATATTTGATCTGTGGCTGGTATGGTAAACTAAGTTTTTCTTTTGGATATAGGCTTTCTCCCACTTTGTCAAGTACGCAAAATGTGTGTGGCTCCCCCGCAATGTGTGAAGCCAACAATAATGAACCAAGACAAAAGACAAGAAAATGTCCAACATATACAAGTCACAGTCACGGTGTAAAAGAAACTAGTAATGCATAAACTGATATGAAGAAAATACATCACAACTGTATAAAGTCATAACTGAAGAGTTTATGACTGAAGAAAACTACTAAGAAAATCCAACTAAAAGGTTTGGATAAAAAAAATACAAGATCATCACCACTAGTAAACATAACTTAAAACAACTAAGCATCAACAGCCACATCAAATCTGTGTGTCATCATTTCCAATAGTTGTAGATGGCTGAGGATCAACATAGGCGGTGGTAGGATCAAAATACTGAAAGGTGGCCTCATCGTCGAACCTCGGGCCAGCAAAAGATGGATGATGGGTCATCATGAATGGATGTGAAGGATCATGAGCAAGGCTCCAATGGATATAGGTAATGCTGTTCCTCAAGACCTGAGCCTGTGAGGTATGCCGAAACTCTACATCAACGTAACTCTAATGACGCTATTCTGAAGCAGTAACAAACGCATCAAAGCGCTGATAGCAATGCTCGGAGAGAGCAACAAAGGCGTCGAACCGTTGGTAGAACTGCAGATCGAATCCTGGAGCAGCAACAGGAGCCTCTGGAGCAGGTGCAACAGAATCAATAGGGACAGGTACAGCACCAGGTGGAGGAGGAGGGTTGGGATACAACCTACATCTACTCAGCTCAGAAGCAGTAGAAGAGAATAGATATAGTTGAAGGTTGATTTCGAACCTCCGAAAGATCGAAGCCAGGTGCATGGGGTAAACAAGGTTACGTCCCGCACTCCTGTAACCGATCATCCAAGCCATGAAGGTCTTGAAAACAGAAAAAGAAATACCAAAGTGGGTATGGTACATCACAGATATTTCCATAAAAGTGATCTCGTCAGTAGATCCCTTCTTTGGAAGCAAAGCAGAGAAGATAAAGCGATGTAACTCATAAAAGTTCTGTTTTAGATGTTTTGAATACACCCTACGAGGAACTGGTTTAGGGTGACACCTCAAGGCTTTGAAGGAGTCAAGGGTGACACCTTAGGGAACTGGACATGGTTGATGTCAACTAATGCTTTGCCAATATCCAGCGCGTGAAAATATTCACTAACATCAGTGACATTAAACTATAATTCTTGTCCAACGACACAAGAATAGATATTGTCATTATCTTTTATTTGCAAGTTGCAACATTCTAACAGCATTATCATAGATGTTATCAGAAAGTTCAAAGAAGTCTCTAATTCCAAGTCTTTCAAATGTGGGAGCATATTCAAAAAATATAGTAAAATTAACACATGCACCAGCACAAATATTTCTCCCAGAAAAAGAGTCAAACCAAAGATCAAAAAATTTCTTATCAGAAAAAAGAGCAGGGTCATAGTCCTCTCTATCAAATGGACGAGCGGGACTAAAAATATTTGTAGGAGTATATTCAGAAGAAGATGAACCCACTTGGGAAGCATCTTTCTTCCTCTTGTGAGATTTCGGAGCCATGAAAAAAAACAAAAAGTAGATATATATTCCTCAAGAAAAAGGAGGAAGAAGATGAAGGAGACAACTTCTGAGCCTTGAAGATCTAGGTTTGAAGGAGGAGGAGAGCCTAGGGTTAGGATTTTAGAGGGAGTTTTCGGTGGGATGGGATGAAAAATATAAAGAGAATATGGTAATATATAGGCTAGGGCCGGCTGTTCAGTTCTTGAAATCCACAACAGCGCCAACCGAACTTGGCTCGAGTTATGTCCGAGTTCGGCCTACTTGTATTAACAGTTCATTTAATGCAGTATGATTTATTAAAAACACTTAATAACCTTTGAACTTCTTCATTTAATAATTTTCATCATCTTGGGTTAGCTGTAGGGTCCAGATTCCAGCTAGCGGTAGTCCGAAGACTAGTACACTGTGTCACTTCAGGCTATTTATGCCTGTATGACAGAATAGCCCTTTCGACTTGTACCCAAAATAACTTTGATTAATAAATGTTAAAGTCTTTAGTTATAAGAGTTTTTGCTACTCATAATGTATTATGAACCTGAAAATTCAAGTATGCCTAACTCACGATACAGATAGTTGAAACGGTCTTCAGCCAGTAGTTTTGTGAAAATATCTGCTAGTTAATGATCTGTATCAATAAACTCTAAACAAATATCCCCGTGTTGCTGGTGATCACGTAAAAAGTGATAAGGAATCTCTATGTGCTTTGTGCATGAGTGACAAACATGATTATTGGTCAAGTTGATTGTGCTAGTGTTGTCACAATAAATAGGAATTTTAGTGTAGTACAGATTATAGTCTTCTAGTATTTGTTTCATCCACAAAATTTGAGCATAGCAATGTCCTGCGGCGATATACTCAGCCTCAATAGTTGAAAGAGCTATAAAATTTTGCTTCTTGCTAAACCAGGAGAGTAAAACTTTTCATAGGAAATGACACATACCACTGGTACTTTTACAGTCTACTTTGCATCCTATAAAATTCGTATCTGAATAACCAATTAGGTCAAAAGATTTGGTTTTGGGATACCATAAGATGACTGTTGAAGTTTCCTTAAGGTATCGAAAGATACGCTTAACAGCACATAAGTGTGATTCCTTAGGATTAGCCTAATATCATGCACAGATACAAACACTAAACATAATATCAGGACGACTACTAGTTAAATAAAATAAACTACCAATCATACCTCGATATATACGCTGATCGACTGGTTTGCCACTTTCATCAGTGTCAAGCTTTGTAGATGTAGCCATTGGAGTTTCGATTGGCTTCACGTTGTCGTGGTCATACTTTTTCAGTAAGTCCTTCGTGTACTTGGCTTGATTGATGAATATTTCCTGTGAGTGTTGTTTGATTTGGAGTCCTAAGAAGAAGTTCAGCTCTTCCATCATACTCATCTCAAATTCACTCTGCATACACTTAACAAAATCTTGACAAAGTTTTTCATTAGTAGATCCGAATATTATGTCATCCACATAAATTTAAACAAGCAATATCATCATCTGAAGACTTGATAAATAAAGTAGTATCAACTCTCCCTTTTGAGAAACTATTTTCAAGTAAGAAGGCACTTAGTCGTTCATACCAAGCACGTGGTGCTTGGTTGAGTCCATAGAGTGTTTTCTTAAGTTTAAAGACATGATCAGGTTTTTAAAAATCTTCAAAACCAGGGGGTTGTTTCACAAAAACTTTTTCTTTCAAATATCCGTTTAAAAATGTACTTTTTATGTCCATTTGAAATAATTTAAAATCATAAAATATGCAAATGCACAAAACATGCGGATAGCTTATAGTCTAGCAACATGAGCATATGTCTCGTCATAATCAATACATTCTTCTTGATTATAATCTTGTGCCACTAGATATGCTTTGTTGCGTAGAACTTGTCCATCTTTACTTAATTTATTTTGGAACACCCATTTGGTACCAATTATCGATTGACTAATAGGTTCAGGAACGAGTTTCCAAACTTGGTTTCTCACAAATTGATTAAGTTCCTCTTGCATGGCATTAATCCAAAATTCATCAGTAAAAGCATCTGCTACAGTCTTAGGTTCTACTTGAGATATAAAAGCCACATTAGCTGCTATATCAGCATTTCTAATACAAAAAAGAGTACTTACACCTCTTGATACATCATCTATGACGAGTGTCTCTGGATGGTCTGTCGAAAATTTTAGTGTGTTGAATCTCTTTGTCAAACTACCCACAGGACTTTCTTTTATAGCAGGTGTTTCTTCATCATCGCTGTCGCTAGATCTGTGACTATTTAGCTCATCAAAAGTGACATTAATAAATTCTTCAAAAATCATAGATCTTTTATTAAAAATTCTAAATCACTTACTTTTAGCAGCATATCCGAGAAATATCCTTTTATCTTCTTTCGAGTCGAACTTACACAAGTTGTCCTTGGTGTTCAGGATAAAACAGCGGCATCCAAAAACTTTGAAATAATAAATATTTGGAATTCTTCCAAACCAAAGCTCATATGGTGTTTTCTTTGAGATTGGACGAATCAACACCCCATTTAAAACATGACAGGCTGTACTAACTTCTTCTGTCCAAAATTATTTAGGAAGACTGTACTGATTCAGTATAACTCTAGCCATTTCACTGAGAGTATGATTCTTCTGCTCCACAACTCCATTCTGTTGAGGAGTTCTAGGATAGAAAAACTTGTGGTAATATCCACTATCATCATAAAACTTTTTGAATCAGTACTTACGAATTCACCACAATGATCACTTCAGATACGAGTAATCATGAAACATTTTTTAGTTTGTACTTTCTTGTAAAAAATCTAAAATTCAAAAATGGTATCACTTTTATTTGATAAAAAGAAAACCCAAGTATACCGAGAGAAATCATCAAAAATAACAAAAGCGTAGAGCTTACTGCCAAGACTGGCGACTCTACTAGGGCCAAATAAATCCATATGTATTAACTGCAAGGGTCTAGAAGTACTTACAGCATTGATGGATTTAAATGTAGACCTAGTTATTTTGTTCTTTTCATAATCTGCACATACCATATCTCTCTTGTATCTAATTTCAGGGAATCTTTTTACCAACTTTTTGGTACTTAGCCGTGAGATAGTATCCATATTTGCATGTCCTAGTCTCATATGCCATAACCCCTGCATTGTTAGTACTTTCTAAAAAGAAAACATAAATATTGTCTTCCCTAATCCCTTTATATATATGATTGCCAGTAGACAGTTCATATATAGAACATTTGTCTTTTACAAAATTGATACCAAAACTATTATCTGTCAAGTGACTTATGCTTAATAGGTTATGTTTCAATTATGTAACTAGATAAACATCTTTTAATACTGGATAAGAAGACATACCAAAAGTGTCGTTACTAATAATATCACCTCTCAAATTATTTTCGAGGAGACATATCCTTTATATTTCATCGATAGCGTAGCGAATAAAGATGCATCACCAGTCATGTGCCACGAACATCCGCTATCGAGAATCCACTTGCTTCTAGCATGAGAGGTTTGAGGGTCCACCTACAAAACGAGTAGATGAATCCTTTGGTACCCATTTCTTGAAGGGTCCGTCCTTATTAGTTTTAGGTCTCCAAATAAGTGTATGATTGTCAACAAGCTTTCTTGCTAGACAATACTGTGATATGTGCCCGTGAGTACCACAGTACGTGTTACGACCCGCACCCACTTTTCGGATACGAGACGTGTCCAAGCCAGCCTACGCCGCAGTGTCGACGGTAGAACGCTGTCACGGCCATGATGCTCAAAATCACAAAATACAACATTTATTGCTCATTCACATTTCTAAATTTATTACAACATTTACAATATTTATATTTGAAAGAAAATACAAAATTCTTACACATATGTGAAATGGCTACAACATCTATCTAAAGTCTAAGTTTTGACCTGCAAGTACACCCGTATCTACCAATGCTAATAGAAGCCACAGCTAATCTGAAAAATGTTGATTTCCAGTCAGAAATGGAACAAGCACACAAATCGACGACAAATCCAATACACAATAGAATTCACAAGACATGAAAATAACACATGTGAAATGAAACTAGAAAGTAACTGATATCATGGCATGTCCAGAAAGAAAGTAGATAACACTACCACATGATGTATCCACTAAATGAGCATGTAAATGGGGTGATATGGCAATAAAGAAAAACAAATAAAAGACCACTATCTATGTGTTTTAAAATATCAGTTTCGACATGTGAACGGCTAGGGGGTAAATCTGGTACCCTGCACGTGTCGTGTGCAGTTGCTATCAGTCAAGAATAGATGTTTTGGGGATATTTCTGGGTAGTCCACATGTCTACTAAAATATTTCTCCGTCTAGCTAGTACTCATGGAATCAAGTCGCAAGCATGGTAATCATGTAAACGACAGTCAGGAATGTATAATAAATCTATGATACTAATCTCCGTGTGACGAGCGTGTCAACAAGCATCAAGACATATGTATAAACATGAAACGTAAAAACTACTATGAATCAAAAAGCAATAAGAAAGTGTACTTGCCTGTGGTCCTTTGCTAGTGAAACAACCATCTTGTTGGGTCCAACATAGTCTGGTTAGCCTAGGGTCGATATGAAGGAGTCCAAAATCGCAAGAAAAGGAGGAGTATGATTAGTCATGGCTAAGAATGTATAGTCTAAGGAATTTACGTATACATACGTATAACTTATGTTTGGAAAATAATTACTATATTTAAAACTATATTTACACTAATCAAAATATTGTAGGAAAAATATTTGAAAATCTAGAAATTATTTTAGGATTTAAAATCTAATTTGTCAAAATAACATTTTAGGTCAAAAACTAATATTTAAAATACCATAAACTAATATAATACTATTTTTAGCTTTTAAACTCTGTTTTGAAATTATACGTAGGCTAAGCCCAAATACTATATTTTAGGGCTTTGAATCCAGTTTGAAATCTTATATAGAGCCAAGCTCAAAACTATATTTACGTTACAAGTATAATTTGGAAAATGTATATATATATATATATATATATTATATATAAATGTGTATATATTGTTATATTAATTATTTTATTAATATTATCATTAATATTCTTATGGTTACTTTATATATATATATATATATATATATATATATATATATATATATATATATATATATATAAAAAGTAACCATAAGAATATTAATGATAATATTAATAAAATAATTAATATAACAATATATACACATTTATATATAATACTATTATTAGTAAAATATTGAAACATGTATGCAATACTTAGGTGTACACTGTTGCATATGTAGAGTTATGGTAAACTAACAATTAATACCATACTGACATAACTACTATGCAATAACCAATGCTTCTCCAAGTCTCTCTCTTTCTCGGTTCTGACTTACTCAATAATTGGAAGGAAAGAGAGAGACTAAAAATGCAGTAAGGGAGTCTTCTTCTCCATTTGAGAAGAGGGGTTTTTAGACAGGGAGGGTGAGCGAAGACTCACCGGGAAAAACTGGACCGCGTCGCGCGGGTGGCTGCGCTCGGACGGGGTGTTGCTCCCCCGACACGACCGGTGGACGTGGCGGTGAGAGCAGATGTGGAGGAGGGCGGACGATCTCAGGCTGGAAGCACGGTTCCGGTTCCGCGTTCGCCAGCACGGCGGGATCGGCCACGGGATCGAGCGACGAGGTGGTGCCAAAGTTTGTTGGCACGACGATGAAATCGTCGGTGGATGTGCCACAGCGAGGAGGTCGAGAAAGCGAAGTGCGGCCCTGGCGGTTGCTCACCGGCGCGCACGGTCGAGCATATCTTGATCCGAGACAGAGGCGGCGTTGGGTTCTCCCCGGTGGAACAGAAAATGGTTCAAGGTCGGACACAGCAGCTCACTGTCTTCTGGGCCGCTCGGCATGGTGGGCAGGTACCGCACGGCGGTGTGGCATCCAGGCGCGGTTGGAGCGCGGACACACGACGACGAAGGTGTGGAAACGCCGGAGAGTCGCAGGCGGCTGGGTTCTCGGCGAGGCTCGGTCGACGAGATAGTGGGCAGGTGAGGGATTTTGGTTCTTTTGGCGGATGATGGTGGTGGAGATGGTTTAATGGTGAGGGTGGTGGTGATGACGAAGATAGGGCGGTGATGTCGGAGTGGTGGCTACGGAATATTCACGGCCGCGGTGGTCTCCTCCTGGTCGAGGTGCGAAGAGGATGGTGATGGCGGACAGTGGCAAGACAGGTTGTTATAATTGTAAAGAAATAATTATTGGATGCGACACCCGGGGTCGGATCCGAGGCCGGACACTCGGCTGACACGAAGGTGATGATGAGTCGATGGCTGGACACAGACACGATAACACGTCTATGGTTATTGTGGTAATGGTGGTGATGTTGACACAGTGGTGATTGTGGGTGTTATGTGGGGAAGAAAGAGTCGTAAAGGAGAAGAATTATGGGTAGGAAAACTGATTTAGAGGAGAGTTTGTTGTTGATGATGATGAAAGCAAATATGGAGAAGAGGGGCTGTACGTATATGCTAACGTAGAGATAAAATTTGTTTAGAAGAATCTTATCAAGATTAGAATATAAAGGATAATAATTATAAAATATTTAATCTACAGGGATTTTCTCATTCTGCAATACTACTATATAATTGACTAATCATAATAGTTAAAGATGATATTTGTCACTATCAAAGTAATTTAAAATATAATAGTATAATTTAAATCGTAATTCAAATGATACTCATCGTATTTAAATACAATACCTGATATAATCAAAATAATTTAAAGTATATTTTTATTAATCTAAAATCTTATTTAAAAATAATTTCATAAATCTTATTATCATTCAACGACGATACTCGATAATTTTAATACAAACTTAATAAATATTTAAAATTAAGATCAATCTAATCGAAATCAAGTTAACAATTTAAATGGTATATATGGCTATCTAAATCTGATAGTTGATTACTACTATAATTTAAATAATATATAATATTTATTAAAGTCTAAATCTTATAAGTTCAAATCCAATTCAAATAATGTTTAGACAAAATCGATCTAATCACAATCTACTAACGATTGTAATAATTAATATAAAATAATTTAAATTCATAAATTCCAATCTCTTTTATAAACGAATTTTCAATAGGATAATAATAAGTATTTTCGAACCTATCAAAATAAATTCAAACCAAAATTGAATAATTGATCATCATAAAAATTATTAAAGAAATAATAGATAATGTAAAGTATATATATATATATATATATATATATATATATATATATATATATATATATATATATATATATATATATATATATTTATAATTCCAAAACTCAACTTAAAATACTTTAATAAAAATCTTTTCAATGTTTCCAAAAATACATATGATTTCGAATTAAATTTGAAACTAATGTCAATAAAATCCAAGATAATTACCAACGTCCTTCATAATTCCAATAATAAAAATACTTTTGTTAAAACAAATTAGTATTCTCAAATATAATTTTCAAAACTAGTTTTTGATGAAAGAATTAATCATAATATATCTTTCACAAAGTCCCGACGAGAAAAATTACCTTTAACACAATAATTAAAAGGAATGAATAAAAAATGAAGGTTCGGGGAGAGGAGTTACAGTACGTGCAATTAAGTTTTGAAAATGTGTTCTTTGAATCTTTGTTGACGAGCATTTGTGATTTTTTTTGAAAACCTATATGTGAAAGCATGATTATGATTAGCATGTTGCTTACGTGCTTTCTGTGGTTTAGTCCTCTTAGATATATGCTTAGCATTAGGACTAACCTTAGGGTGTGTAACAGGAATAGTCTGTTTGCCTAATTTGATATCTAACTTTTTAGAGATCGCACAAGACTCTTCATATTTAGAAGTCATATCAATGAGTAATTGATATGTGACTAAGTGCCACTTCTTCTCTATGTTATATAGCTCTTATATTTTGACATAGTCTCTTTCTTTCTTTTCTATAGTACGGATAGTCTCATGATAGTCTACTTTGAGTTTGGCTATCTCATCCGTGTTACTAGTAGTAGATGTCTCTTTAATGTCTTCAAGAAGATTAGACAATCTGGCTACTTCAGTTGTGCAGGCCTTTATCTCTTTGCGAGATTGATTGTACTTGTCTAACACATTTCTGTATTCTTCAAATAGTTCGCTAAAGGCATTTTCTAATTCATCGAAAGTAAAGTCATCATAAAGAGGGTTAGATGATACCTTATCAAATGCCATAAGACAAACGTTAGCATTGTTGCAGGATCTGTTCTCTTTCTCTGATTCACTGGCCTCACTTTCGTGCCATATACTTGTGTTTGCATACTTTTGACCTATTGTAGCCTTTCTACTAGATCTTGATCTGTTATACGGACTGTACTTCTTTGATAATGGACAGTCCTTCTTGATATGCCCTGACTTTTTGCATCTAAAGCATATAGTTTCTTCTTTATTGCTTTCATGGACGTCTTTCTTCTTTTAGTTTGACCTTTCAAACTTCAAGAATTTCTTACCAGCAGGGCTTGCTCATCACCACTAGAGGATTCTTCATTTGAGTCATAATGTACAGTTTTTTGGCTTGATCTTTGAAGGCTATAGATTTCTCCTTGGGAGTTGCTTCTTCAAAGTCTTGCAAGTTTAGTTCATGAGTCATCAGTTTGCCCATCAGCGTCTCCAAGCTTATGGTGGTGAGATTATTTCCTTCTACGATCGCGGTTGTCTTAGGGTTCCAATTCTTGGTTAGAGCCCGTAGCAGCTTCCTGATCTTTTCATGATTGTTGTATTCCTTACCAAGAGATTATAGAGGATTAGTAATATCAAGAAAACGAGTAAACATTTGTGTAATTGACTCGCCGGGTTTTATTTTGAAGGATTCATATTCCTATGTGTAACGACCGTAGTTCGTAGTACGTGTTTTGGTATACGTGTACGTATATTGCACGTCTCACTGCATGATTTATTTGGGCATTTCATTTTTTGGTTCGGCTCGGTTTGCATGGTTTGGCATGGCTTGGTTTTTCATGTGAACCAACCTCACCTACCCCCCTCTCTTTCTTTATTAACCATCAACTCCTTCTCTCTCTCCTCATTTACTTTCTCTATTACTTTTCTTCCCTACCATTACTCTCCACCTACCAGAAAGAGAGCTTAGGCAAGTGCAGCTTGCTTTATAGAGGAACTCAAGTTTTATTGTTCCATTTTTCTCTCCACGAGATCCTAAGACACTTTAGTACTTAGTATTTTTAATTTCCATGGTTCAATTTGTGTAGATCTAAGCTTATTGTATTTTAGGATTTCTTGGGTTTTGATCTATTTAGCCCTGTTATTATCAAGTTTTGATGGTTCCATGTTGTAGAGAATTTGATTCTGCCCCATTTTGACCTATGGAAGTCCGGATTCTGACCTTGGATGAAGGATTTATGGAGCTTTGAAGCCATGGCCTTCCACAGTTCTTCTTCTCGGACAAGTAGGAAAGAAGAGCAGCACTTGACCGTATGGATTTTTATGCAGCAAGTTTCCCAGCCGCATGGCATTCATTGCCGTATGAACTCTAAAATTTCTAGCCGCGTGAACTTCGTTCCCTTAGCCGCATATGCTCGCGTCCTTCTTGGCCGCATAAGACTCATCTCCTTAACCGCATGACACTGCTTCTCATTGTCGCATAAGCTGTCTTGATCTCCAGCCGCTAGATCCGTATGTCCCCAGCCGCATAAGCCTGCATGCTCTTTGCCTCATAAGCCTGCATCTCCCGAGCTGCATACCCCTGTTTTCCCCTCTCGGCCGCATAAGCCTAACTTCCCTTGAGCCGCATGGCGTTGAATCCCCCCCCCAGCCGCATGAGTTATTCCCCGCTGCCGTATATGACCCATTCTTCCAGCCGCATAAGCTCGCGTCTTTCCAGCCGCATGCGCTTGCTTCCTGTAGCCGCATGCGCCATGCATTCTTCAGCCGCATGCGCCCGTTCTTTTTAGCAGCATGAGCCCGCAGCCGTATGAGCTTAATTCTCTTAGCCGCATGGCCCTTTCCTTAATCCTTGTCCTCTTTGATTATTATTATATTATCATTATTATTATTATTATATTAAAATGCTACATAGATTTGTACATATTCCCTTAATACGACAGTGGCCCGCCGTGGCGCACTCTTGACAAGTAAACCTGACATGACATCCCCCGATATGCTGTTAAGACAGCTAACATAACAAGAATGATTGACCTGGACACCGTGGACGATTGTGCTTGTACAAATAAACTAGTATTGTCTTGCATCATGTCTAGGATAGGGAACCCTGAATACCACGGTCAGGGGTACCTACTAAAATTGACTAAGGCTAATAACTAGAAAATCCAGTAGTCATAGAGAGATTTCCCAGCTACAGGCAATCCCGTTATCTGGGCGCCCCATTATGGGATTTGCAGCCTACCGTCGAGTAGGGCACATTTCTAGCACACTGATATGTGTTGCAACCACCAACTACTTAAGGGTACAGGCGTTTCTTGGACGATGTACCCACATGAATTTAATCCCCTAATTATGTCTGGATAACCTAGATGGTCTGCAGGGTTTGTGGTTGTTGGAATAATCTTATTGCATCTTGCTAGTAACTAGGCATGTGATAACCCTAGTTAGTTAAAGTATCAAGCCGTACACATTGCTTGGTCGTGATTGATTGTATGGGGTCTAGTATAGCTTCGTCTCGTCCGGATCCTGTACATGATTATGCCATGACATGATTACTTATGTTTGCCTTAACAATAATAATCAGGGGGCTAGTTTTGTTCAGGCGAAGGGTTACAACCTCGGTCCTTATTTGGTTTAAGGGTTGTAACATGGCTCCCGGAACAATTTTGTGTCCTCTCTTCGTTTATTGTCTTATTGCACCCCATGTCATGCTCGTAATGTTTTACCTTACTTCAATAGCATGATTATTTATGCTTAACAATAATGATCAGGGGTCAAGTTCTGTTCAGGCGAAGGGTTACAACCTCGGTCCTTGTTTGGTTTTAGAGTAGTAACCTGGCTCCCGGAACAGTTCTGTGTCCTCTCTTTGTTTATTGTCTTATTAATTTACCAACAAGTATTTGAGACGGGTTTCTATTCAAGTGAAGGGTTGCAACCCCGGTCCTTGTTTGGTTTAAGGGTTGCAATCTGGCTACTTGAATGGTTTCCTCGTACTCAATTTATTATTGTTATCCCTGTTATTATCAGTATCTTTATAATTATCTTTAATATTCATTTATGATATGCTGGTTTAGTTCCTAAGTGAAGCCTCCTTTGTGGCACTTACTCTTTCTGGGGTCTGACCCAGCTGGTTTTGTATGGCCAGATATCGAAGCAGCTCCAGATGATCTACCTATCTTCCAGCCAGATGGTGACCACCAGGCGTAACCAAGGCAACGAGTGGGTTCATCTTTGGCTCTCCCACTCTATTGTAAAAATATTTTTTTGTGGCGTTTAGCCGGCGAGCACGTATTAGCTCGTATTGCACCTTTACTTACTGTCTGCCTGCGGGATGTAACATGATTGACAAATCCTAGGGTTGATCATGTATGACTAAAACTCTTGCTAGTCTTGACATTTTGTATGACTAGCTTCCTGATCATCCAAATATGTAATGTATGGGACGCCTTACTATTGTATATTTGGTGTTCTGACATCTTGTAACTGTTATTACTTGCTTGAGATTGAGACAATAGGCTTGTTCATGACCATAGGATACTGATGGCTTGTAGTTAAACCCTCATGTATCTAGACAGCCGTGACCGTATAGCGAGATGGGTTGCACTTCAATATACGTAGCTGGCTATGTATGCCCCCGCTCTCCAGTATTCTGGTTCTGGGGCGTTACATGGTTTAAGTGGTGGCCCATGCAGGTCTTAAAAATCAAGATATGTGAGGGTTTATCGAATAGATGTCTCAATCAGTGCTCGCCCTTGATCTCTACTCGTATCTTCTAAATCCCTGAAATCGTGACCTGATCACATGCTTGTGTCGTTGATCTGTCCTGGTCCTTCCTTATTGTTCCATATGTCGTCTTCTTCAGCGGCATTGTTCCTGGTCCTACCGATCGGCAAGGCGGAGCACCTCCCGTGGACCAGCAGCAACCTAGAGATCAAGCCCAGCATTCAGGAGTAGCCTCCAGAGTCATGCCTACTGGGGGTCAAGAGCCACCAGTCCAGCCAGTCCAGCCTGCAGAGTCTGATGATGGCACCTTGGTGGGTCTCATCAGGACGTTGTTAGCTTCTCAGGATCGTGGAGGCGATGCCTTGCACCAGGCAGTAGCAGATGCTCTGACCAGAGGAGGACATCAAGGGAACAGTGCGGCCATCAGCTTCAAGCACTTGAACCCTCCCTTCTTCAACGGTAGCGAGGATGTTATCGTCGCAGATGCATGGCTTCAGGACACAGAGGTGATTCTATAAGCAGCCAGGACTCCAGAAGACGAGAAGGTGGCCGTAGTGCGCCTGCAGTTATTGGACCTTGCCCGCAGCTGGTGGGCGGTGCAGGCCGTTGGATTAGTGGCACCTATTGTCTGGGCAGTATTCCGTGAGAGATTCCAGACCAAGTATTTTGATGCTGTAGCTCGGTACGATCTACAGACGAGGTTCACCAATCTGAAGCAGATGGGCAGGACGGTCGACGGATATGCGGTCGAGTTTTTGAGACTTAGTCGGTTTGCTCCCATCTTGGTAGCGACCGAGTTTGACAGAGCCCAGCGGTTCCAGCAGGGGCTCCATCTAGAGATCTTATTGGCAATAGAGCAGTTTGAGCATCAGACTTTTGATGCAGTATTGAGGGAAGCTAGGAGGCACGAGTATATCTCCCAAAGGATCGTGGATAGGACCGGAGGTCGGAAGCGATCCCATAGCCAGATGAATCAGTCTTCAGCACCAGTCCCGGCAGCTAGGGCTTTAACCATTGTAGCTCTGAGACGTGCGACCTCAGTCACGTCGGTTCAACATTCAACTCCGACATACCCTCAGCAGCAGAAGCAGAAGCACTCTTCCGCAGTGGGATGTTCACACTGCAGAAATCCTGGGAATGTGATATCAGAGTGTCGTAGAGCACAGGGTTTGTGCTAGTTTGTGGTACCCCGGACCACAGGGTTGGAAACTGCCAGAACAGGAGGAGTTCATATTTATCAGCCTTCTCTAGTCCTTCAGTTAGGGGACCAGTTCCAGCACTAGTCCAGCAGCAGCAGCAGTACCCGTTCCCGAGGCCATTGCTGACGTAGGCCCAGGCATTCCAGCAGCAGAGACCGCAACAGTATGCCCAAGCCCAAGCCCTGATCCAGAGCAGACAGAATTTTTCAGCAGAGGGGACCCGTACCCAGAGGACATGGTCAAGTACTGGCTTTGACCATGGGAGAGGAAGGATTGGCACCAGGTGAGGTAGTGGCAGGTACTATCCTCGTCAATTCCTTTTCGGCTTCAGTATTATTTGACTCTGGTGCATCACATTCGTTTATGTCTGCACGATTCGCGACACGGATAGGACTGGAGCCTGAGTCCTTATCAGTAAGGCTTAATATACTTACTGGTAACGGTCTTGTGGGAGTAGATAGAGTGTTTTTTTCGTGTTGGATCGTAGTTAGCGGTAGAGAGTTCCTCGCTAGATTAATAGAGTTCCCGATGGCCGATTATGATATGGTCTTAGGGATGGATTGGTTGAGAGACCAGTATGCTAGAATAGACTGCTATATTGGCAGGGTTGTTTTTAGCATTCCAGGCGAGCCAGAGTTTTCTTTTTCCCGAGGCGAAGTTGAACCTTCTCCTACAGTATTGCGGATGGCAGTAGCAGCAGTACAGTTACACCGGATAGTCGAGGAGTTTCCAGATATTTTTCTAGAAGGGCTTCCAGGAATGTCGCCAGAGCGAGAGATCGAGTTTACCATAGACTTGATCCCCGGAACAGCCCCAGTATCAGAGAGAGTCTACAGGATGGCGCGTCAGAGTTAGAGATATTGTACAAGATTATTGAATAACTTAGAACCAAGAAATTTATTCGTGCTAGTGGATCGCCTTACGGAGCCCCGATGCTTCTTGTAAAAAAGAAGGATGGTACGTCTAGGTTATGTGTAGATTATCGTACCTTGAACTCAGTAACAATCAAGAATAGATATCCTCTCTCGAGGATAGATGACTTGTTTGATCAACTCAAGGGGACAACAGTAATCTCGAAGATCGACTTACGGTTAGGATATCATCAGATCCGAGTCAGAGAGCAGGACATCCCGAAGACAGCTTTCAGATCTAGATATGGGCATTGGGAGTTCCTTGTTATGCCATTTGGAGCAACCAATGCGCCGGCTGTATTCATGGACCTCATGAATCACATCTTCATGCCTTATTTAGATCAGTTCGTGATTGTGTTCCTAGACGACATCCTGGTATACAGCAAGAGAGAAGCAGAGCGTGAGCAGCATCTCGGAGTTGTCCTCCAGATTTTCAGAGAGCACTAGTTGTATGCCAAGTTTAGTAAATATGAGTTCTGGCTCGATCGTATTTCGTACTTGGATCATATCATCACCAGAGGAAGGGTAGAAGTGGATCCCCAGAAGATTGTGGCTATTGAGACACGGCCAGTACCCAGTATAGTTGCAGAAGTTCACAGTTTTCTTGGCTTGGCCGACTATTACCGACGATTTGTTTCAGACTTTGCTCGGATTTCAGCGCCATTGACCCAGTTGACCTGCAAGGATGTCCAATTTGCTTGGATAGCAGAGTGCCAAGATTCTTTTAAGAAGTTGAAGCGGGGTTTGATGACGGCACCCATTCTCACGCTTCCAGATGGAACCGGGAGATTTTCAGTGTATTGTGATACTTCCGGCAGAGGTTTGGGATGTGTTTTGATGCAGCATGGTAAGGTAATAGCTTATGCATCACGTCAACTTCGTGATCACGAGAGAAATTACCCAACCCATGACTTGGAGTTAGCAGCAGTAGTGTTTGCACTTAAGTTGTAGAGGTATTACTTGTATGGAGATAGGGTAGAGATTTTCACCGACCACAAGAGCCTGAAGTATGTTTTCACCCAGAAGGATCTTAACATGCGTCAGAGAAGATGGCTAGAGCTACTTATGGTTTATGATGTCAACCTGCAGTATCATCCTGGAAAGGCCAACGTCGTTGTAGATGCATTGAGCAGGAGAGACGAAGTTTATTTTCTAACAGCACCACCTGAGTTGTTAGCAGATCTTCAGAAGATGGGTATTGAAGTTGTCCTTCCTACCCGTGTGGCATTGATGGCCAGTATGCAAGTTTAGTCTACTATAGTCGAGGGGATTCAGATGACGCAGTCAACAGATTCCAAGCTTCAGCGGCTTAGAGCAGAGTGTGAGACAGGACGAAGACCAGAGTTATATATCCATGAGGACGGTACACTTCGGTATGGAAAGTGTCTTTGTGTACCCAACAGTGATATCAGACAGGAGATCATGGCACAGGCTCACAGTTCTCAGTATTTCGTTCATCCCGGTGGTACGAAGATGTACCGTGATATTTGTCAGCACTTTTGGTGGAATGGCATGAAGAGGAAGATAGCCCGGTTTGTCTCTCGATGTTTGGTTTGCCAACAAGTTAAAGCCAAACATCAGAGGCCGGCTGGACTTCTTCAGCCCTTGCCAATTCCAGAATGGAAGTAGGAGCATATAACCAGGGATTTCGTGACTGGATTACCTAGGTCTTCGGCCGGTAGAGATGCTATTTGGGTTATTATAGACAGGCTCACGAAGGTAGCTCACTTTCTTCCGTTTAGAGTTGGTCAGTCGACGGCGCAGCTAGCAGAGATGTATCTTAGGCAGATAGTCAGGTTGTCTGGAGTACCAGTCAGTATCACCTCGGACAGAGATTCAAGATTTACGTCGCACTTTTGGCGTAGCCTGCAAGAGAGTTTGGGAACCCACCTCCAGTTCAGCTCAGCTTATCATCCGCAGACAGATGGTCAGTCAGAGCGTACCATACGAACCTTGGAAGATATATTGAGATCTTGAACACTCGACTTCGATGGTTTGTGGGAAGATCACCTGCACTTGGTGGAGTTCTCGTACAACAACAGTTTCTAGGCCAGTATCCAGATGGCACCGTTCGAGGCACTATATGGTAGGAAGTGCAGATCCCCGCTAGCCTGGGATGATGTTGGAGAGAGGCAGATGCTCGGCCCGGAAATGATTTCTCAGACAGTTGAGGTGGTCAGGAGAGTTAGAGATCATCTTCGAGTTGCGAAAGATCGCCAGCGTCATTAGGCCGATTCTCATCGGCGTCTCCTTGAATTCTCGGTCGATGACCATGTATTCCTGAGGATTTTGCCTAACCGTGGCGTCATTCGTTTCGGCATACGGGGAAAGCTTAGTCCTAGGTATATAGGACCGTCCGACATTCTGGAGCGAGTAGGTGATGTATCCTATCGTCTCGCTCTTCCGTCGTCGTTACGTGAGGTGCATGACGTATTCCATGTATCCTAATTGCGACGGTATATCCCTGACCCGAGCCACATCCTGGATCATTCAGAAATGGTTGTTGGTACCAACCTTTCATATGAGGAAAGGCCCGTGTCTATATTGGACCGGAGAGAGAAGATACTCAAGAACAAGATTATTAGTTTAGTCCGTGTTACTTGGGGTCATCACTCTTTGGGTGAGTCAACATGGGAGCGTGAAGATGATATCCGATGGCGATATCCCGACCTGTTTGACTCGTAAGGTATAATGTCTTTCTTATGCCTTATGCTCTCAGTTCCTTGCTTGAATGAATGATTGCCTGATTGACTGCCGTGTTATAGCTTGCCTGTGATTAGTATAGCTTGTCCTTGCCTCTCTAGCCTCTTAATTAAATTCCGAGGACGGAATTCTTTTAAGGTGGGTAGAGTTATAACGATCGTAGTTCGTAGTATGTGTTTTGGTATACGTGTACGTATATTGTACGTCTCACTGCATGATTTATTTGGGCATTTCATTTCTTGGTTCGGTTCGGTTTGTATGGTTTGGCATGGCTTGGTTTTTCATGTGAACCAACCCCACCTACCCCCCTCTCTTCCTTTATTAACCATCAACTCCTTCTCTCTCTCCTCATTTACTTTCTCCATTACTTTTTTTTCCCCACCATTACTCTCCACCTACCAGAAAGAGAGCTTAGGCAAGTGCAGCTTGCTTCATGGAGGAACTCAAGTTTTATTGTTCCATTTTTTCTCTATGAGATCCTAAGACACTTTAATACTTAGTATTTTTAATTTCTATGGTTCAATTTGTGTAGATCTAATTATTGTATTTTCGGATTTCTTGAGTTTTGATCTATTTAATCCTGTTATTATCAAGTTTTGATGGTTCGATGTTGTAGAAAATTTGATTCTGCCCCATTTTGACCTATGGAAGTCTGGATTCTAATCTTGGATGAAGGATTTATGGAGCTTTGAAGCCATGGCCTTCTACAGTTCTTCTTCTTGGACAAGTGGGGAAGAAGAGCAACACTTGACCGCATGGATTTTCATGCGGCATGTTTTCCAGCCGCATGGCATTCATTGCCGCATGAACTCTGAAATTTCTAGCCGCATGAACTTCGCTCCCTTAGCCGTATATGCTCGCGTCCTTCTTGGCCGCATAAGACTCATCACCTTAACCGCATGACACTGCTTCCCATTGCCGCATAAGCTGTCTTGATCTCCAGCCGCATAGATCCGCATGTCCCCAGCCGCATAAGCCCGCATGCTCTTTGTCGCATAAGCATGCATCTCCCGAGCCGCATACCCCTGTTTTCCCCTCTCAGCCGCATAAGCCTAACTCCCCTTGAGCCGCATGGCGTTGAACCCCCCCCCCTCCCCAGCCGCATGAGTTATTCCCCGCTGCCGTATATGACCCGTTCTTCCAGCCGTATAAGCTCGCGTATTTCCAGCCGCATGCGCTTGCTCCCTATAGCCGCATGCGTCCTGCATTCTTCAGCCGCATGCACCCGTTCTTTCTAGCCGCATGAGCCCGCAGCCGCATGAGCTTAATTCCCTTAGTTGCATGGCCCTTCCCTTAATCCTTGTCCTCTTTGATTATTATTATTATATTATTATTATTATTATTATTATTATTATTATTATTATTATTATTATATTAAAATGCTACATAGATTTGTACATATTCCCTGAACACGACAATGGCCAGCCGTGGCGCACTCTTGATAAGTAAACCTGACATGACATCTCCCGATATGCTGTTAAGACAGCTAGCCTGACATGACAAGAATGATTGACCTGGACACCGTGGACGATTGTGTTTGTACAAATAAACCAGTATTGTCTTGCATCATGTCTAGGATAGGGAACCCTGAATACCACGGTCAGGGGTACCTACTAAAATTGACAAAGACTAATAACTAGAAAATCCAGTAGTCATGGAGCGATTTCCCAGCTACAGGTAATCCCATTATCTGGGCACCCCATCATGGGATTTGTAGCCTACCGTCGAGTAGGGCACATTTCCAGCACACTGATATGTTTTGCAACCACCAACTACTTAAGGGTACAGGCATTTCTTGGACGATGTATCCACATGAATTCAATCCCCTAATTGCGTCTGGATAACCTGGATGGTCTGCAGGGTTTACGGCTGTTGGAATAATCTCATTACATCTTGCTAGTAACTAGGCCTGTGATAACCCTAGTTAGTTAAAGTATCAAGCCGTATGCATTGCTTGGCCGTGATTGATTGGATGGGGTCTAGTATAGCTTCGTCTCGTCCGGATCCTGTACAAGATTGTGACATGACATGATTACTTATGTTTGCCTTAACAATAATGATCAGGGGGTCAGTTCTGTTTAGGCGAAGGGTTACAACCCCGGTCCTTGTTTGGTTTAAGGGTTGTAACCTGGCTCCCAGAACAGTTTTGTGTCCTCTCTTCATTTATTGTCTTATTGCACCCCATATCATGCTCGTAATATTTTACCTTACTTCAATAGCATGATTATTTATGCTTGCCTTAACAATAATGATCAGGGGTTAAGTTCTGTTCAGGCGAAGGGTTACAACCCCGGTCCTTGTTTGGTTTAAGGGTTGTAACCTGGCTCCCGAAACATTTATGTGTCCTCTCTTTGTTTATTGTCTTATTACTTTACCAACAAGTATTTCAGACGGGTTTCTATTCAAGTGAAGGGTTGCAACCCCGGTCCTTGTTTGGTTTAAGGGTTGCAATCTGGCTACTTGAATGGTTTCCTCGTACTCAATTTATTATTGTTATCCCTGTTATTATCAGTATCTTTATAATTATCTTTAATATTCATTTATGATATGTTGGTTTAGTTCCTAAGTGAAGCCTCCTTTGTGGCACTTGCTCTTTTTGGGGTCTGATCCAGCTGGTTTTGTATGGCCAGATATCGGAACAGCTCCAGAGGATCTACCTATCTTCCAGCCAGATGGTGACCACCAGGCGTAACCAAGGCAACGAGTGGGTTCATCTTTGGCTCTCCCACTCTATTGTAAAAATATTCTTTTGAGACGTTTAGCCGGCGAGCTCGTGTTAGCTCGTATTGTACCTTTACTTACTATCTGCCTATGGGCTGTAACATGATTGACAAATCCTAGGGTTGATCATGTATGACTAAAACTCTTGCTAGTCTTGACTTTTTGTACGACTAGCTTCCTGATCATCCAAATATGTAATGTATGGGACGCCTTACTATTGTATATTTGGTGTTCTGACATCTTGTAACTGTTATTACTTGCTTGAGATTGAGACAATAGGCTTGTTCATGACCATAGGAGACTGATGGCTTGTAGTTAAACCCCCATGTATCTAGACAGCCATGACCGTATAGCGAGGTGGGTTGTACTTCAATATACGTAGCTGGCTATGTATGCCCCCGCTCTCCAGTATTCTGGTTCTGGGGCGTTACACTGTGTCAGTCTGCTGATTTTGGATTCCTTCACTTGGGAAGTACCTTCATAAGTTACCTCAAGAAGTTTCTAAATATCATGAGACCTTTGACAGGTTGAAACTCTATTGAACTTCGTCCTGTCAATTACACAGAATAGTGCATTGATGGCACGTGCATCTAGACAGCCTTTGACTTTTCTGCATCTGTATACTAGTCATGAGGCTTGTCTACAAGTACGCCCTCAACCACTATATGTACCATTTTTTTATAACTGTCAACTACTATAGACCATAGATCAAAGTCAAGAGACTTTAAGAAGAATGTCATACGTGTTTTCCAGTATGTATAGTTTGTTCCATCAAATAGTGGGGGTCTATTTGTGGATTGCCCTTCGCCGTTGAATATAGATTTCACGCCTGTCACACTCTATGATTGTTATATAAGAATATAACCCGCTCTGATACCAATTGTAGGACCGTTGAGCACCTCTAGAGGGGGGTGAATAGAGTGTGTGTGCGTGCAGCAGAATAAAATGCCAAATAAAAATTAACTGATAAACTATGGCAATAAATAAAGAGACTAGATAAATGCAGTAAGCAAAAGAGAGAGAGAGAGAGAATCAAACTCAGTGAACACCGCGATGTATACTGATTTTCCTCTGAGAGGACTAATCCAGTCGCAGATACTCTTGCCCGCTATTAATCTACTATTTGTAAGCTAATTGTGAGCTTGCGATCTCTTTAAAATACCGTGCTTGTTGACAAGTGCACGACCAATTTCACCACACCGTGCTTGGTGACGAGCGCACGACCGACTCCAATAACAGAGAATTTTTCTGACTTTTGCAACCTCTTTACAACTCTTGTAACCAAAGACTCTAAATCTGTAAAACCCCCTATTTTTTTAAATTATTTTATTATTATTTTATTAGACTTAAAAATGAATTTGTACAATTTATGGTTTTATTTATTTATATTTACAATGACCTTAGTCATTTTTTAGTTTTGGAGTACTAGACGACCATGACTTTTAGCACGGAAGTTGTAGCAGTGTGCCTTGACTAGTGTACCAGTCATGCCGGGGGAAGCATAGCCATGGTGATGACCAAACTAGGAAAACCAGACAGAGTTGTGAATGGACTCATTTAAATTATTTTCATTAAATATTATTTTATATATTGATCTTTAGATGACCCAGTTTGTCCAATTCAGTCCGAACTGGACCCGAACCAAATTTAAGCCCATGTAGGCATGGGATGAGACCAAAGTGGCCATGTAGGCATATTTTATGTGTGTACAAATATTTTTAAATTATTTTGGAACTTGTTAAATATTTATTGACTTTTGGTACAAAATTATATTTTATTAATAAAATAATATTTTACAATATTCGTGCAAATTTTCTGGATCCGGATTAGGGTGCGTAGTATGAGTCACCCAAAACAACCATATTACTATTTTTATTATTTCATTACTATTAAAATTATTTGGTGGTAATTAAATAAAAATAGTTTTAGATATTATTATTAATATTGAGATTGATTTGTTATAACTTGAATTCAAATATATATACATATGTTTAAATATATTAAATATTTGGATAGATAACACTTAAATTGTTATTTGTTTTTTTAATAGATTATGGTGTATATAAATATATATATATATATATATATATATATATATATATATATATATATATATATATATATTTATATATATAAAATAAGAGAAAGAAAAGGAAAAGGAAAAAAAAGCAAAAGCAAGCAATTCATATGGTCGGCCCCACCATGTGGGCGCCGACCACATGCTCCCAACTAGTAAATGAAACAGCAGCAGTAGCTGCATTAAGAAGGGGGAGGCCAACCCCTCCCTTTAAAAAGCACATAGCAGCAATAGAGGCCGACCCCCCCTTCCCTCACATATATATATGTAACTTATATATATATAAGTTTTTGGAAAAAAGAAAAAAGAAAAACCCTAATCTCCTCCACTTTCCTCCTTCCTTCCTCCTCCCCTCTCCTTGGCGTGCGTGTCCAGCCTCGCCGGAGGGATGGTAGTCCCGCCTCACGGTCGCCACGGCGACAACAACAAACAACACAACAGTTTTCCACTTTAAGGTACTCAACTTCCCCGATCGATATCTCTCTCATTTTAACTCCATTTTTAGATCCGTAAATTCGTGTAGAAAGTCCACATGACCCTCTTCGAGATCCCCCAGGTGGATTTCGACATGGCCGTCCAACTTGCTCGAAAAATCGAGACGAAGTTGGAGAAAAACCACTTTTCTGGAATATTAAAAACTGTTTTAAAATACCAACTTGTCGGCCACTTTTCTTTCTGTACAATATAATTTTGTATAAACTAATTAAAGACAGTCAAAGACAACATAACCGAGATTGTAATGCACCTTCTGGAATCACTTTTCATCTAGTGTGTAAAAAGTTACACGTTGTTAAAGTTTCACGAAAAATTATAAATTCTGATTTTAAAAAGTAGAAAAACACCCGATACGACGTGCGTCCCGACAAACCGGGCGACGTGGTCGTGCACTATACGTATCGAAAGGCGCGTATGGATGTTATCGACGTGTGGGAACTGACGGAACCCGATTTCGTTGCATATGCGCGACGAAATCAGTGCGTATCCGTCAAGATACCCCGTATCGACCCTTTGCAAATTAAGTCACAACTTTTTGCACACTCATCATATCACGATGAAACTTGCGCCATTGGACTCGAAATATTTTTTTAGTCCTGTGAGCCAAGTTTGGTTCGATTCTGAGACCGTTGATCGGGACGCTATTTTGGCGGGCCCACAATCCACTCAACGGGCGATTTTGTGTACGGCCCACCGGAATCCAAAATTGGACATACCGTTGGGTTCGTCTCATCAAAACAAATCCATAGACATGTAGTTTGATGACTTTAGAGACCGTAGATATTGGCATGCATTTCGGTGCAAAGCGGGTCCAACGGCGGACATCGTTTTGACCCGAAATACGATTTTGCCCATGTTCCAGAAATTAACTTTTGGACAGGCGTTTCCTAGGCATATATTTTATTCCAAACTCGTTCGTGATATTTGTTGCATCATCCGGAGTCATCTGCGGGATTTGGCTTTTCTTGCTTCATTTATTTGTTTGTTCGAGCTGTTGGATTATTCTCTTTTGTACATAACCTCAGGCAAGATACCTTGCCATTATACTGTTTATATTCAGTTTATATTTTATTGCATATCACTGTTCATTTATTTTCAGTTCTTACTGTTCTTGATTTACTGTCTGCTCAGTGATATTAGATATACTTTGTTATTATCCTTTGATTGCATGTGGACTTAGAGTTAAGAGACTACCGTTTGTAGTGTATTGCATATACCTTGACACAGTTGTACCATGAGGATGTGTGAGATGAGTAGCGTGTAGACGTTCTTGCGTGTAGGGTGATCCCCCATGCGCATGCATTAGGGCTAACTGCTAATAGAGGCATGTTTGGAGACTTAGCAGTTAGTAGAGGTATATGAGACATGGATGTGACTCTGTTGGGCATTGGATGGGAAGAACAGTTCCTTAATGTATGGGCCACGTATGCACTTCCCTATTGCCGGTTATCTCCGCGGGAGATACGGTCCTGGATCCTGATACTGATTTACTGCTGGCCTCTGACATTCGATGAATGTTATGCTTTGAGGTCCCTGGTATCCTGATGGGACCATACCTGAGATTACTGCTACTGAGCCAGAGTGCCCATGCGTTGAAGGTTTGTTCTTATTGCATAAACACATTAGATGGTTAGGTAACCCTAGCCAAATATCATATCACCCCGTCCCATTAGTAGCTTGGGACAATGTCTTATCGCGGCATAGTGTGCTACCCCTTGTCCTTGTTTGGTTGTAGGGGTAGTCCACTGTTTCGTTGATGAGGTATTGGATCTTGTTACGAGTGGGACTATTTATTTTACTTGTAATTTATGACATGGTATATATATTCAGTTATGTGGCATGTTCTTTATGTATCTTGTTACGTCCCTCTGAGGACCTGGTTATCTCTCCAGGTGTGTGCTTCTGTGATATTGCAGGTGTTCTAGCCGAGGTCGCGATCTTCTCTATTCATTCGGAGATGACGTGTCTTGGGTCTTTCTTTGCTACTCTCGCCAAATCATTTCAGTTTCCATGTATATTTTTTTCTTACTTGTTGGTAGTGGATTTGTCTCCGCCCAACGTATTGTACAAAGAATTATTACAGTTGGTTATATGATATCTTTATTCTTTATTTGTGGATGAGATTAGATTACTCTTGGTTTACTGCATTTTACAGCTTATGTATTCATACGAGGTTTCCATACATTGGAGGATACTTCGTATGTATGCAGCTGGCATGGATACGTACCTAGTCCTAAGTATTTTGGGACTGGGGTGTTACAAATTCGATCGGAATGTTACTGGCTTTGGCTAAGAGATGTATAGACGGGATATGAAAGCTTTTGATCACTGAAAACACTTAAGGAATAGAGAAAGAGAAGAGTGAATGGGTGATTTAAAAATGTGAAAATCCTTCTCTATTTATAGTATTTTTCCTAACCGAACTCGGACGGAGTTCAGGAAGAGTTCGGATGCGCATATCTCACAAACGAACATTGTATACAGATTTGGAGGCAACTGAAATTCAAACTTTGGTAGACCGAACTCGGCATGAGTTCTGTCTGAGTTCTGCCAGTTCAGAACTAGATGTTTGGATCCAAATTTGAATGGGTATTTTGGGCTTTTTGGATAGTAGAGTTAAAATGGAATATGGGAAGGCTATTTAGATAGGTGGACTTGGAGTTATCCTTAGCCAGTATTTTTCGAACGACTTTACATTTATTATCCTAAAATCAACAAAAGATAAAATACAGAATAAAAATGTAAAATAACTCGATCTGAATTCCATTAAGTAGCTTGTGGATGATGACTTGAAAGTTTGTAGTCGTTCTTTAAAAAAAGTAGCAGAATGTAGCAGCAACCTAAAATATTAGTAGCAGTTCGTATATTTTGTGTATCGACGTAAGTTGTCGTTGATTATCAAAATCAGGTGTGACCATTAGGCAATGGGCCAACAGAAGAAAGATGTCGCTACCTTTGTATCGCAGTGCATGGCTTGTCAGCAAGTGAAGGCGGAACACCAAAGGCCAGACGGGGAGCTCCAGAACCTCGCCATTCCCGAGTGGAAGTGAGACAATATCTCGAATGATTTTATCGTGGGATTTTCGAAGACGTCGCGAGGGAATGATGCGATTTGGGTCATTGTTGATAGATTGACCAAGTCGGCTCACTTTATCGCAATCAAAGTAGCATGGAGCGTCGATCGGTTATCAAATCTACGTCGATAAGATTGTTTGACTGCATGAGGTACCGGGCACAATAATTTTGGACAGAGACGGCTGATTCCTATCACGTTTTTGGACGTGCTTGCAAGCTGCGATAGGGACCAAACTAAATTTTAGTACATCATACCAGCTTAGACGGACTGTCAGACGGAGAGGGTGAATCAGATCTTGGAAAACATGTTGCGTCTATGTGCAATCGATCTAAAGACTAGTTGGGATACGCATTTGTCGCTTGCAGAGTTTACGTATAACAACAGTTATCAGTCGAGCATTTAGATGGCACCATACGAAGCACTTTACGGGCGAAAGTGTCAATCGCCAATATGCTGGGTTGAAGTCGAAGAGCGACAGGTGCTTGGACCAGAACTAGTGGAGCAGGCCGTCGAAAAGGTCTGCTTGATTCGAGATAGACTTCGTATCGTACAAAGTCGACAAAAGAGCTACGTAGATCTTCGTCGATGACTGCTAGAATTTTTGGTCGGGGACCATATGTTCTTGAAAGTAACGCCCATGTGTGGCGAGATGCGGTTCGGTGTTAAAGGCAAATTAAGCCCGAGATTTGTAGGCCCTTTCGAGATCCTCGAGTGGATTACGACTGTTGCTTATGGGATCACACTATATCCTACCTTGGCTAAAGTGCTCGATGTTTTCCATGTTTCACATCTTCGAAAATACGTGCACGATCCAAGTCATGTGGTTAGTTTCGATCAGTTGGAGCTACGTGCAAACTTGTCTTACTCCGAGGAGCCTATTCAAATTTTGGACCGAAAGGAAAAGGCCTTACGAAATCAGTCGATATCTTTGGTTCACGTGCTTTGGCGGAACCATTCAATTGAAGAATCAATATGGGAGATAGAAGCAGAGATGAAGGAGAAGTACCCTTCGTTGTTCGCCTAATTTAAGGTCAGCCCCTTGTTCTTAAGTTTCAGGATGAAATTTTTTCTTAGTGGTATATTATGTAGTGCCCCGTCCTGATAGGCGTCGGACTATCTAATATGCTTGCGGTTAGTCAGACTCAGTCGGGAACTTAAATGGCTAGTCTGACTCAATCGCTGATCTTGGCTTACGACAATACTTTGTGGCATCGAATAAATCGATTTAGACGAATGTTATAAGAATCGATCTAACTAATGGAACGAATTCTGTTGGAATAAGTCCTAGATGCAGCGGGCCGTATCTCGGCGAGTGAGCTCTATACAAGAGTCCCTTCGACGGGACTGGACTGCAGTATGATTTTTTTGAGTTTTTGCTACTTGGTTTTGATGAATGTGATTTTGCATTGATTTCTGCATTCATTCTATGAATTTTAAAACGAAGGATTTAAAGAAGGGATTCTGATAAAATGTTGGTGCCATTGCAGGAGCTCGCGTAACTGAAACTTGAACGTTGTGTAGCGCTTCGACTCTTGGCACGATCAAATACTTGGTGGGTGGTTTGACCCCTTCTTTTCTACTCCTTCCCGCAAACAAAATTCTTTTACCTCGAACTTATTCAAATCGACGATGCCAAGTTAAATGCATGTCAAATCACTAAGATCAAGAACTCGGGATAATTGTACCAATTTAGAGTAATTTACTCTAAAATATAAGTTTCACACCAAAAAGAGAAAAGTTAATGTTCTAGAAAAGAGATAGACTATTTCATGATCTGTAAAATAAAATGAAACGTTGGTTGCGGCATATGGTGCCTTGGGAAATTGGTGCCTACGGGACGCCAAATCAGAAGTACGGCTTTGGAAAAATGAATCGTTGGATGAGTTGGGAAAAATGATAATGCTGCTCAATACTGTCCACGCTATGCAATCTGTTTTATATATTAAACTGTTCACGTATTGGCATGGTCATAGACAACTTGTGCACAAGTTTATCTTTCCTTGAAACGGTATTGTCACGACCCGTTCTCGCTTTTCGGGATACGAGTACGTGGCCAAGTCCAGCCTACGCCGCAGCATCGACGGTAGTACGCTGTTTGGAGCCAATATAAATCTCAAATATAACAAAATTATATTATCTTGCTCATTCACTAATTATTTAAATTACAATTCCAATAATACATTCAAAAAAAAAATTCGATACATCGCTACATGTGACTATTCTAGCTAGAATCTATGGTTGGCCTCCAAGATAGCTCTAACTCCACCCGAAGGATCCCAAAGCAAGAGAGCAAGTCATCGAGAATAATCATCAAGAATCTGTCAACTGAAAAATGGTTATCCAGTCAGGATTGGAACAAGTACAAGTCTAAACCAACATGATACATGTACAATATAAAGCAATATAACACTAAACATGTGAAACAATGATCAATGGAAATAAGAACAATATGAACAAGAAATCATGGGATGGAAGAAACTGATAAGGAAAGTAACAAGCATGAAAAGTAAAGAGACTCATATAAACACTCATATTGCACGTGTCGTGAGAAGTACAACGTTCCTACACATGGACGGCTTGGGCGAACGATGAGGTTATAAGGCCCGCCCCCGTAAACGGGAGAGTTGCCAACAATACAATCTGGGCTTTATCCACATGCCTAATAATTGTACCCCTCTAATATCCATAGCTCACAATTATGAAAATACGGTCATGAGAATGATCACGATATCAATGAGAAAACATGAACAATGGTGAATCACTCAACTCTCGTGTGTGTAACAGTCAAGACATGAAAAATAACATGTATAAGTGAAATACGACAATATAAAGTAAATGCACATGAAAGCATCAACAAGTACTTGCCTTGAGTTGGTTGCAGTTGACGCGCGGTATGATTGTGTTAGCACAAATAGTCGTAGATGCCAAAAATACGCAAGATGATCTCAATTGATGAGACGGGCCTCTAAAATAAAAACAAAAAATAAAATATTTTGGAAAATTGTTGAGAAAAATATATGATGTGTACTTTTTGATCAGCGTTCCGAAACTTTAAACGGATCGTGATTCCGATTCCTGGTTCACCCGGAATCTCGAAAACACTGAAACGTATCAAATTTCGGACAACTGACACTCCACGAATTTTCCAGAAAATTAGGTTAAAATTATTTGAAAATAAATTTTATATTCAGAAAATATGCCTCGAGACAGTTTCAATAAAAAAAAACTGGAGGTCAAACGAGTCCGGAGTTGGAAGTTATGGCCCTTCGAAGTTGGTAAAACATTTGAAAAGGAAGGCTGAATTTATGACGAATTTGGGGTAATTATGACGAAAAAAGAGAGAAGTTTTGGAAAAGAAGGTATGAGAGATGATTTTATTTTATAGCTTCAATATATATAGATAATGGAAAGCATTTAGTGAATTAGGATATTATTAGAACACAATCAATAAAGATATGATTAAGATTATCAACTAATTTGGATAGGAATATGATTAGTTCAAATAAGAAATAATATATCTAATACTAGATATGATTCAAATAGGATTAGAATTTCTAATGGACAAGTCTCTCCATAAATTTAAATCAAATAAATTATTTAAATCCAAATCATATGAATTCAAATCCAAATCTAAATCCAAATTAAATTCAACATAATAACTTTAAGATAAATTTAATGTTTATCAAAGCAATTTAAATAATGTAATAGATAAATCGTTAAATAAAATAATATTTCAAATCTTGATTAGATAATTCTTAATGCCACAATTAGTCACCATAAGTATTTTAAATAATGTTTGATGTTATCAAATAAGGTAAAATATATTTTATAAATCTAAATCTTATTCAAAATAAGTTACTAAATCTTTTTATTGCTCCAAAAATAATCATGATTTTCAAACTTTTTTCGAAACCGATATATATATATATTTTTTTGAAAATCCAAACATAGTAATAAATAACTTTATAATTTCAATAATAAAATTTCAAGAACAAATATTTTTTTAAACTAAATAGTACTTTCAAACCGTTAATTACAAACAACATTTTGAAATGTAGAAAAAATAGTAAATATCTTTTACAAAGTTTCAAAAATTAATTACTTTCAAACACAATAAAATAAATTTTTAAAAAAAATTAAGAAACAGGGGTTACAAATCTACCCACCTTAGAAAAATTTCGTCCTCGAAATTTAAGGATGACAGGAAAAATAGGCTTGGTTGGTCAGGTGAAAAGATAAAAAAATTTAAAAAGGAATAATGATCAATGAGATAAAAATAATATTTTTTTCTTAATAAGAAGAATGATCAAGAAGGATGGAAGAATGTAGTCAATGGATATAGTTCGGAGGAGTATTACCTACATGACATCTAAGTTATCACTCATCAATCTTATAAATTCGTATCCTCAAGAATATTTGAAAACAAATTCCTCAAATTCAATCATATATTTTTAAATCACTAACTCAATTTAATACCGTGATATAGCAATCATGAATATCATCTTATCAAATTCATAACCCTTAATCCAACTTGATAAATATCTTTAAAATCTAACTTCACAAAACTTTAAATTCCTCAATTTTATTTTAAATTCAAAATTCAACATTTTCATAATCTCCTCAAAAATTTAAATTCCATAAATTTTCAAATCATACCTCAATTTTATTGATCAAATAAAAATTATTTCTTTTAAAATTAAATATTCGACCTTATCAATAATTCATCGATCATATAGAAATTTAAACCTCGGAATACTAAAAGCTAAAAATTTCATCTTCAACAGTAACCAAAATATTCAATTTATCAATCGAGAATTCTATCCATCTATGATTAGAGTCACTTATCAAATCACAATTTCAACTTCATCAAATAGGGCATCTCAAAATTCAACGAATATCACCACCTTAATCATGTAGCCTATGTAACAACCTTAACTACCCATACAATCAATTCAAAATAATTCTATGGGTTACCCACGGTGTACCTAGTCCTAGGCCTAGTCATTTTTAAAAAATCAAATCAACCTAATTGTGAATGAGCATCCTAATCGCAGGCTTGTAGTAGAACGACTAATATAGGTACTACCACAAGTTCGCATAATTTTGCAAAAACGGACCTGCATGGGCCACCATAAAAACTTGTCACGACCCGTTCCCGCTTTTCGGGATACGAGTACGTGGCCAAGTCCAGCCTACGCCACAGCATCGACGGTAGTACGCTGTCTGGAGCCAATATAAATCTCAAATATAACAAAATTATATTATCTTGCTCATTCACTAATTATTTAAATTACAATTCCAATAATACATTCAAAGAAAAAAATTTTGATACATCGCTACATGTGACTATTCTAGCTAGAATCTATGGTTGGCCTCCAAGATAGCTCTAACTCCACCCGAAGGATCCCAAAGCAAGAGAGTAAGTCATCGAGAATAATCATCAAGAATCTGTCAACTGAAAAATGGTTATCTAGTCAGGATTGGAACAAGTACAAGTCTAAACCAACATGATACATGTACAATATAAAGCAATATAACACTAAACATGTGAAACAATGATCAATGGAAACAAGAACAATATGAACAAGAAATCATGGGATGGAAGAAATTGATAAGGAAAGTAACAAGCATGAAAAGTAAAGAGACTCATATAAATACTCGTAGTGCACGTGTCGTGAGAAGTGCAACGTTCCTACACATGGACGGCTTGGGCGAACGATGAGGTTATAAGGCCCGCCCCCGTAAACGGGAGAGTTGCCAACAATACAATCTGGGTTTTGTCCACATGCCTAATAATTGTACCCCTCTAATATCTATAGCTCACAATCATGAAAATACGGTAACGAGAACGATCACAATATCAATGAGAAAACATGAACAATAGTCAATCACTCAACTCTCGTGTGTGTAACAGTCAAGATACGAAAAATAACATGTATAAGTGAAATACGACAATATAAAGTAAATGCACATGAAAGCATCAACAAGTACTTGCCTTGAGTTGGTTGCAGTTGACGCGCGATATGATTGTGTTAGCACAAATAGTCGTAGATGCCAAAAATACGCAAGATGATCTCAATTGATGAGACGGGCCTCTAAAATAAAAACAAAAAATAAAATATTTTGGAAAATTGTTGAGAAAAATATATGATGTGTACTTTTTCATCAGCGTTCTGAAACTTTAAACGGATCGTGATTCCGATTCCTGGTTCACCCGGAATCTCGAAAACACCGAAACGTATCAAATTTCGGACAACTGACATTCCACGAATTTTCCAGAAAATTAGGTTAAAATTATTTGAAAATAAATTTTATATTCAGAAAATATACCTGGAGACGGTTTTAACAAAAAAACTGGAGGTCAAACGGAGTCCGGAGTTGGAAGTTATGGCCCTTCGAAGTTGGTAAAACATTTGAAAGGAAGGCTGAATTTATGACGAATTTGGGGTAATTATGACGAAAAAAGAGAGAAATTTTGGAAAAGAAGGTATGAGAGATGATTTTATTTTATAGCTTCAATATATATAGATAATGGAAAGCAATTAGTGAATTAGGATATGATTAGAACCCAATCAATAAAGATATGATTAAGATTACCAACTAATTTGGATAGAAATATGATTAGTTCAAATAAGAAATAATATATCTAATACTAGATATGATTCAAATAGGATTAGAATTTCTAATGGACAAGTCTCTCCATAAATTTAAATCAAATAAATTATTTAAATCCAAATCATATGAATTCAAATCTAAATCTAAATCCAAATTAAATTCAACATAATAACTTTAAGATAAATTTAATGTTTATCAAAGCAATTTAAATCATGTAATAGATAAATCATTAAATAAAATAATATTTCAAATCTAGATTAGATAATCCTTAATGCCACAATTAGTCACCATAAGTATTTTAAATAATGTTTGATGTTATCAAATTAGGTAAAATATATTTTATAAATCTAAATCTTATTCAAAATAAGTTACTAAATCTTTTTATTGCTCTAAAAATAATCATGATTTTCAAACTTTTTTCGAAACCGATATATATATATATATTTTTGAAAATCCAAACATAATAATAAATAACTTTATAATTTCAATAATAAAATTTCAAGAACAAATATTTTTTTAAACTAAATAGTACTTTCAAACCGTTAATTACAAACAACATTTTGAAATGTAGAAAAAATAGTAAATATCTTTTACAAAGTTTCAAAAATTAATTACTTTCAAACACAATAAAATAAATTTTTAAAAAAAAATTGAGAAACAGGGGTTACAGGTATCCGAGGCATCAGAACCGAATCGACCTAAGAAGATTACAAAATCGTACTTCGGCACGAGGTATTATGGGACCTCCAACAGGGCTTGCAACCCAAGCTGATAGGGCACGTCGCAATGGCATATAAAAGTCCATTGTGGTGCATAGCACCGATGACCACATATATAAGATAGTAGCATGCTCACCTATTGTCTTATGTAGGTAAAAATTATAGTCTTTATTTTATACAGGAATGAGCACGACCGTGATAAAAATTGAGATAAACTGCTATATTTTACTGTATGCTTTTACTGTATCATAGAAGGCTATCAATATGAACTGAATTCTTTTAGTTCTAAATAGAAAGAAAACTCCAATGCATGCCTATCTTAATAATCAGAGTCGGTTTGGACGAGTGGGTTCGTCCTGCTCACTAGTGCATTCCCAAGTGTACTAATCAACCCCAATAGTGACGAGAACTCTGGGGGTGTACGGTGCTCAGCCAAAGCTGAAGTTCGGAGAGGCATTTTGAAGCTCTTCATATTCTGAAGTATTTTGAAGCCAATTCATCGAAGGCTTTCAATGTATAAAAGGATGAATGTATGGAACGACAAGTGTTAGTTCAGGTAGCTTGTCGAGTATTTTCTTTTATTTCAATTAATGTAGCCGCAACAACATATCCAATGTAATATGAATTGTACTTAGTTGCAAGCTATCAATGAAAAATATATTTCTATCTTCCAAAACTGCGTGTTCAATTACTCTGTAATTTGTGAAATTTTAATTTGATGTTTCAAATAAATGATCAAATATAATGTTCTTGCCTTGTACAAGTGCAACTCCAGACTCGTACGACATCACGCCCTAGCGAGGACTATCGATTCGGCATAATCGATGCGAGGACGAACGGTTTGTTGAATCAGGACATGACACTGTACATGCCCGACATACACACAGGAATGCATGTAAACCCATTATTCACTTGATAGACATACACATACCAGTCCTCTAGGTAACTTGACACTCACCCACACTGGCCTAATCACACTTTGTTTCCCGTAGACACCCTCATCTACCTGCCTACATGGCCGTACCTTCCCCTGATCAACCTGCACTCCCTGTGCATAGAAGCCACCCTATACTGCTAATCAATACACACACAACTGTCACAGACCTACACGTGGACTACTACAACCCACACACAATTTTCTATAATTAAAACTCATAAGTTAGGCACCTATACCTCTGACACTCGATCTATAGGACCAATACACATTGGGTTAGGGCACCAACTGATCCCCCTACTTGCCTACTGCCCTGCCCCCAACACACACACTCAATACAAGAGTGCAAACACGCACAGGTTGTTGTTTCTAATCCCTATACACACACAAGAATAAGGATACCCCTTCACAACTGATGTATGGACCTGCCTAAAATCCTTACCGGTACCCAAAAGTTTCTCACACATTAGTATCATTGTACTAAAACACAAACACACCCTGCTGTTACTAGTATCAGTTCCCTTCACATTAGTTCATCACAAAACTGTGCATCAAAGTTCAGATGAAATAGAGCACACACACACACACTACCTAGTCAACTAGTTCCTATAATTGATATACACACATACAGTCAAATGCACACACACACGATCCAAAATCCCCTACTGTTCTACCTACCCACAAGTTAATTCATGATACTCAAAACTCCGCCAACAGTACCCAGGTTACTGAAACTCTTAAGTATCAGTCCATATGCCCATCACATAGGCATACACATCCCAAACGTATAAACTGATAGGCATTGGCCTCTACCTGTCTACTAGTTAGTCATTCACCCAATACCACCACTATACACAGGTACTCACACGCGTTTACTTCCTGCACACTGCACACACACTTGCACATAAAGTGTCTCACACAGGTCTGTCCCTTAATCCCCTAGACGCACAGGAACTAACTTCTAGTCCTGCCTACCCTGCCCGACTCCATCAACATCTACACACATCAGTAGGCATCCCAGGTGACCCAAAATCTGATGCATAGTGACACACCCTAGGCTACTTGGCATGGGCACCAACTGTAGGGTGTAGCACCCCCTGCATATTGCCCCTAGCACATCTGATGATACTGCATCACCCAAGTCTCAAGTCTCTCACAGGATTAGCCCAACAAATACTATCACAGGACTGTCCTGTAGTCAACACAGGAAGCAGTCACCTATTAATGCAATATGTAATATACATATACATATATACATGAATATATATACACTAATTAACCTGTGAATACACTAGGGGCATAGCAACAATATAACCCAGACAACATGTGTCCACATCCCCTGCATAAATGTATATACATAAACATACATACAACAGTTATTACCATCATAAGTCTTTAGGTATGTAATGCCCTTGGGTACAGCTAACATAGGTTACTAAGACGCCAACAACATCCCAAAGTCCCATTTCTAACATCCTATACATAAATATATATATATATATATATATATATATATATATATATATATATATATATATATATATATATATATAGCCTATGACACACAAATATGAATATTTGCACATGTTACACATGTCACAACTATGACACAAAGGCTCCATGACACATGTGAACACTTCACCTTCCCTCTATGTCATGACACAACCTTTGATACCATAGTTAGGACGCATGGACCAAGTTTTTCATCAAAACATGACACAAAATCTATTTGAGGACTTTTATCAAACACTTGGTAGTCACATTCCCGTAACTACTCAAATGACACCATTCTAACCCATAGAACTATTAGGAATGAGCCCTCTAATACCTATTCACCACATATAAGGTTGGATCTAGCCATTAGAAGGGTCTCCTATATGAATACATAAAATTTGACCATGGAAATGAAAGTTTAGAGGGTTATACCTATGTAGAAAATAGCCTATACATGGACCCACAAATTTGGGGAAATTAGAGGAAGAAGTGGCTCCCAAATCCTTGCTAGAGCCTTCACCAGGCCTCATTGAGCTTCCCAAGTCTTTGGCACACCAAGGGAAGGAAGAAAGGAATTTTGTGAGTGTAGAATGAAAGAATGAGTGGAAAACCCTAGGTTGTTTTGGTGGCTGCCATTGATGGCTTGTGGGGGGTTTATATGGAGTCTTGCCAAGCCCTAAACTCATCATGACACTTTGTATTAGGAAGGTCTTTAAGGGGACTAAGTGGTTTGGCTCTAATAAGTGTGCTTGCACCTTAATTAACCATGACTAGATTCAACTAAAATAGAAATTTCTAATTTTATGAATTTGGTTAAAATTATCATGCTAGTGGCCCACAATATGAAAATTTTAATTGGTCAAAAATAATCCTAACCCGGAAAAGTGGTAGTGACAGGTAGCAAGCCCATCGAAGGTCCGCAATCACCCGTATTACGACGCCCCCTATCAGCATGGGTTGTAAGCCCAACTGGAGGTCCCGCAATACGTCGTGCCACCAAAGCACGTAAATGTTTCCCCCTGGGTTGGATCGGCCCCAACGCCCTCGGTATACCGTCCAAGGAAACTAATCTCAAACCTTGTACACAAGTTGTCCATGACCATGTGAATGCTTGTCCAACACGATCGTGAACATAATCGTATGGTAAAAATATTAAAAGTAAGTAAAGGCAACAATGCAACATATCATCTCATCTAAGTCGTATTCAACGACTTATTCATTTCCATCATTACCATCATTCCACTTTGTGATCTCAGCGATCCCAAGCCTCATCATTTCTCATAGCATCAATTCATTGCAGCATCTCTCACATCATTCCTTTCAACAAGGAACAAATAACATTTCATTCACTTTATAGGGACATTTATTATTCATTTCATTGCTTATAAGAAAATATACATCATTTCATATCTTTACAACAGTTACATAGAGTGTACATGATTCAAGTGTTTTATTCATTTCAGCAGCATGAGACATGGACCATATTATCAATTCATTTATAGTGTGAGATTTATAGCAACAGTTCAATGTTCAAGTGTCATCCATTTAGCAGTATTCAATAAGAGCATCTAAACTATTTAACATCTAAAGCATGGGACATTTAGGGACATAATAAAGCAACACGACAGTCTATTTTATTAAGCATGAAGGAGTAGGGGAGAAGGGACAGTTCCACTCACTTGCATAATAGGGTTTTCCAGTTCCAATCACACATATTTTTCACTAGACATAGCCCCACCAGCGAGCCATGGACGTTCCATAATTCATCCCAATCCGGCCAACTCAGAGAGACAACATCAGTCTCAAATATCTTGATTTCCAACACAAGTCACGGTTCAACATTCTAATCGCATCCAACAAGCCAACCAAAAGTCTCACGCGGAGGCGGGCATTACAATCTCAATGCACCATGCAAAGCGAGGGTATTACAATACGAAAATATCATACACGTGATACACCACCTACACATCATATGGACTCCAATCCAATATGATACATATAAGATGTACAAGTATACGAGTGTATATAGAATGCATATCCTACGATCTGGCCAAATAAGTCTATATCTAGATCCAATAAGAATCATATGTAACAAAAAGATAAACATAATAGAGATGAGTATGCAGCCAAAGTTGTAAACGCCTATGCTTCAACTATATACAAAATAATAATAAGTTCAACAAAGTAACGAAGTTCCATAAACATCATATATATCAGACAAAAGCACCATTGCTATCAAAAGATAATGGTCCCTAAGTAAAAGTTAAGTGCAGAGAAAAATAAGCTAAGTGCACCAATGGAGTATCAGGTTTTGGGAGAGCTAGTAACCTCCTTAGCGATATTGTGATGGGGGTACTATAACCCCACTTTCCTAATTTATTGAATTTATGGAATTTTCCTGGCATTCTAATTATTAACAAATAATTTTATTATGAATACTAATTTTCCTTATTAGTTCATCTTTATGAGTTTTCTTATAAAAGAAAACAATTATTATTAATTATTTAAAGGATTTTGAAGAGGAAGACTCGAGTAAGTAGACTAGATTATTTTCCAAATTTTCTAACTACTTTGCTAACCATCATAACAACTTTTCTAACAACTTTTAGGGGTGTTCTGTAAATTCCCAAATTATTGTGGATCAAATTGCAAGTTTTTATTCTTTTTCCTTTCATTCCTATATAACCATTAGGAGGAGAGAGAAAACCATTTTCTCTGCTCACCTCAATTCTTACGAAATCCCAAATTCCCTTTCTCCTCCTCTCCACCGGAGCTTAACCCTAACCCTAGTTTCTTGGGAGGCGATGGCAGAGCTTACACCGGCGATGGCGAGCACGGCCAGCGACTAGGCACCGCCGACATTCTCGAACGGCGGTGTGAGACTTCTCCAGCGGCAGAGTCCATTGTAAGGCCGGCGACTCCTACGCCGAGCGATGACTGAGATTCTCAATAAGCGCCACCCCCACCGACGGCTCTTCTCGGCAACGCAACCATCAACGGTGACGGCCGATCTACTCCGGCGATCTCATTCCAGCAGATCTGGATCGATCTCCATCTCCTTCGTCATAGTTAGATCCAGATTCCAATAAGTTGTGTCGACACCTCTACGATTTGAATTCTTGATTGTGAAATTGTTCTTTGATTCCTTGCTAAATGAATCCGTCCTCTTGTCAATTGAATTCTCTTGTAGGATGCCTAAGCCAGGTCAAATTGTTCAGATCAATCCACTATAATTGTGTTCATTTCGTCGATCAGACATTAATGGTAAGGATTCGATTCGAATCTTTTTCAATTCTGTGGATTTTAATTGTGATCGATCTCTCTAAGAATATGATTTTTGGATATGTTTTATTTTGAGAATTTTGGGGAAATCGACTAAGGATTGGCCAGGGGTGTTTATTTAGAAGTAATAATGACCGGGTGTTTTATGTAATGTGTGAACCAGGGTCGTTTGAATCCAGAGGACACAGGGAGCGGTGTCTGACACTCAGTTCGAGTCCTCACTTTGAGTAGACTCTTCTCTTCAGGTAAACTTCCTTTTAACTCGACGTTGTAGGATTTATTATTACGGTTTTGATGTGTGTAGTGTGTTCAGGGAAATGGTGTTGTGTTCGAGTGCGTGTGGCCATTTTCGTTCGTGTCTAGAGGTATTCGTGTCCAACCAGTCCGTGTCCCATGATTGAGAGTGTGGATATCTGTAGCAAAAAGTCGACTGGTCGAATACAGAGCATCAGGGAGTAGCAGTTTTGAAGTGTAATGTCGGTCAGGCATAGACCCGTATGAAGTTGGGAGGTTTGCGTGTTCAAGAAGTCGACCGTATCCTTGCTCGAGTAGTTGCAAGACCTATAACTGTGTCGGTTGCTGGTGGAGTATCCATGATGGGGTTGCATTTTGCGAAGTTATCAATTTAAAATTTGTATATTTTGTGTTGTCATATTTTGATATTAAACTGGTTCTGATTTTGAATTGGGAAACTAGTTACTGCTGGTGTCATGAATTAAAATGATTCATTTTTTTGAGTTTGACAGACTTTGAGGGATTCGTTTTGTTGTAAATCGATTTCTGGGATATTGTCCTTAGGAAGTTTTGCAAATTCAGTTGTGTAATTTCTGGGACCTCATCTCTAATTTTTATGTTGGTTTACTTATACCTTGAGTCTGCAAGTGTTGTGGGAAAGCAAGGTTCGTTCTAGGATGTTCACCTATCCAGGAATTCACTAAGCAGAGTGATTCAATATTCTGAACATCCAAACCTGGGTTATTTGTGTTTGTTTGGATTTGTATTAGTGTGGTCTAAATGTGGTGTGTTGCTGAAGTTGAAATGGGTGGACCTAGCAAGTTAGGGGCTATTTAAGCTATAGTTGCTTGAGAGGTAGAGTTGGTTTCAATTAACATGTAACTTATTTTTGTAAGCTACGTTGACTATGGGTATATATAACATAGGGAAGGGCTTGGCTTTGCAAGCTTTGCATGGGTGTGGTATAGATTAATTGCAACCTGAGAATTAAGGTCTATCATGGGTAGTAGTTTGCTAAGTCTATATGTTTGGTAGCACTAATAATTTGGTATCTATAGCTAAATAACTTATGAATATTATGGTGAATTTTGTGAACAAATTACATATTTACTGTTCTATCTAGAGTATAGTTAGTATATCTTATAATTATTTTATAACTAGATATGGTTAGTAGATGTAGGAAGCTAGTGGATATTTGTTTAGAAATTAATCAACTTGTACCTACTAGCAGGAGGGCATACAGCTTTTCTGTCTATTCTTGATCACCCTGATCAAGGCAAGTATACTCCTTGGATTGGTCCATTTTCTCATGTCTTGTATATTCATTCTTGTATCTTCTGGTTGACACGATATATCACGAGATTGTCTTGTATCATGTTTTCTTGAGTTTACTTGTGTCTGGGAGGGGAAATACTACAGATGTGTGATCAAACCCGTGTTACTATTCATGTGAATAGCTTAGGCCCCGTATCGTGCATGCGGGACCGAAGCCGTACTATTTCATGTTCCCTGAATCTACCTAAGCCGATCACACACTCTGGATGTATTTCGACATATTGCACATTTCAGGTTCATATTGTATTTCATGTTCAGGACTCATTTCATGTTTCCTGTATTTACTTTCAGTATTCATGTTCAGGTTTCATGTCATGTTCTCATTTCTTGTGTTTTATATTTCCTGTATTATTTTTCATACCATGATGTTCATGTTCATTTCCTTGGATATACTCAGCTCCGCTCCTGACTGGATATGTTGCAGGTGTACTTGCAGGGTATCACTTTACCTTATGGGCCAGAGCCCGGGATCTTAGCTGAGCAGGATGGACATGGCTTAGCTAGAGGCTTCAGGTTTAGACTGCTTAGTTTTACTCATAGATATTGTTTTTAGAGTTCATAGCATATTTCATTCATGTTGACTCTGGTACATTTATGATATATGGATTTTGTGGATTATGGTGATCTTTCTGAAAACGTTTTTAGATGCTGTGATTATACATATTTATATTTATCAGGTTAGATTTCCCTAGCTTGGTACAGCTTACTTCGTCGTGTCTAACGACGAAGGCTGGGCGTGTCCAACTCGTGTTCGATTATTCGGGAGCGGGTCGTAACATGTTTTTAGTGGTGGCCCATGCAGGTCTATCCTAATGGTACCTAGGTATTAGAGTACTATTGGGGGACTTGATTAAACTAGGAAAACTTAATCACAACATAGGAAAAATCAGGAAATGATGGTATATCAGGTATATTGATATCAATAAACACTTGTTGTTTTAGGGTTAGGACATTTTAACAGTTTTCTATTTTTCAGATAGTTCAAAAGTACACGACACCGGAACAGTCAATCCACCTACACTTGAGGGTTTCGAGCTTCCACTACCTTCTATCGTCCTACTATCCCCATGGGTAGTATGCAGTTGACGGAGACGTTTCAAGAGTTCCTGGACACCTAGAGGGAGCATACCATCCTTTTTCCAAGCTAGATTTGTGGATACACTCTTCGAGCCAAAAAGGACTTCTGACTCCCAAATTCTCAGACCTTTGGACTTCTCCGACACCGAGAGCATATCTTGCACCGAGGAGCAGATCGAGAACCTGGAGCCGCCACTGAAGATCATCCAAGTCCCTAAGGGAAGATTGGAGCCACCAGCCAGGAGATCCAGAATATAGCACATACAAAAGGACGAGACGGAAAGCTGAAGGCTAGGAGAGACATGAAGACTATAACGAAGACAACAACTATCCTGGACCCGCAAAGCATCGCAGCACTCAGACGGTGCTTCTTCAGTTACGTCATCAGCTGCATCATCAGAGGCAAATTCAGGCCCATATTTATTTAATAAAGGATTGCCAGCAAGTCACGGATCACAATGGTCGAAGAGCATCAGGATCTCAGCAGCCAGCACGCCAGCAGCCATACATTCCTATCAGAGGCTCTGCGCTCCAGCCCCAACGGAAGATCCAGACTCAGATTCAGACGACGATCATTTATAATTTTTGTCATCGCCTAGGACATCACCACAAAGAGTGTCGTAAGAGACGGAGGCCATATTTGTTTTGTGGGTCACCAAACCATCAAGTTAAGGATTGCCCGGAGACCATTGATCATACTACCCAAGGATGAGCACGAGGAGCACCAGGATTACAGCAAGTGGACCCACCTCTCCAGATTCAGCAATCACATGGAGCACTACCGCAGGGATCAGTCTACGTCCGGACAGTTAAAGAAATTGAAGAAATTCTAATCCCGGAGGAATACTGAAGACGGACTGAAGACAGAAGACTCTTTTGCATGATTGGAGAAAACCATGGATCGTGATTCATAATCCAGTCTTCCCTTTAATTCCTCTTAGTACCTAGATCGTTTCTTGAAACCTCTTGTTTCTATTTTGAAACCTTGATTGATGTTCGAAACTTATTTCAAGATATTGTTTCATATTCGTCAAACTTGTTTCAGACCCACAATTCGATAATTGTTTGAAATCCACTATTCGATACCCTGTTTCATATTAATTATTTATGGCTTTGTTTTTTGCTTCTATTTGAAATTTTCCTATTAGAACCATGTGCTATTCGAGATTTTATTCCTATTTGAAAATTCATTTTGAAACTTGTTCCCAATCAAAACATTGTTTGGACCTTCACTCCTATCTTGACACTTGCTTAAGATTCAGTCCCTATTCGCGACATCGTTTGAAGATTTTGTTCTTTGTTTTGAGATTTTGACTAGTTTCTTACATGAATTATATTTCCTATTCATGACTTTATTTTTTGTTCGAGATTGATCTCTATTTGCGACTTTGCTTCGACCTTATTTGAGAATTTGCTTGTCTCATATTCACAATTCAGAACCTCGTATCCTATTCGTTGATTGATACTCCTCCATTCACTCTTCGTAAACTTGTTTCTTATTTTGAGATTCCTATTCAAGATTTTGTATCCTATTTGTGACTTTGTTGATGTCTGATTTTAAAATTTCTATCTAAGATTTGTTTCCTATTGAAATTCCTTTTCCATTCGAGTTATTGTTCGAGACTTCGTTGCCATTCGAGATTTTGTTATCCTTTGATTCATGTACAAGGTTTATGGCCCTTATTTCGAGACTTTGTCTTCTATCTGATATCTTGCTTCTATGTAACCTTCGCGGATTGTTACGTATTCGGGATTATATAATTTTGTTACCATTTCAGATATCAGTTGATATTCAGGTTATTATTTGAAACTTCGATTCATTGTTCGAGATTTTAAATCTCCCTGGTTGCCCTTTTGTACTCACTACTCTTTAATTGGATCCCTTGTTGCTTCTTAGTACTTAATAAACCCTTTTATTCTAATAGTCAGATAACCTCACCATTTTCGTGACTTGGACTATAGAAACTCATTTCGATTCTTTGAAATTTTCTACGGATAAAGTTGAAAGACTATTCGATGACCTACTAGGACGTGGCAGTTGCACGCTGCAGCCGTTATCTGGATTGCGGAGACCGAAAGTTCACTGCAGCCAGCAGCGCATTGGCGGGGCAGGAACTCTAAGTTGAAGTGATTTTAGACATTCATAGGTTCGGGTATTATGGAGACTTTGTCCTAAATTCTTCATATCGTGATCTCTCGGGTTGCTTTGTTGATGATTGTTGGAAAAAGGATATAGTAGATAGAATATACGGTAACATATCGTTATTTGAGTCGCAGAGCCAAAGTTCACTACAGCCAGGTATACCCTGGCGGGGTAGGAATTCTGAGTAAAGTGATTTCAAATATCTATATGTTTTCGGATACCATAGAGACTATGTTCCTTTCCCTATGATTATTGATTCTTCGTGAATCACAAATATTTGCACTCTTCCCTTGATTTGACACTAGCCTCTTCCTGGAAGACTCTATACACCCTCTCGATCAATCTTGGCAAATTCTCCTTGCATATTATGGATAAATTATTTGATTTCTTTAATAAATCTGTAATTTGATTCCGTTCCACCCGATCTTTCCATTAATCATACTTAAATCTTGATCGTGTTTTATCTAACTTTGACCATGCCTATCTAATCGTGATTTCCCTATTTTGTTTTATTTTCAATCGTGCTAAAATTTCGATTTAGATCGTGCCTTCATGATTTTACTCCACTAAGTCGTAATTAAAATTCATCTTATCTCTTGCTTATTTAAATTCTTGATCATGGTTAGATCGTGTTATTTCAACTCCCTGTGTGAATTATCGTACTTGGTATTAATTAGACCTTGTTCCACTTCGTGCCTGATTAATTTTAACCATTCTCAATCGTGCCATTTTATCTAATTACTTTGTCATGCTAAATCGTTTCAAATTGTTATGAATTTCATACATGGTCATCCAGTGTATTCACACTCGTGCCCAAACAATTTTGAACTTCGTGTCCTTCGGGTATCCTGCCATGCTCTTTGAAATTTCGAGGACAAAATTTTCTAGTGGGGGAAGATTTGTAACCCCACTTTCCCAATTTATTGAATTTAAGGAATTTTCCTGGCATTCTAATTATTAACAAATGATTTTATTATGAATACTAATTTTTCTTATTAGTTCATCTTTATGAGTTTTCTTATAAAAGAAAACAATTATTATTAATTATTTAAAGGATTTTGAAGAGGAAGACTCTAGTAAGTAGACTATATTGTTTTCCAAATTTTCTAACTACTTTGCTAACCATCATAACAACTTTTCTAACAACTTTTAGGGATGTTCTGTAAATACCCAAATTATTGTGGATCAAATTGCAAGTTTTCATTATTTTCCCTTTCATTCCTATATAACCATTAGAAGGAGATGTCACGACCCGCACCCTAGAGTAAAGGCACGAAAAGTGGGTACGTCCAGCCTACGCTGCAGTATCGGCGGTAGAACGCTGTCCTAAGTCAATCATCTAACAGTATAAAGGTACATGTACACTATATACACTCCGAATGGAGGTGACATAGCAGAATACAGTCTCAATCACATCTAAGGCAGAATGATAGGATAGATAGATAGATATAAACATGAAATAAGATCCACAGAGATACAACCAGAGAAATCTAAGTGTCTATGATATCACAAATCCAGAATATCCCAAATATCAGAATACAGTCATCCAGAATGTAAACATAATGAAAAGACATCCTACTCTAAAGGAGTGTCGTCCACTGCTAAGGGGTCCTGCTGCTGGTCCAGGTCACTACTGTCCTCTAGGGTAGTCCTATAATAGGTGGGACAACACGCCTCGTCCTCATCCTCTGTAATATTTTAACAGGTCCAGTTAGGACAGGAGCGAGCATAATACATATCAACAAGTCATAACAGGAAAGGAAATATAATCATGCTAGAGAGTAAGATACATAAAACTAAAGAATAGCATAATGTAAAAGAGAGACTGTAAGTAAATATCTACAATACATAAGAGAGCTAAATAGTGCTAGTGATTCAGAGTACAAGATGAACATGTGAACAGCTGGAGGGTGATTCATGACTATACTACAGAGGTGATTCATGACTATTCTACTTTGGAATTATTCACATGCTCAGTTTCTACTCCCCCATCCCCAATCAATACACAAGGATCCAGTCAAGTTACGTTAAGATTTATGACTATACTACTTTGCCCATAAAGGGTGATTCATGAAGATTCGTGAAGGCTCTGTGATTTATGAGAGTACAAAAATCACAAGCTGATACACGAAGATTCATAAAAATAGAAGCATGAGATACATGATGTAAGTGAAACATACGAGACAAGAGTATCTGATGCTCCCGAAAGGGATAACATCTCATGAAGGGATCCATATAGTACTAATTCGTGTTACCAACGTGTCAGCATCAAGTAAAGTAATCTAAAGCAGGAAATATAATCCTAAGCAAGATATGAAATGATCAGAGAATGTACTCGCCTGGTATCCTGAATATCTGAAGAGAATATATTGTCCGAGGAGTGGTGTCTGTCTTCTATAGAACAGTACAAGTCACTACATGTCTAAAATAATAAAATAGACTAGTACAATGCATCTACATGATGTTTGGAGTCAATCTAGGCTAAAGTCAACATTTGGTCAACTCTAGTCAACCCTAACAGTCAAACTAGGTCAACTCTAGTCTAGTTAGGTCAACAAGGTCAAACAAGATTAAACTTGGTCAAACTAGTCTAGGTTGGTCTAACCTAGGCTTAACAAGTCCATCTAGGTCACTAACCAATAACCATACAAGCTACACTAGTCTAGTGATACACTAACTCAAGTGTATCCACTCCACATGCCATAGGCTATTCTACCTAGGCCATGAGCCATATACACAAGGCCATACACCCATTCTACCATATATCTATATACATACCATTCACATAGGCAATGCAATATTTATTTCACATTACCTTATCACATTATACATTCACACTAGGTTAGATATTATATATATATATATATATATATATATATATATATATATATATATATATATATATATATACACACACACACACACATAGAGGAATGGGAATCAAGGCATATGTGTGTGTGTTTTGGTGTACCTGTGTGTGTATCTATTAGGTGGGGTGTATGTGTGGATAGAAATTGCTAATAGGTGTCCATGTGTGTAGTGTCATAGAGTGTAGGCATGTGTGTGTGAGTGTGTGAGGGAAAATCAGTGTGACAGTGATAAATCCCAGATTTTCAGTCCAGGTTAACAGTCAATGTGACAGGATTAATACAATGTAAGGTGGCATCTACTGTTCTCAGGTTTTGGGATTATACAATGTGTAAACTAACAGGAAATATCAAGTAATGTGTGTTTAACATAGGACAGTAGGTAGTAGAGGAATGTGTGAATAGGTGTGTGTGTGTGTGTGTGTTTACATAGAGGATGCATAGGAAAACAGTGTGTATCAGTGACAGGAATTTGTGTGTGTGTGTGGTGAATGAGTATGTGTGTAAATATGTTATGTGTCTCAGATTTTAAGTGACAGGGAATTTGTGTGTGAGTGTGCTACACATAATGTGTGATGATCTCAGAAATTAAGGAGTGAAGTGTCAAGGTGAAAGAACATTTATTCTCAGAAAACCCCAACCAAATAACAGTTCAAACCAAACAGTGAATCAGTTAGCAACCCAAAAACCAAATTCGAAACCCATTGCTCAACACATTCACAAACTAACATGATCCTCAGCCATTACACATGTAGGTGAACATAAGCTGATCATTTAACATTATTTTAACAGTTAAAAATGTAAATAAAATCCAGAAAATCAATTCAGTAAAGGGTATCAGTGAAGTATCGGGTGTTAGGGGATTTCATGAATTCGAATATAATTAATCATCAAATTTACAATCAATGAGTTGGTAATTAGTGTCACATGTGTGTACGTGTCCAGGCATATATTTGTGTCCAAGAAACTGGACAAAATCGTGTCCAAACACAACACACACAGACACGTAAACTGTGCACTTCGACAGCGTCGTGCACGCGTACACACACGTCTAGGACACGACACACGACACTTTGTGTCACATGCACACACCCATGTGTTCGCCTTGGATAGGTCTACACGCTGGCATGCCTGACACGTGTCCACGACATGTCCACAGTGGACACGAGCGCGTGTTGTGTGCGTGTCTGGGCGTGAAATCTGTCACTGTACGAGCAGTGCGTGTCCAGTTTGGGCGGGATTACGCCATGTGTCGTGCACCATCTGCTCCCAAATTTTGGGAGCATGATGACAGACAGTGCCCCCTCCTCCCCACAAAAATTTGTGTCCTCTCGTGTCCTACACAGCAAGTTATGGAGCCCGATAGGCAGGACACAGAGCATAGGTCTCGTGTAGCGTGTCCAACGCCAAAAATATAACACAAACCGACACGAAATACAAATCATCCTTCACAAAAATTCATACACACATATAGATCTAGGGATCTATGAAATTAGATTTTCAAAACACGAAAATAAATCCCTAAGGGGCATTTTAACAAACACTTACCTATCCATTATGATACGTGTTCGATACGGACACCAAATGGACATGAATTGTGCCCAAATTTTAGGGACAACTAGGGGACTGCTAGAGCTAGCCCTAAATGCAAAGAAATTAGGAAAAATAATAGGTTTGAGTGGTTTACCTAATGAGTGTCAAACTCAAAGAGAGCCCCAAATGGAAGGATTCCAAATAGCAACTCCAAAGCTCCAAATGGCACAAAAACTGAGATAAACCTCCAAAAATAGTAAACACACAGTAATTAGATCCTAATGAAAAAGACTAGGGGTAAAAAGGAGTTGAAATGAATTTATTAGGATTTTAGGAGAATGGGAATTTACCTTTCCTTCAAAATCTAGGTCAAGCACAAAAGAGGCAAGAACAATATTAAGAGAATACTTATAGGCAAGGGAAACCCTAAGTGTGGCTGCCATGGATAGGTTTGTTGGGGTTTGGGCTTAAGTCATGGGCCTATGGCTCAATTACATAAGTCATGAATTAGAAAATCACAAGTCATTGAGTTAAGTCATAAGTCATGAAACCATTTCACTTAAACTTAACCTTTCTACTTTAAAACTAATTTCTAATGACTAAAAGTTGGTTAACTTCAGTTAGACTAGGGTCACCATAGCTAGGGTTAGCTTCTAGGCTAGTCTACAAGGTCTCAACTAGTCAAAGTCAAAATCACAATCACCAATTAATTAAATTAATAAATTTCAAAAAAATTACAATGACCAAAATACCCTCAATCTAAAATATGGTAGTGACAAATCTACCCTCCTTAAAAGAATTTTGTCCTCGAAATTAAAGGCGAAACTAAACTGATGAGAAGGATAGATAATCATACCTCAAGGTCCAAAAAGATAAGGGTATCGCTCGCGCATCTCATCCTTTCGCTCCCAGGTAGACTCTCCTGGAGAATGATGCCTCCATGCGACGCGAACCAAGGGTATCACTTGGTTTCTCAGCACGTTTTCTCGGCGATCCAGAATCTCCACTGGCTGCTCTGGATAACTGAGAGTAGGCCCTACCTCGATCTCTGAATGATCAAGAACATGGCTAGGGTCAGCCACGTACCGTCTCAACTGTGATACGTAAAATACGTTGTGGACACCCACTAGTGCAGGTGGTAAGTCTAGCCTGTATGCCACGTCACCGACTCTCCCGCTGATCACGAAAGGTCCGATGAAGCGCGGGCTAAGCTTCCCACCTCCACCAAAACGTATAGTACCATGAGTCGGAGATATCCGCAGAAAACCATGTCTCCGACCTAAACACAAGCAAGGTCTCAAGTTACTAAATAATCAAATATGATCAAACAAACAAAAATAACAAACAACCTACTTCTAATCCTATCTCTAATCTTGTAAAACCCCCAAAATTTTATGAAATTTTTATCATTATTATTTTGGTTTAAATTTAATTTTACTATTTTTTATGAAATGTAAATTTATTTGTGTTTTTATTTTTTTATATTAATAATAGATTCTTACATGAAAATTTCTATCCTACAAATAATTGCGAGATATTCATTTATGTATACATTATGAGGGGAGAGATTACTTTGTCAAAAGATTTTATTGATTAGAAATAAAGAATATTTCTATATAATAAATATATTTTTCCTTGGTATATAATATAATCTTTTTAAAATTATTTTAATATTTTATACTAGAATGATTATGAGTAATATTAATATAGAAGTGTATTAAATATTTTAATAGGAATATTTTTATATGTTGACTCATATTTTAGATATGTAGATATGCATATATACGCATATATCAAATATAGTTAGTAAATGTAGATATTTTTATATATTTTTAAAATATTTTTTTGACATATTTTAGGCTACTTTGGGAATTTATATATATATATATATATATATATATATATATATATATATATATATATATATATATATATATATATATATATAAACAACAGAGCTGTGGTGGTCGGCCCAAGGACCGACCACAGCTCTTAGGCATTAGCCGCCCACCCAAACCATTAGCCTTTGGTTTTTAGCAAGTAAAAAAAAAATTGAATGAACAATAGTGTTCATTCTCTTCCCAGGGTCCTAGAGCCCGCGCCCCTCTATTAACACAGTTTAGTTTTTTTTTAAAAACTTTCGGATTTTAAATCCCAATCAAATCTTGATCAAATCTTCCCAAATCTTCTCCATTGAAAACCCAATCCTATTCTCTAATAGATCATACTAAATCCAGTTCAAATTGGATTTATATTCGATAATAAATTGGATTTAAATCTCGATACCTATATATTCATCAAAACCTTCGAAACCCCTCGCGTACACCAAATAACTCAGCCCTGGACGATCCCCAACGCCCCAGCGCCCTCTGTCTCGACCACGTGCACCACTGATCACCCTGCGACGCAACAGGAGCCGCCGCCAGTCACCGCACCCGACCACGGCAACAGCAGCAATAGCAGAGCAGTCGCAGCAGGTAACCAATGTTCTTCATGTGATTTCTCCGTACTCGCTTAACGATTCTTCGAACCGATTCGTTCTACGCGTAGACTACCTAACCCTAATCAAATCCTTTCAAATAGTTTGGATTAAACTGCAGCAAGTTGCAGGAAATTTTGGTTTAAAAATCACGAAAAAAACCCACGTCTTATCCTCATAATTTGACAGTTTTCTCGATTTAAAACCCTATATTGGAAGGCCAATAACTTCCAAGTTTTAAAATAATTTAGGGATCGGTCTGAAGAGAGTTAAAGCCAATATAACCGAGATTAAAAGCATTCAGTTAGTTTTAATTATTACCTAGTATATTCTGTGATAAATCAGTTTGAAAATCCCGAGAAAACTAGTTTTCAAAAAATTAAAAATCCTGGTACGAGGTACGTCCCGACAAACCGGACGACCCCATCGCAAACCAAAGGCATCGAAAGGTGTGTATCGACTTTGTGGACGTGTGGACTTTGACGGAATTTGAATTGGTCGCGTGTGCGCGACGAATTTGACCCGTATCCGTCGAAGAACGTCGTATCGGCCTATTCCGAAATTTTCAATTACTTTGTGCACACTCGTCCGACAGTGACGAAACTTGCGCCATTGGACTCGAAATATTTTTCTGGTTCTGCATGCCAAGTTTGGTCCAATTTTGAGAAGGTTGATCGGAACGTCAAAATTGGCGGGCCCGCGACCCACTCAAACGGGCGATTTTGTGCACGGCTCATCGGAATCCAAAATTGGACATACCGTTGAGTTCGTCTCGTCAAAAAAATTCGTAGACATGTAGTTTGACGACTTTAGAGACCATAGACTTTGGCACGCATTTCGGTGCAAAGCGGGTCCAACGGCGGACATCGTTTTGACCCGAAATTACGATTTTGCCCCTGTTCCAGAATTAGACTTTGGACAGGCATTTCCTAGGTATATCTTGTTCACCAAGAACGTTTTTGATGTTTGTTTCAGCGTCCGGGAATATTTATGGAGGTTCCACTCTTGTAGCTTATTCTCACTTGCCGATTTCATCTACTGGACGTCGTCAAAACACCTTCCAATCACCAGGCAAGTATACCTTACTATATTTACTATCATATTATTTATTTTCAGTATTTATTTACTTTGTTTCATATTTTTATAAACTGTGCGTCCAAGCCACACTTGGGTGCAAGCGACTTTATCAGTCGTTTCTTTTTTTTATTTTTATTTATTGCATGTCGACTTAGTTGTAGTGGACCAACCTCCTATTATGGGATATTCTTATATCTCCATTGGCCATGACACTACACTACATGGTTTGAGACATATTGCTAGGGGCATGGCTTGCATATTGACTGGCCATCTTTATGTAAGAAGTCGTGTGACGGATAGATGAGCGTAACTGCTATGACTAGGGTTTTAGAGACTCAAACAGTTACAAAACTGGACGAGCCATGGACATAACTTGAACATTGTAGGAAATATTGGGGAAGGACAGTCGCTAGTGCGTATGGGAAGCCAAACAGGTAAACCACAGTCTCCGGATGGAACTGTGGCGATTTATTTGCAGATACCCTCTGACGTTTTGGACGTTACGGCCGGATACAGATGACTGGATGTTACATACACATAGCCTAAAATCCCACCCATGTGCATGAAAGTTGTCCTCTAAATTGTACAATAGATGGTTAAAATTCCCTTTATATATTGGTGTCTAGGAGAGTCTTGCATATATTATTATTATTCTGACAGTTTATAGTAGCATGTTCTTCCTGTATCTTGTTACATCCCTCTGAGGACCTGGTGATCTCTCCAGGTATAGACGACGAGCAGTATCCTGAGGAGTACGGTTCTGGACTAGAGTCTCCATTTGCAGCTGAGGAGGTCTCGCCTTCGGAGCCTATTTGATTCTATTCTTAGTTGATGGACTTATGTAGTTGATACTCTTTTTCACATTCATTTCAGTTGATTTCTTTTCAGTAGCTCGGTAGTGGATTTATTTCCGCCCGATAGATATTTCTCTTTATTTTGAGTTAAGACATTTGGTTTGTTATTTCTCTTATTTATCATTGTGGATGAGATATAGTTACTGCCTGTGACCATGTTATATTGTTATGAGCTGGAGCTCTTTTATTATAGCTTATGTGTGTACACGTAGATTCCATATGTTGGAGTAGTCTGCGTATGCATACAGCTGGCATGTACGTATTTCCTAGTCCTAAGTATATTGGGACTGGGGTGTTACATGTTTTTGTGGTGGCCCATGCAGGTCGAGATAAATTGTTTGGTTACTTTACCGTACCAAGCAAGCCTGCATATAGGAATAGAGTTTAGGAATCTCATCCACATGCTTAATCACCTTCCTTGATTTCAAATTTCGGATTCTCGTTTGACTGCTTATCTTGCATCTAACTTGATCTTGTCCTAACGTAATCTCTATTTTTATGCCAATAGGATGAATCTTCGTAGTGGTCGCTCTACTCCTCTCGCTATTACTGATGGAAACACTACTGCTCAAGAAGGACCAGTGGGTCAGCCACCCACGTCCCCTACCACTCCAGTACCATCCGGACTACAGCCTGTGATGACGCCACCCACTACTCAGCAGCAAGCCCCGACACCCCAAGTGGGACAGACAGTCCCCGAAAATCCTGCATCTTAAGAAGAGTACCTGCCACTCCCGCCAACCTATCCACCTCAGTTTCCACCACAGATTCTACCTGCATATCAACCATTATATCCACCACATCAACCTCCACAGTATCCACCTCAGCAGCCTCCCCAATCTTCACCATCATATCCACCCCAGCAGCCTCCACAGTATCCACCACCATATCCACCCCAGTATCCTCCACAGTATCCACCTCAGTATCCTCCCTCATACCCACCCCAGTGTCCCTTTCCATATCCTTCATATCCACCACAGTACGGGCCACAGGGTGTCCCATAGATCATGCCCCAGATGCCATACATGCCCCCACAGCAGCCCATGCCTCAGGCTGGTGGGACTACTACAGATCAGATCCTCCAGAGCTTAGTACAGGCTCAGATGCAGCAGAGCGAGGCTATCAGGAGGAGTTTGGAGACATCACTGACCCGAGCACCCCAAGCCTCCGTGGGTACTATCGAAGGGTTCCGCAACATGAATCCTCCACACTTCAAAGGCACTGAAGACATCATCGGAATTACCAATTGGCTGGTGAAGACGGAAAATCTTTTGAAGGCTTCCGAGTTGTCTGCAAATCTATGGATGACGGCAGTTAAATTGCAGTTGGAAGGAAATGCTTATGATTGGTGGGCCGCAGAGGAGAGACGGCTAGGAGTTGATCAGACATGGGAAGAATTTAAAGAGTTGTTCAATAAGAAGTTTTTCTCCGACACTGCCAAGGATGCACTTTATGACCAGTTCCTACATCTAGAGCAAGGAAGCATGACAGTTGATGAATACGACGCCGAGTTCAGTCGGTTGAGTCGTTTTGCTCCCGGATTAGTTTCGACGGAGTTGGAGAAAGCTAAGAGATTCCATAAAGGATTGAGCATAGAGCTTCAACGATACACTAGTTCTGAGTCCCGAGTCTCACAGGCAGCAGTATTGGCCGAAACAAGGACTCAAGAGGCCATAAATAAGAAGGCACAACAACGACGATCTGTTTCGACCGTTGCATCAGCGAAGACGACACCAGCAGGGCCTACCCGACATCCAGTGACACAGCAGCAGATTAGAGCTTCCCCACAACCAGTGATGGAATTACCCACCTGTCACTATTGCGGAAAGAAGGGACATTTTCAGAGGGATTATCGTCGCAAGTTGGGATTGTGTATGGCTTGCGGGTCAAACCAACACCAAGCTCGAGATTGTCCTTCTGGACGACAACAGATGCAGGGAGTAGCATTACCAGCGCCAGGAGGAGGAGCACCACACCCGCCAGCAGCTAATGCATATCCAAGGGGCAACCAAAATATGGGACAAGCCTTCAGCATGATCACCGCGGGGCCACCAACCCAAGGAGCCATAGAAACAGGTATGACGTCTTAGTTAAATTACCATTTCATGACCATGATCATAGAATGACTTAGAAATTTTATGGTATAAACCTTGATTGTTATAGAAACACGAGGGTATCATATCTAGTTAGAAACCACCACCGCGGTCCTTGTAAGTACCATGATTTGTTCCACTCCCTCGGACCGTATGTCAACATAGTGCACTGCTGAAATGCGGAGGCACAAAGGCGACCTACACAACCGTTTACCACTTTTTGCACGAAAATTGTGACACAATTTTCGTGCTCTATTCTTCCTCCGTCTGTACTTCGTTTCCACATATCGTGTGTTATTTTTATTTCGAGGACGAAATTCTTATAAGTTGGATAGGATGTAAAACCCCCAAAATTTTATGAAATTTTTATCATTATTATTTTGGCTTAAATTTAATTTTACTATTTTTTATGAAATGTAAATTTATTTGTGTTTTTATTTTTTTATATTAATGATAGATTCTTACATGAAAATTTCCATCCTATAAATAATTACGAGATATTCATTTATGTATACATTATGAGGGGAGAGATTATTTTGTCAAAAGATTTTATTGATTAGAAATAAAGAATATTTCTATATAATAAATATATTTTTCCTTGGTATATAATATAATCTTTTTAAAATTATTTTAATATTTTATACTAGAATGATTATGAGTAAAATTAATATAGAAGTGTATTAAATATTTTAATAGAAATATTTTTATATGTTGACTCATATTTTAGATATATAGATATATGCATATATACGCATATATCAAATATAGTTAGTAAATATAGATATTTTTATATATTTTTAAAATATTTTTTTGACATATTTTAGGCTACTTTGGGCATTTAGTAGTCTATATATATATATATATATATATATATATATATATATATATATATATATATATATATATATAACAACAGAGCTGTGGTGGTCGGCCCAAGGACCGACCACAGCTCTTAGGCGTTAGCCGCCCACCCAAACCATTAGCCTTTGGTTTTTAGCAAGTAAAAAAAAAATTTGATTGAACAATACTGTTTATTCTCTTCCCAGGGTCCCAGAGCCCGCGCCCCTCTATTAACACAGTTTAGTTTTTTTTTAAAAACTTTCGGATTTTAAATCCCAATCAAATCTTGATCAAATCTTCCCAAATCTTCTCCATTGAAAACCCAATCCTATTCTCTAATAGATCATACTAAATCCAGTTCAAATCGGATTTATATTCGATAATAAATTGGATTTAAATCTCGATACCTATATATTCATCAAAACCTTTGAAACCCCTCGCGTACACCAAATAACTTGGCCCTGGACGATCCCCGACGCCCCAGCGCCCTCTGTCTCGACCACGCACACCACTGATCACCCTGCGACGCCGTAGGAGCCGCCGCCAGCCACCGCACCCGACCACGGCAATAGCAGCAATAGCAGAGCAGTCGCAGCAGGTAACCAATGTTCTTCATGTTATTTCTCCGTACTCGCTTAACGATTCTTCGAACCGATTTGTTCTACGCGTAGACTACCTAACCCTAATCAAATCCTTTCAAATAGTTTGGATTAAACTGCAGCAAGTTGCAGGAAAATTCGATTTAAAAATTACGAAAAAAACCCACGTCTTATCCTCATAATTTGACAGTTTTCTCGATTTAAAACCCAATATTGGAAGGCCAATAACTTCCAAGTTTTAAAATAATTTAGGGATCAGTCTGAAGAGAGTTAAAGCCAATATAACCGAGATTAAAACCATTCAGTTAGTTTTAATTATTACCTAGTATATTCTGTGATAAATCGGTTTGAAAATCCCGAGAAAACTAGTTTTCAAAAAATTAAAAATCCCGGTACGAGGTACGTCCCGACAAACCGGACGACCCCATCGCAAAACGAAGGCATCGAATGGTGCGTATCGACTTTGTGGACGTGTGGACTTTGACGGAATTTGAATTAGTCGCGTGTGCGCGACGAATTTGACCCGTATCCGTCGAAGAACGCCGTATCGGCCTATTCTGAAATTTTTCAATTACTTTGTGCACACTCGTCAGACAGCGACAAAACTTGCGCCATTGGACTCGAAATATTTTTCTGGTCCTGCATGCCAAGTTTGGTCCGATTTTGAGAAGGTTGATCGGAACGTCAATATTGGCGGGCCCGCGACCCACTCAAACGGGCGATTTCGTGCACGGCTCATCGAAATCCAAAATTGGACATACCGTTGAGTTCGTCTCGTCAAAACAAATTCGTAAACATGTAGTTTGACGACTTTAGAGACCATAGACTTTGGCACGCATTTCGGTGCAAAGCGGGTCCAACGGCGGACATCGTTTTGACCCAAAATTACGATTTTGCCCCTGTTCTAGAATTAGACTTTTGGACAGGCGTTTCCCAGGTCTATCTTCTTCACCGAGAACATTTTTGATGTTTATTTCAGCGTCCGGGAACGTTTGTGGAGGTTCCACTCTTGTAGCTTATTCTCACTTGCCGATTTCATCTACTGGACGTCGTCAAAACACCTTCCAATCACCAGGCAAGTATACCTTGCTATATTTACTGTCATATTATTTATTTTCTGTATTTATTTACTTTGTTTCATATTTTTATAAACTGTGCGTCCAAGCCACAGTTGGGTGCAAGCGACTTTATCAGTCGTTTCTTTGTTTTATTTTTATTTATTGCATGTCGACTTAGTTGTAGTGGACCAACCTCCTATTGTAGAATATTCTTATATCTCTATTGGCCATGACACTACACTACACGGTTTGAGACATATTGCTAGGGGCACGTCTTGCATATTGACTGGCCATCTTTATGTAAGAAGTCGTGTGACGGATAGATGAGCGTAACTGCTATGACTAGGGTTTTAGAGACTCAAGCAGTTACAAAACTGGACGAGCCATGGACATGACTTGAACAGTGTAGGAAATATTGGGGAAGGACAGTCGCTAGTGCATATGGGAAGCCAAACAGGTAAACTACAGCCTCCGGATGGAACTGTGGCGATTTATTTGCGGATACCCTCTGACGTTTTAGATGTTACGGTCGGATACAGATGACTGGATGCTAGTTACGTACACATAGCCTAAAATCCCACCCATGCGCATGAAAGTTGTCCTCTAAATTGCACAATAGATGGTTAAAATTTCCTTTACATATTGGTGTCTAGGAGAGTCTTGCATATATTATTATTATTCTGACAGTTCATAGTAGCATGTTCTTCCTGTATCTTGTTACGTCCCTCTGAGGACCTGGTGATCTCTCCAGGTATAGACGATGAGCAGTATCCTGAGGAGTACGGTTCTGGACTAGAGTCTCTATTTGCAGCTGAGGAGGTCTCGCCTTCGAAGCCTATTTGATTCTATTCTTAGTTGATGGACTTATGTAGTTGATACTCTTTTTCACATTCATTTCAGTTGATTTCTTTTCAGTAGCTCGGTAGTAGATTTGTTTCTGCCCGATAGATATTTCTCTTTATTTTGAGTTAAGACATTTGGTTTGTTATTTCTCTTATTTATCATTGTGGATGAGATATAGTTACTGCCTGTGACCATGTTATATTGTTATGAGCTGGAGCTCTTTTATTATAGCTTATGTGTGTACACGTAGATTCCACATATTGGAGTAGTCCGCGTATGCATACAGCTGGCATGTACGTATTTCCTAGTCCTAAGTATATTGGGACTGGGGTGTTACAAATCTGTACCTCGAACTCCAATGGCCTCCGGTGGCTATCGGCCCAGTGTCGATGTCTATCCTGCGCCACGCGAAGTCTGTCCCTGATGAGCTTTACCTTCTCGGCTGCGTCAACAACCATCTCTGGTCCCAGTAAAGCTCGCTCACCAATATCATCCCAAGATAAGGGTGTACGACACCTACGCCTGTACGGAGCCTCGAAAGGTGACATCTCAATGCTGGCCTGATAACTGTTGTTGTAAGCAAACTACACCAAATGTAGATGATCCTTCCAGGAACCTCCAAAATCCAAGACGTACGTCCGCAGCATGTCCTCGAGCATCTGAATAGTCCTCTCTGACTGTCCGTCTGTCTGGGGTGGTATGCAGTACTAAACTTGAGCTGAGTGCCCAAACTAGTCTGCAGACTCCTCCAGAAATGGAAAGTAAAGTGACTATCCCGATCCGAGACGATGTTGACTGGAACTCCGTGAATCCTGACAATCTGTCGTATGTACATCTCTGCAAGCCTCTCTGTAGACGTACCCACCTTGAATGGTAAAAAGTAGGCCGATTTGGTCAATCTGTCAACGATGACCCAAATCGCGTCTTTTTCTCCTGGTGTACGCGGCAACCCAGAGACAAAATCTATAGTAATATGCTCCTACTTCCACCCTGGAATGGGCAATGGCTGCAATAATCCTCCGGGCCTCTGCCTCTCTGTCTTGACCTGTTGAAAGACCAAGCATCTAGCTACGAAGTGAGCTACCTCCCGCTTCATCCCGTACCACCAGACATGATCCCTCAGATCTCGGTACATCTTGTTGGCACCAGGATGTATAGAGTATTGAGATCTGTGAGCCTCATGCATAACCTGTTCTCTGAGCTCTCCACCTGGGCACACATAACCTGGAACCGTGCCTTAAGGCACCATCCTCTGCAAGAGAAAACTCTCTATCCACTAGCCCTGCTCGAACCTGCTCTCGGATACACCGCAGAGCAATATCCTCGTACTGCGTCGTCTTGATCCTCTCCACCAAGTCTGACTGTATCTGAAGGCCGCACATCTGCATCTGTACTCCGAACACAATCACCTCAATCCCCAGCCTCTGTAAGTTCGCAAGCAAATAACGGTTCATAGTCAAACACATGGCTGTCGGATACCTACTCAAGGCATCGGCAACCACGTTAGCCTTCTCTAGGTGATACTGTAGTGAGATGTCGAAGTCTTTCATCAGCTCTAGCCACCTGTGCTGCCTCATGTTGAGCTCTTTCTGTATAAACACATACTTTAAGCTCTTATGATCTGTGAAGATCTCCACCCTCTCTCCATACAAGTAGTACTTCCACAACTTCAAAGAAAAAATCACTGCTGCCAGCTCCAAGTCGTGGGTAGGGTAGTTCTTCTCATGGGGACGTAACTGCCTGGAAGCATAGGCAATCATCTTTCCATGCTGCTGCAAGACACAACCTAACCCCTTCCCTGAAGCGTCACTAGTGAACGCTCCTGAACCTGAAGGCAATGTCAGAATCGGAGCTGTCGTAAGCCACTTCTTTAACTCATCAAAAGCTGCCTGACACTCCTCTGACCAAACATACTCAGCGTCCTACCGGGTCAGCCGAGCCAACGGCTCTGCAATCCGGGAGAAATCCTGCACGAACCTTCTGTAATATCCTGCCAGCCCCAAGAAGCTCCTGATCTCTGCCACTGAAGTCGGCGCTGTCCATGCCTCAACCGCTGTGATCTTCTTCGGATCCACTGAGATCCCATCTCTAGTCACCACATGACCCAAGAAGTCAACCCTGTCTAGAAAGAACTCATACTTCGAGAGCTTGCCATACAGCCTCTCCCTCCTGAGTGTCTCCAGAACCACTCTCAAGTGCTCCTCGTGCTCCTCCTCGGTCTTCGAATACAGCAGGATATCATCAATAAATACAACCATGAACTTGTCCAAGTACTGGTGGAATACCTTGTTTACAAGTTCATAAACACTGCTTGTGCATTGGTTAGCCCAAACGGCATAACCAAAAACTCAAACTGTCCGTACCACGTCCTGAAAGCGGTCTTCGGAATATCCTTTCTCTTCACCTTCACCTGGTGGTAACCTGACCTCAAATCAATCTTAGAGAAAACCCGAGCTCCGTTCAACTGATCAAAGAGATCATCGATCTGCGGCAGTGGGTATCTGTTCTTGATCGTCAGGTTGTTGAGTGCCCTGTAGTCGATACACATCCGTACCGACCCATCCTTCTTGGGTACAAAAAGTACCGATGTACCCCAAGGTGTAGAACTTAATCGGATGAATCCCTTGTCCTGCAGCTCACCAACCTGCCTCTTCAGTTCTACCAACTCACTGTTCTTTACTCGATAGACATGCTGGAAAATCGGTTATGTGCCAGAAACCAAGTCTATCGAGAACTCAACATCCCGGTCTGGTGGAAGCCCTGGCAACTCCTCCGAGAAGACGTCCATGAACTCTGAAATCAAAGGATGTGGAGCCGCCTGCTCCTCAACTGATGCTTCGCAGAAAAGTCTGCCGTCCTGTTCTGCCTGCCGTCGAGTGTACTCGAACTCTAGCTCTCCTGGCACTCCAAATAGAACTCTACCCCCTCGGTAATCTATGTTGGCGTGATACCGGCTCAACCAGTCCATACCTAATACGATATCGTAGTTCGATAGTGGCATGACGAGCAGGCTCACCTCCAACTTTCGGCCGCCCAAAATAACGCTCCGCCCTCTGCAAACAACACTCATGAGGATAACACCACCCTCGGTCATGATCTTGAAGGTCCTAGGCAATAATTTAGATAGTAGGCCGTGTCTAATAGCAAATGATACTGACACAAAACTGTGGGAAGTCCTGGAATCAAATAGAGCAAAAGCTGGAATGGAGTCGAGAAGAACCAAACCTGCAATTAGCTCTCCAATGGCCTCTGCATCCTCGGCCGCCATGGCGAAAGCTTGCCCCTGCTGTCCTCCCCGAGTCTGCTGCTGGTGCTGGACAAACCTCTGCTGCTGTGTCTGTTGTGGTCCCCTCTGCTGCTGCCCGAATCGGAGCCTTGGCTCCCGTTCCCTGCGTTACTCTGCCAATGAACTGAGTGCACTCCTTCAGCTGGTGATCAGCTGTTCCACAAAGAAGGCACTTACCCAACCTTTTCCTGTATTCATTCCACCCGTGTCTTGGCTTCTTGCAATAAGCACAGCTGGTGGCCTGCTGTCTCGGTGCCTGCTGCTGCACCCTCGGCTGCTGATGCTGTACCTGCTGGAAAGGTGCCCGGCCCTGCTGCTAAAACTGCTGCTGATGTACTGGCCTCTGCGACTGCTAGTGCTGAAAATACGGCCTCTTGGCATGGCCTCCGCTGCTGCTAGCTCCCTGGAAGTCTCGCCCCCTCTTCAGCCTCAGCTCAAGATCATCCTCTGCAGCTAAAGCATCCACTAAGATCTCCTCAAAAGTAGCGATGCAGGCACTCTTGGTATAGGACTTAACCTCCTTTACCAATCCCTTCCTGAACCTTCGGGCCTTCGTCGCCTCGGACAACCCCTCGACAAATCTGTCCAGACGACAGAACTCCCCTGCATACTCCTCCACGGACTGACTGTCCTGGACTAGGGCCTCGAACTCCTAGCGCTGCATCCGGGAAAAACTTCTCCTTGAACAGCTTCTTGAATGCTGCCCAAGTCTGCCCTGGAGTACCAACCCTCGGGTCGGTCTGGTACCAAGTGTGGGCCAGATCCTGTATCATGCTGGCCGCCGCCTCTATCTGGAGCCTCGCCAGAATCTCAGCCAATCTGAATATCTCCTTCATGTGCTCTATCCACTCATCGGCGTACAGGATGCCCTCTGTACCCCGAAAATCCCTCGGGTGCATCTTCTGAAAATCTTGGATGCCCTTCTCCCTCGGCGGCTGTGACTGCTGAACTACCGCGGGCTGGGCTGCTGCTGCCCTCTCAACTTGTAACACCCAATTTTCTAAAATGAGGATAATTTTAAAATTTTGTAATTATAATCATTTAATAATGATATTGAAACCATGTTAGGATTTTTGGTGATTTTTAATTAATTTAAAACTATTTAAAATATTGAAATATGATTTTGATGGTTAACTAGTGTAATCCTAAAATTGCTAAGCCTAGAGACTAACCATGACCATGGGAGCCTAGTCATGTGATTAGAATGTCATATTACTACTTTTTATCCTAGGGATATTTTGGTCATTTTGACAATTTTGTGAAATTGTAATTTGTATTAATTAAATATGTGCTAATTGTTAGGTTGAGGCTTGACCTAGAAACTTAGACTAATCTAGATTAGCCTTGGGCTTAGTGTATTGATTAGGGTAACCTAGTAATGACAAGGTCATTAATATCTAGATATTCTAGGTAAGATATTTTACTCTTAGGATATTTGTGGAAAAGTTAGCCCTATGACTAGTTGAACCAATAGGGAAGCTTAGAATTGGGTGGATAACTCCTAGCCACTCATCTAGACCTAAAACCTAACCCTAATTGATCTATGGCAGCCATCAAACACCCCCTTCCTATAAAGCATCATTAACAAGGCCCCTTGTCTCTTTTTACACTTGCTTAGAACCCTAAAAGTTCCTCCCCAAATTCCTTCTCCTAATATCCAAATTAAGCCCAAATTGGTCCTAATCAATTGCATCATCACCCTCTACCATAGTGGAAGCTAGTAGGGACTTGCTAGCTAGGATTTGAATTGCTTTGGTCATTTAAAATTCAAAGGGAAACCCTCAACCTCACCCTTCTCATTGAGATTCATTCTCAATAGGTAAATTCCATGAAACCCTTGTAAAATCATGTTTTATTTTCATAGATGCATGCATATAGGTATACCCTAGCTTTAGGGTTAGTTTGGTGCTAGGTAGTGTCCATTTCGTGTTCGTATCGGACACGTATCAGTAATTTTAACAAGGTGTTCGATGAAATGTTTGTGAGGAATAAATTATGTTAATTTCAGAATCTATTTGAATGAAAAATTAGTTTATTATATGTAAATCACTAATCAACTTGACTGAGTCAAAGTTAGGGTGATTTTCGTGTCCAAAACGGACACGCACCACGCTCGCGCTGACACATACAGTGCCCTGCTACCCGTTCAGCATATTGGATACGACACGCCATGTGGCGGCCTGCCACTTGGCATAGACCAAGGGGCAGTATCTGACAACACCCCCTTGAGTCTCGTGTCACCTTGTGTCGTGTCGGGGGAGAAATCCTATGCACACTGGTTTTGTACACAGTCTGTACACACGAAATTGCTCTCTGATACGGGCTTCTCGTATGGACACGGAGACACTTGGGCTCGTGTCAGGATCCTAGGCACGAAGCCCTATATTGGAAGAACACGTGGACACGTGCACGAGGTCATTAGTGTCGCGTGTCGTGTCCACGAGAGCCTGGATATGCTGCACGAGCCTGTCTATACACACTGGCTGATGCACACTATTTTGAACAATTTGGACACTTCGTGTCCATTCGTTTGGACACGTGGTCACCCCATCGACACTTGTACACATGTAACTCACCTCTGAATGAACAAATCTGGGTTTTTAATTTTGGTTTGGTATTCAAAATTGGGTTGGGACTGAAATTATCAGTTTACTGATACTGCGTTCAAGTACATGAAACCTGATATTGTTTGATGTTGAAAACTAAGTTTTGAATTAAGATGTGATAAACTGAACTGGGCTTTGGGTTTTTAATTGAAATTGGAGTTCGAATTCATTTTCTTATAATACTGCTCACCCTTGATTTTCAGAGCTAACTGAGATTGGTTTCATGGCTTGGTTTACAATTTGGGTTTTGAGTTTTGATTTCAAGTTGATTGTTGTATGAATATATACTGAGGCATTAGTTGGTTTGGATTTTGTATATATATATATATATATATATATATATATATATATATATATATATATATATATATATATATATATATATATATATATATATATGTGTGTGTATTGATTTGGTTGTAACACTCATTCGAAGGTCATTCCATATGTAGTATACTTAGACTGAAACGTAGACTGGGATTTATAGTTAACTGAAATCTGAGAGTTCCTTTTACATATACACACACCCACACATTCAATTTCTGAATACATGTTAACCCTTTAACATTGATTTTAAATGTAGTTGAATTGCAGTTTTAATGTGTAATGTTAAACTGTTGGGTAATTCCTGAAAAACTGAGGATTTATTTCCTATTTGTAAACTGAGAAATTAGTTTTTGATTGGTTTGTTTATTTGGGTTTCATTGAGAATTGATTTTTTTGGGTTCCAAATGGATTTTCTGATACATTGGTTTACTGTTTTTATTTCTAAAATTTGATTCCTATTTCTAAACTGATTTTGATGTCAATTGACATATTAATTCATATCTAGGTGTATTAGTTACTGTAATGATTGGTTTATCAATGGTGTTTGAGAATTTAGTTTTCGAAATGGGTTGATGTGTGCACTGTTTTATGAAAACTGTTAAGTGCACACACTGTTTTCTATAAATTCCTGAGAATTCATTTAACACACACACCCCTCAATCTACATTCACTGTTAACCTTGGTTTAATTACAAAAACTGAGAACCAAGCCTCTATCTACACTCACATGCACACAGGAAAAACTGTCATTCACACACATGCACAGGACTGATATCCCTATTACATCACATGTTTACATACCCACTGATTTCGTGTACACTTTGAGACTCACATAAAACTGAAATCAAACCTGAGCCTATGACACTAATCTCACATTGACACATTTACACACATCTATGTATCTATTCCTAATTAAGGTTAATTCTGTCCTAGCCATCTAGATGACTTACCTTGGCTATTTTTCTGAGTTCAGTCTCCTACTACCAATTGTATCAGTCCATTTCTTAATTGTTTTGACCCTACAATGTATCAGTTTCATTTTTATTAGTTAATGGGAAGTAGGGGACTCGAGGTAGCCTATGTGTTTTGAGTTGAGCCCAATAATGTCAATTGTGTTCAGCTTCCTCTTATGGTATTAGTTATAGGATCATGGTTCCTCCTTGTATCAGTCCATGCTTGTTAGTTTATTGTTCCAATATCTTCATTAGTTCAGCTCCCTACTTGCACATCACTTATAAGTTCAATCCCTATATAGTATTGCATTCACATATCCTGTTCTTCATGTTTTATTGTCCTGCTATCAGAGTTTAGCCCTGTATCATTGTTCTGTTGAAGGGAGGGCAGGGGATACTCATAATAACCAGATCTCTGAGCCATAACTTCTTGTCCCATATCTCCATATGTTGTTCCAGATTACTTCATGTCCCAGTTCTTCCACTTGCATACGAGCTCTGAATTTAAATCCCTCTTTGTGTAGAAAACTCCCATTTCAAGTATCAGTTAACAAATGATTAAGTCCACCACTCTGGTATGAGCAGTCCATGATCTATCTTATACCAACTAAACTAAACCTCTGTACTGTGCAAATACATATTGAGATCGTACCCTATATCTCCTTTGAGTTTCAGTCCAATTGTTAGGCCTAATACAATACTTTATATATGTAGATATATGTGATATGGGTATATGTGGTATATCATATATGAGGATAATTGAAGTGCCTTGGGGTTGTGTTATGGGTTGAGTTAGAGCTTGGGTTAGCTTAAAGGTAGGATTAAGGTATGATACTATACCTTATATAGGTATATATGATACTTAGGATATTGAGATGGTATATGTTTGAGTTTGGTTGTTAAGCATTAGACTAAACCTAGTTGCCTTCTACATAGCCATTAGCCCAAAACCTTAGACTAGGCTAGTCAAGACCGATGTGGACCTAAAATAGTCCAAGTTGACCTAGTTGACCTAAGTTTGACTAGTGTGGTTGACTAGAGTTGACCAAATGTTGACTATAGTCTAGTTTGACCTAGACAGCATACAGATGCATTGTAGATTACATTTATCATCCCTTGTATACATCTTGACTTGTGTTGCTCTAACTAGGAGTCAGGTACCTCATCTCGGACAGTACGTTTACTACAGCTATTCAGATACCAGGCGAGTACATTCTCTGACCGTTTCATACTTGCTAGAACTTATATTCCTGCTCTAGATTTACTTTACTTGTATGCTGTCACGTTGGTAACACGGATTGGTACTATATGGATCTTTTCATAAGATGTTATCCCCCTCAAGAGCATCAGGTACTTCATGTCTTGTGCGTTTCACTTACATTATGTATCGTCATGCTTCACTATTCATGTATCCTCTGGAGTCGCATGTACTCTCATGTTCACAGAGCCCCCATGAATCAATTTCATGTGTGCTCTCATCTATGAGGCAGTAAAATCTTGAATCTTAACGTAACATGTCTGGATCCTTGTGTATTGATTGGGACTGGGGGAGTAGAAATAGCATGTAAATAATTCCAAGTAGTATAATCATGAATCACCTCTCTTGAATCACCTCTACCTGTTCACATGTCTATCTTGTACTCTGATTCACTAGTCACTGATAGTTCTTTATTTATAGTAGATATTTCCATTACAGTTATCTCTTTTACTTCATGTACATTTTTTCAGTTATTCACATATCGTACTCTATTGTATGTTTATTATCTTCTGACATGATATGAACTGCGTGAGATGTATTGTGCTCGCTCCTGTCCTGACTGGACCTGTTGATATATTACAGAGGATGAGGATGAGGCTTTCTGCACTACCTATTACGGAGCAGCCCTAGACGACACTTGTGAGCTGGACTCTCAAGAGGACCCAGCTCTAGCTGATGTTATCATCCCTATTGCCTAGACTAGTTTAGTTAGGCTTTATCTTACTTATGTTGTCATTTCGGATTGAGTTGTATTATATTTTGTTATTGTGTCGTTTAGACACTTAGACTTATTTCCCTTCATGTGTGTACTTCCTTTGAGATTTTTATATTTATAATATCGTGCTATTTCTGCCTTAGATGTGATTGAGACTGTATTCTGTATTGTCACCTCCACTCGGAGTGTATATACTGTACAGGTACCGTATTATTAGATGTTGTGACCTAGGACAGCGTTCTACTGCCGACACTGCGGCGTAGGCTGGACGTACCCACTTCTCGTGCCCTTACTCTAGGGTGCGGGTCGTGACACAACTGTAGTCAGGGCCAGATCAATGCCCCGACTAAACTCTGCTGTCTGCCTCTGCTGCTGGGCCTGCTAGGTCTCCATAAACTGTTGAAAGAATACGAACAGCTGAACTGCGTCAACTGTCCCCGAAGGTGGCTACTGCTGCTGGAGCACCTCCGGAATCACCGGGCTCGGCCTGTACCCTGCTGCTGGTGGAGGGGCTCCTCCGAACGCAACTGAAATGCCCACTCCAGCTGGCATGACTGGGGCTGCGGTACCGGGAGCTGGCTGCTGCTGAGGACGAGAGGTGGCAGACCCCTCTGCAGTGTCCCCCGGTACGGGACGATGAGATCTCGTCTCAACCATCCTGGAGACACAGATCAAACAATAAACAATTGTCGAGAATGAGTCGAAATAGCAAAGGATGACAGTTTATATTCAAAGGAAGACAAATAGCAGCAAAATGCAGATATACGAAATCTGATAAAGAGTTTTTGTAATGCTCCAGTCCTAAAATACTTGGGACCAGATGCGTATCATGCCAGCTGCATACATACGAAGCACACTCCAATATATGGAAACCTTGTATGTATACATAAACTGTCAAATGTAGTAATCCAAGACAAACTAAATCTCATCCATAATAAAAAGAATAATAGTATAAAATCAACTTGAATATTTATGGTACAATTGTTGGGCGGAGACAAAGTCCACTACCAACTATCAAAAGGAGATAAAGTATACAAGAAAATGATCCATGAAAGTATCAAGACGAACCAAGAGCGATCATTTTCGAAGAAATGGAGACGCCCACAATCTTGGCTAGAACACCTGCAGTAAACCATGAAAGCACACACCTGGAGAGATAACCAGGTCCTCAGAGGGACGTAGCAAGATACAGGAAGAATATGCCATTATAACTGCATAAGTAAAAATACTATAAACTACAACACAACAGGGTTCCTAACCATCTATTTGATATGCACTTTTGAGGACAACGTTCTACGCAGGGGCTGTAACGGATTCACGCAAGCAAGTAATAAAGAGTGGTCGTCAAGTAGCGCTCATCCGAGACACTATCGGCCGGGCAGCACGTAGTGCTCATCAGAGTCACTATCACCCATAATGTGTGTAAAAAGTAAATATAGCCCCTACGCTAGTAGCTGTCCCCTCCCCCCAATGATACTGTACATGCATCGTAACCACGATACACCAACACGTGTCGTTTCTACCACACGATTTTATAATAGATAACTGTCAAGTCTTCTAACATGCATCTATTGACAGTTATTCCTACGCATGCGCACGGGTGATCAGCCAACACGCAAGTGACCACTACATGATACTCACAACTCACACACAACTCGTGATACAATCGTGACAAAGTTAATGACATGCACTCTATTGACGGTAGTCTCTTAACTCTAGGTCCACAAGCAAAAGAAAATAATAAACAAGGAATATAGATACAATAAATGAAATAAAATGTAACTAAATGTAAGCAGTAAAGATGGCAAGGTATCTTGCTTGAGGTTATGTGCAAAAGAGAATAATCCAGTAGCTCGAACAGACAAATAAGCGAAGCAAGAAAAGCCAAATCCTGCAGATGACTCCGGATGCTGTAACAAACATCACGAACGAGTTTGGAATAAAAGATATGCCTAGGAAACGCCTGTCCAAAAGTTAAATTCTAGAACAGGGGCAAAATCGTAATTTTGGATCGAAATGATGTCCGCCGTTGGACCCGCTTTGCACCGAAATGCGTGCCAAAATCTACGGTCTCTAAAGTCGTCAAACTACATGCCTACGGATTTGTTTTGAGGAGACGAACCCAACGGTATGTCAAATTTTGGGTTCCGGTGGGCTGTGTACAAAATCGCCCGTTGAGTGGGATTGTGGGCCCGCCAAAATAGCATCCCGATCAACGGTCTTAGAATTGAACCAAGCTTGGCTCACAGGACCAGAAAAATATTTTGAGTCCAATGGCGCAAGTTTCGTCGCGATTTGATGAGTGTACACAAAGTTGTGACTTAATTTGCAAAGGGTCGATACGGGGTATCTCGACGGATACGCACTGATTTCGTCGCGCACATGCAACAAAATCGGCTTCCGTCAGTTCCCACACGTCGACAACATCCATACGCACCTTTCGATGCGTATAGTGAGCGACCACGTCGTCCGGTTTGTCGGGGCGCACGTCGTATCGGGTGTTTTTCCACTTTTTGAAAACAGAATTTACAATTTTTTTGGGAAACTTTAACAACGTGTAACTTTCTACATAGTAGATAAAAAGTGAATCCAAAAAGTGCGTTACAATTTTGGTTAGGTTGTCTTTGACTGTCTTCAATTAGTTTCTACAAAATCCTATTGTACAGAAACAAAAGTGGCCGACAAGTTGGTGTTTTACAACAGTTTTTAATAATTCAGAAAAGTGGTTTTTCTCCAACTTCGTCTCGATTTTTCGAGCAAGTTGGATGGCCATGTCGAAATCCACCTGGGGGATCTCGAAGAGGGTCATGTGGACTTTCTACACGAATTTACGGATCTAAAAATGGACTAGAATCGAGAGAGAAATCAAATGGAAAAGTTGGGTACCTTAAAGTGGGAATCTGTTGTTGTTGTCGATGGTTCCTGTCTTCTTCGTGAGCACGGCTTCGCCATGGAGTGGGGAGGAGGAAGGAGGAGAGGAAGAAGGAGGAGGAAGAGAGGATGGGGTTAGGGTTTACGTTTTTTTTTCAAATATATATATACTATATATATATAAAGGGTTTTGGGGGGTTTCGACCTAAAATAGGTTCGAATGCTTAGGGGGTCGGCCCCTTAATGTTGCAGCTGCTTGCTGCTTATGAAGGGAGGGGGGCGCACCAATGTGCTGTTGCTAGCGGCTTCTTTTGCTTGTGAGGTTGGTGGTCGGCTGGTGGTGGGGCCGACCACTCCACCATTTTTTTTTCTTATCTAAATCATTTTCAAAAATCTTTTTAAATATATATAACTATATATATATGTATATGTATATATCACCATAATCTATTAAAATTCAATAACAATTTAAATGACACATATCTAATATTTAATATATATATATATATATATATATATATATATATATATATATATATATATATATATATATATATATATATATATATATAAATTCAATTCACAATAAATCAACGATAAAATAATAATGTCTTAATAGAATAGACATGTTTATTAAATCTCTAGAAAATAAATTTAATAATAATAAATTAATAAAAATTGCTCCAATGGGGGGGACTGTACCACACACCCTTATCCGGGTCCAGGAACATGTACAATCTTGTAAAATATTATTTAAAAATAAAATACCAATAATTGTACAAATATTTAAATAATTAAAAATTGTACATAAAATTCTAAAATAATTTAGGAGATATTTCTAAGTACATAAAATATGTCTACATGGCCACATTTGTCACACTACCTGTTTACATGGGCTAAAATTTGGTTCGGGCCCAGTTCGGACTGAATTGGACAAACCGGGTCATAAAAATAAATAAAACCATAAATTGTATAAATTCATTTTTAAGTCTAATAAAATAATAAAATAATAAATAAAAATAGGGGTTTTACAATTTTTCCTAATGTGATTGAGTACCTTCAAAAATATCCTAATCCTACTGCAGGCTGTAGTGATACTCTAGTTCGAATACCACTGTATTTCTAAACTAGACCTGTATGGGCCACCACTAAAAACGTGTCACGACCCGCACCCTAGAGTAAGGGCACGAAAAGTAGGTACGTCCAGCCTACGCCGCAGTGTCGGTGGTAGAACACTGTTCTAGGTCAATCATCTAACAGTATAAAGGTACCTGTACAGTATATACACTCCGAATGGAGGTGACATAGCAGAATACAGTCTCAATCACATCTAAGGCAGAATGATAGATAGATAGATAGATAGATAGATAGATAGATAGATAGATAGATAGATAGATAGATAGATAGATAGATAGATAGATAGATAGATAGATAGATATGAACATGAAATAAGATCCACAGAGATACAACTAGAGAAATCTAAGTGTCTATGATATCACAAATCCAGAATATCCCAAATATCAGAATACAGTTATCCAGAATGTAAACATAATGAAAAGATATCCTAGTCTAAAGGAGTGTCGTCCACTGCTAAGGGTTCCTGCAGCTGGTCCAGGTCACAACTGTCCTCTAGGGTAGTCCCATAATAGGTGGGACAACACACCTCGTCCTCATCCTCTGTAATATTTCAACAGGTCCAGTCAGGACAGGAGCGAGCACAATACATTTCAACAAGTCATAACAGGATAGAAAATATAATCATGCTATAGAGTAAGATACATGAAACTGAAGAATAGCATAATGTAAAAGAAAGATTGTAAGTAAATATCTACAATACATAAGAGAGCTAAACAGTGCTAGTGATTCAGAGTACAAGATGAACATGTGAACAGCTGGAGGGTGATTCATGACTAACTACAGAGGTGATTCATGACTATTCTACTTTGGAATTATTCATATGCTCAGTTTCTACTCCCCCATCCCCAATCAATACACAAAGATCCAGTCAAGTTACGTTAAGATTCATGACTATACTACTTTGCCCATAAAGGGTGATCAAGAGTGATTCATAAAGATTCGTGAAGGCTCTGTGATTCATGAGAGTACATGAATCACAAGCTGATATATGAAAATTTATGAAAATAGAAGCATGAGATACATGATGAAAGTGAAACACACGAGACAAGAGTATCTGATGCTCCCGAGAGGGATAACATCTCATGAAGGGATCCATATAGTACTAATCCATGTTACCAACGTGTCAGCATCTAATAAAGTAATCTAAAGTAGGAAATATAATCCTAAGCAAGATATGAAATGATCAGAGAATATACTCGCCTGGTATCCTGAATATCTGAAGAGAATATATTATCCGATGAGTGGTGTCTGTCTCCTATAGAACGGTACAAGTCACTACATGTCTAAAATAATAAAATAGACTGCTACAATACATCTACATGATGTTTAGGGTCAATCTAGGCTAAAGTTAACCTTTTGTCAACTCTAGTCAACCCTAACAGTCAAACTATGTCAACTCTAGTCTAGTTAGGTCAACAAGGTCAAACAAGGTTAAACTTGGTCAAACTAGTCTAGGTTGGTCTAACCTAGGCTTAACAAGTCCATCTAGGTCACTAACCAATTACCATACAAGCCACACTAGTCTAGTGATACACTAACTCAAGTGTATCCACTCTACATGCCATAGGCTATTCTACCTAGGCCATGAGCCATATACACAAGGCCATACACCCATTCTACCATATATCTATATACACACCATTCACGTAGGCAATACAATATTTATTTCACATTACCTTATCACATTACACATTCACACTAGGTTATATATATATATATATATATATATATATATAGAGAGAGAGAGAGAGAGAGAGGAATAGGAATCAAGGCATATGTGTGTGTGTGTTTTGGTGTACCTGTGTGTGTATCCATTAGGTGGGGTGTATGTGTGGATAGAAATTACTAATAGGTGTCCATGTGTGTAGTGTCATAGAGTGTAGGCATGTGTGTGTGAGTGTGTGAGGGAAAATCATTGTGACAGTGATAAATCCCAGATTTTCAGTCCAGGTTAATAGTCAATGTGACAGGATTAATACAATATAAGGTGGCATCTACTGTTCTCAGGTTTTGGGATTATACAATGTGTAAACTGACATAAAATATCACGTAATGTGTGTGTAACATGGGACAGTAGGTAGTAGAGGAATGTGTGAATAGGTGTGTGTGTGTGTGTTTACATAGAGGATGCATAGGAAAACAGTGTGTATCAGTGACATGAATTTGTGTGTGAGTGTGGTAAATGAGTGTGTGTGTGTAAATAGTTTATGTGTCTCAGATTTTAAGTGACAGGGAATTTGTGTGTGAGTGTGCTACACATAATGTGTGATGATCTCAGAAATTAAGGAGTGAAGTGTCAAGGTGAAAGAACAATTATTCTCAGAAAACCCCAACCAAATAACAGTTCAAACCAAACAGTGAATCAGTTAGCAACCCAAAAACCAAATTCGAAACCCATTGCTCAACACATTCACAAACTAACATGTAACTCCTCTTCCCGAAATTTTTAATTTTTTTATTTTACTTATTGTATTTAAAGGGAATTTTTATCAATACTTGTGAATGATATTTCATGATTATTTCGGTTACCAAAAACTATTTTTTTTTTTAAAAATGGTTTGAAAGTACTAATTTGTTTTAGTAATTTTTGTATCTTATTCTTGAAATTATAAGAGATGCTTAATCATTATTTTGGACTTTCTAAATGATTTGAGTTCGAAAATGGGTTTTAAGTATAAGTATTTTATCCACGAAAAGGATTTCCAATTTATATTTAAACACGTTTTTGAAATTAATATATAATAAACTAGATTATCCCAATAGTATGAAATATTATTTAAACTAATATTTTGATAATATTAAATATTATGTTTAAATTATTATGTTAATCGTATATTTCATATAGACTTGAATTCGTATGATTCGAGCTACTAGATAATATTGAATGATCGATTTAAAGTAAATATTATTATCTACTAGTAGATTTATAATTAAATCAATTTATTTTAAAAGTTTGTATGAATTTAAATAAAAGGGAAAATTTATCCGAAGGATTCGTAGTCCTTATCTAACCAGTAGTTATCATTATCAGTCTCTCCCTATTTAAGGAGAGTTGTAGTTCCCACAACAAAACACTCTCAACCCACTCCAAACCTTCACGAAAGTCTCCACAACGTCCATATCAACCATGGTGACGTGCATCGTGTCCGTGCCTACCAAAACTCTTATTCCATTGTTTTACACGTACATTTTTTCCCTCTCGTGTCCGACAAATCCGGACACCTCAACACAAAGCCTCCCTCCTCCACCGACAAGCCGACCAACTCCCCTGCCTCGTCGGTATCCGCCCTGTACCAATCCTTACCACCTGCGCTGTAAAACCCCTAAATTTTTTTACTATATTTTTATCAACTTTGGTCCTGATTTAAAATTTTTGTATTGTACGTCACATAGTCGTATTGTACGTTGTACGCAAGCGGCGTATTCGTAAATTGATCGACGAGTGCGAATATGTGTCGAGGTACATATGTTCGAAAAATATTTTAATTATAAATTTATTTTATATAGGAAAGTACATGTTCAAATAAATGTGATAATTATTTTATTTTTGAAAAGAGTTATTTCGTTCATCGTTTAAAAATAAATAGTGATTTGGAAAATTTTGGTTTATATAAGATATATTCTAGATATTTGTGGAATTTGAAATTTGTATAGTAACATATTTTTGTTATTTATAAAAAGCTACTTTATGATTTAATATTTAAGTAATTACCTTGATTTTCGAAATTAATTAATGTTATATTTTAATATTTATGAAAAAGACATTTAAGATTTTGTTCTATTTAATATTTGGATTATTTTGGATAATTTAAATTAGAAAAGATTTCATGTGAATTTGAATTAAATAAAGGTTATATCTAACTTTGATTTGGATTTGAACGATTAAAGTTTAAATCAAATTTCAAATTTAATATGATATTATCTATGGGGATTTAAATCCTCCCAATCCCTATCCAACTGGGAATTTCCACATCCTATAAATAGGCAGGTACTCATTCATAATTATTTTCACCCCATCGTGCATCGTGTCCGTGCCTCCCATCCACTATATCTTCCCCAATACAAATACATTATAATCTTCGTCCCGTCCGACAAACCGGACGTCCAACCCAGCCGTGTCGAACCCATCCCGACACGACACCTAACCCTAAGCCATGTCCCTGTTCCGCCTCGCTACATCGACAACATTCCTCCAAATCTGCCACCTTCTCCTCGTCGTTTTGTACAACCGTCGCTACGATCCCCGAACCCGTCATCACCCCTTTTCTGCACTCCACCACCACCGTAACCCGGCCTCCGACCATCTTCACCACCGTCCCCCCACCATCATCGCCGCCACCACCCAACCACATGCATAATCACCACCATCCTGGCTCCAACCCCGACCGAACCAGCCGCCACCATGACATGCCCAATCCACCATTACCAGAAAGATAAACAATCAAATAAAATCCCTTACATAATCATCTTGCCACCACCAGTAGCCTCGATCCACCACTCCGGCCAGCACTACGCTCTTTCCCGTCCGAGCACCGCCCTCGGCGACTGGTGGCCGCGCCCACGAAGAACCCTCAGCCATTGCATGGCCCTTCAGGTCCCGCACCCGCAAACTGACCCCGTCGTCGAGACAAACGACCGGAGCTGCACCGCACAGGAATGGCCCACCGCCCTCCGGTCGAAGCCACACGGTATCGCCTCCTCCATGAGCGCGCCACCCCGCGAGCTCCGCCTCTGGCCGCCGCCGACCTCCGTCCCACATCCCAGTGTCCGCACCCATCTCCACCGCCTTTTCCCCCAACGGTGCTGTCATCCGCCGCGCCTGAGTCCAGCACCGCCTAGTTCTACGGCCACCGCCGAGCCGCAAGGGCGCAGCCGAATCCACCGCTGACCCGTCGCCGCGCTTTGCCGCCAACGAGCCGACTGTCGCCTCTGGTGAACCCCCGAAACCCACTCCTCCTCTCTCCTCTCTCTTTTATTTTTTTTACAAGTGAACTGACTTCACTTGATAGTATTGATTATTATGCATTTTTTTTTCGTTTGCTGTATTGATTGTTATCATTATTAATTTATTATTATTATTATTTATTAAAGAAGAATGAGCTATTAGAATGTTTATTATTATTATTATTATTATTATTATTATTATTATACATATTATTATGATTATTATTATCATTATGGTTTATCATTATTATTATTATAATTAGTATTGCTATTAGATTATTATTACTGTTAATTATTATTAATGTTTTTATATCATTTGTATTATTTTGATACTTGTGTTATAATTATGATTTTATTAAGTATATTATTATGTTTATTAAATAAATTTGATAATTAATATTTTTCAAAATACATCTTGACAAAATTAGGGTTTAACCCTAAACTGTTTTTAAAGTACCATTTAAAATATTTTGACAACTTAGAGTTTTGACTAAAAAGATTTATTATTTTAAGTATTTTTTTAGACTAATAAAAAATATATTTTCACAATTTACATATATAAAATATTTTCAAGTATTTACGTAGAATTATTTTTCAAGTATATTATGAAATATTTTCTAAAAATAGGACACGTGTCTCTTCGCTCAAACTCTCTTCGAATTATTTCCCTTTACTCATAGCTAATCGTGCTTCTCTATTTCCGTGCAACTTCGGACCATGACACCTCGAACATGGTTATCAGACAATCAAGACTTGTCGGAATATTGTACCACACCAGGCGACACACCAGGCAAGACACCTTGCCTTTACTGTTTAATTTCTTGCTTAATATCATACATGTTTTTTCTTTATGTTGTTCTTTTAAAACTATATATAGATGTAAATTATTATATTTTATGCAATTGGCTTAGAGTTAAGGGACTACCGTCAAATTTAGTGTGTCTCATTGACTTGTCACGATTGTATACGAGTTGTGTGTGAGAGTTGTGAGTACCATATAGAGGTCACTTGCGTGTGGGCTGATCACCCGTACGCGTGCGTTAGGATATAACTGCCAATAGATTGTGTAGAAGACTTGGCAGTTATTAAGGATTAAACAGTGTCGTGGAGTCGACACATGTATAGTATCATTGGGGGGAGGGGACAGATATTAGCGTAGGGGCTACATTTATTTTTACACACATTTTGGACCGAGGGTGACTCTTATGAGCACTACCTTCTGCCCAGGGCCGATAGCGTCTCGTATGAGCGCTACTTGACGGCCACTCTCTATTACTTGCTTGCGTGAATCCGTTACAGCCCCTGCGTAGAACATTGTCCTCTAAATTGTAATTCATATAGAATGGTTAGGAGCCTTTACTCATGCATACTTTTCTGTTGAGCTTTTATTATTTAGTTTGTTGGCATGATATTATGTGTCTTGTTACGTCCCTCTGAGGACCTGGTTATCTCGCCCGGTGTGTGTTCTTGTCTTTCGCAGGTGTTCTAGCCGTGGCCATGATCATCACTATCTCTTCGAGGATAATTGTACTTTGATCGCCTTCGCTTCGTCCGTCAAACTTATTATATTTTCCATGTATTTTTTCTTACTTGTTGGTAGTGGATTTGTCTCCGTCCAACATATTTGAATCAAGAAATTTTTTATCATTATATGATATCTTTTTATTTTGTGTGGATGAGATTAGTTATGGTTCTACTGCATTTTACAGCTTACGTATATATACTATACGGCTGGCATGTCTACGTTCATAGTCCTATGTATTTTGGGACTGGGGCGTTATATGTTTTTGTGGTGGCCCATGCAGGTCAAGTTTGTCATTTCGGTTACATGACTGTACCGAGCGGGCCTGCAATATATGATTAGAATCTAGGAATCTCATTACATACTTGATCACCTTCCTTGACCTTCCTTGATTTCCATATTTCGACTCCCGTGGCTTCCCTTGATTTTTGCATCTTACTTGAACTCCTTCTACCAACACCCTATCATCTCGTGCATAAACATGGTTAGAAAGATGACTACACTACTATATACTTATTGGTCAACCCTATGGCTAGAAGGATTATATTGACAAATAATATCCATTGAGGTTATATTTGAGTATAAAGGCATTTATTTTTCCTAGAGATATGATTTTAAGGATTAGTTAATTCCAAGTTGGGTAGTAGCATATTACCGCCTTCAAAGGATGGTTAGAATTTTATTATTATAAGGTGGTATACACAAGAGGATAGCTGGATCGAGAAAACAACTTTTGATTTACGAAATTCTTGAAATGGTGAAATAGTTATGATTTAGTAGGGATATAAAATTAATTGAGAAATAACTAAGTTTTTATATTGTGACGCATGATTTACGATTAACTTTAAAAGTTTGGATTGTAATATTATAAAATTTATCTCGAGATTAATTAAGGAGTTTTAATTATGATTTTAGAGAAGACAAAAGTTTAGTTTGAGAGAGCTTGAGGTTTAAAATTAAGTCGTACGATTTATAAGTTATTTAATTTTGAGTTGCAGAAATGATGGTAAAATTTTGCTTAAATATTTGGAGAATATGAAAGCGACTTTGAAGGAAAAATTCAAATTTTAAATTTTGTCAAATGATCTATGATTTAAAAAGTTAATTAGATTTCAAGTTTAAAGCCTCGATTATGGATATTTAAATTTTGGTAAAAAAAAAAATTTATTTGAGTTACATGATGTAACGCCCCAGTCCCAAAATACGTAGGACTAGGAACGTAGACATGCCAGCTGTATTCATACGAAGTATACTCCAATATATGGAAGCCTCGTATAAATACATAAGCTGTAAAATGCAGTAGAACCATAACTAATCTCATCCACAAGAATAATAGAATAGAAGATGTCATATAATTAGAATAAATTGTCTTGATACAATATGTTGGGCGGAGACAAATCTACTACCAACAAAATAAGAAAAAGTACATAGAAAATAAAATGAGTGGCGAGCGAAGCGAAGACGATCCAAGTGCAATCATCCTCGAGAAATAGCAATGAACACGGCTAGAGCTAGAACACCTGCGAAAGACAATAGCACACACCTGGGGAGATAACCAGGTGTCACGCCCCGCTCCCGTAGGAGCGATCGTCCTCGCTAAGGCGTGATGCCGCACGGGCCTAGGTTGCGCCCGTGCAAGGCCAAGTCCAGAAACGGCCGATTTGAGTCTAGGCCACAGAGTCGCACAGAGTGTCCCCATTTGCAGCGGAAGTAAAAATGAACACAAGTAGAAGCGAATCCAAATCTCTTTATTAAATTTCAAGAAGTTTACAAGCGGCGCTAGGCCGATATTACAAATCGCTCAAGCTCTCTCTCTGAAAACATAAAAGGCGTACCAAGTGGCTTACAACGTGGAATGATACATGGCGATGTTCCGATACATTATGTCCTGTATAGGGTGTTTCAGCTTCTTGCAACGTTCCAAGGCCCCAGAGTTGGCTCCGCGCCTTGACACGTTCGATGGAAGCTCCGCACCCGCCGGCGTCTCCTGCTATCCTGCAAGCATACTGTGGGGTTATCAGTACATTGTTATGCACTGGTGGGGAGGCTAGCTCGCCCACAATGCCATCATTACCAAACACGTTCCATTTACTTTTGTGCATCTCTATCATTCATTGTCTTTCTAATCTTGCCTTAGGATCAGTTTCATAGCATATTGCATAGCCTATCTCGTGTTACCGAACTCAAGTGTCGCATGAAAATACATGTACGACTTACCCATACTTACCGTCCGGCCTTCCCTGTTCAAGGTAAACCAAGTTAAACAACAATTCATGTATAATAACATAACACGATTCATGTACGCATTCAATATCGAGTGTGTGTCCATGTCTCAGGTTCTAGCACGTCGTGGGCATGTTCTAGTGTTACGTTTCGAGCATGTTCAAGAGGCACATTTCAAGCATGTTCAGGCATGTTACATTTCCAGCATGTTCATGTTCAGGATGTTACTTTGCAAGCATGTTCAGGAGACACTTGTTCATTTAACTTAGACTACTTTGATTTCAATGCAAGAACTTGCACGTGGATTGCCACCAGCATAGTCCACTTAATCTACATGCACGGGTCGCTGGCTTTACAAGCCATTCAGGATATTCCCCTGTGGCAATTCTCAACTTAGCGTAGGGTGATGGCTGGTACACCCCGTTAAGTCTCTTGAATATACCCTCCTACTTACGTCTCTTGGTGCCCAAGCCCGCACCCAAGCAGCCCGTAAGCGCCGTTGATTCCGCCTAGGCCGGCCACGGTTTACCCTCCCAACGCCCATGCCGCAGAATCCTTCCACATGACGGCCACGGTATTCCCCCCATCGCCCGTGCCGTTTGTCCACGACCATTTCGTATTAACTTGTCTTTTACTTAGCGGCTATCTCCGAGCCGTAGGCTAACCCTTAGCCATAATGCGTTAACGACCAGGTTGGCGTCCGTACAGCGCGGGTAGCGAGCCCCGTTGCACGTGCCCGTCATACCTGTCGCTAGCGTCTTCCATGTCTTATCTTTCATGTATTCTTTCTTTCATTTTATTCTTTCACTTGTTCGTATGTACATAGAGTCATTCATGTGTTTGCTTATTCACTCTTTGATTCATTCATTCATGCATTATGCAACTCCCAGTGTGGGAGTCGCCTTGGCGACCCATCGGTCCCATAGCCTTCCAATGTTGCTAAACTCTACTCGGAGCGACTATGTTGATAGCCTTCCTGTTTTATTGTTGTAAACCATTCATTGTTTCATTGTTTGAACGTATAAGGGACATGAACGTGGGCTTGTGCCTTAGCACGAGCGTAGAGCGCGGTGCAAGCGTTTCTATAATTGTCGAGTTCTTTTCCATGTTCTAAACAAGCATGCAAGATGGGATTATTCCTTTAGCTAGGTGCGTTGAGTCATTTATTAGCATGCAAGATGTTATCGCCTAGCGATTCTCGTGAATGTGTCCGCATTGTTATGTGTCTAGGCTAAGCACAGACGGGTTCATCGGAGCCACCCACCTTAGCGATGTTTGCATTGGCCGAGCGATACTCCGAGCGCGCCTTTGGAAGTCTAAGTCTGGATTCATCTTGACGGGCCAAGGCAAGTCTGGCATCGATTTGCATCGATACTTCATCGGGTCGAGGCAACTCTTCGGGTCGACGGCTCGTTTTTGAGTCGTTGCACACGCCGTTTGGAATCGGCGTTCCGCTAGGGCGGAACAGGTCACTACATAATACACCACTCAAAACAAGTCTCGTCCTCGAGACTTCTTGAGTGCAGGTCATCCTACCGTTCCTTAACTCAGATCGTGTACACATCTTAGGCAATTTCCTATCGAATGGCTTTATCGTTCGATGGCATCGAATCGTACTCGGTTTCTTTCTAAGTTTCGTGTCGCATACGTTTGGTCGATTTTATCGAATTACTTCTCGTTCATTTTAGACTTGTTGTTACTTATTCAATTCAAGCGTTCTTCGTATTGGTTTCTATTTCGTCGTGTCATAAGACTGGAATGGCCGTATGGGGCACGTTGTAATTCGTCAAATGCGAGGGTCGTAGGCTAAGGCAAATTCACTTTCGTTCATCTCGGTCATCGAGATGACTCGATTCGCTTCTCAAGCGTTCTCGTCCATGAAATCAGTATGATTTCTTCTTAGCGGGGTCGACCAAGTCTAAGAAATTCTCGTCCAATTCAAGACTACGTATTGCACTATCATCGAGCATAACTTCCTATCAACGGTTCAATTCGTTGTACCAACTTTTACTAGCACGATTTCATGTTCGCGATACTCGTTTACTCCCCAAGTCGTGCTAGAACTCAACGTATCACTGGGCTGGATCGTGCACGCATTCCAAGCGTCCCCAAAATACATGCATTTAGCCAAGCCGCATGATTGAGAATTTGTTATTCTCACTCGAGTCGCATCGTGCACATACTCAGGCGTCCCTGAAATATATGCATGTCAGCCGAGTCTCGTGAGCAGGGTTTCCTACATTCGTGATTCATACTATCCATTCATACCAATCCTCAAGATCAACTCTTCGATTGATAACTCTTACAACAGGGACGTTTCGCCTAACCGCTAGGCCAATCTTTGCGAGGCTAAGTCAATGTCAGGATTGGAATCATAGTTCCCCAACAATAATGCCAACACTGACCCCAATCCTAGGGTCAAAACAAAGTCGATAGTACGGGATTTTTTACCCAAGCTCGCGTCACTCTGATTTCTAAACATCGAGCATGATCGCCTATTTCGCATCAAGACATTCGTTGCGCAGCGCAACGAATTCGAATCCATTCAGTTTACCAATTCTAACCAATATGTGTATTCGATCACGAGGTCGTCTAGCTCGACAATACGTTGCGCCCCAATCTCACGCGAGTCCGATTATCCACGGTGGTTCATGAATCACCATGCAACGCTTCCGCGGAATAATCATTCTCATCGGGGCGAACTCTTGTTTGAGTTTAGACTAACTTATTCTCGATACGCGGATTGGACCTACTCAATCCTCAAATTCAACCGACAAGTACACCAAATCGTTCTCAAGTCACCTTCGCGTCAAACCACAAGTCGAAACAATCAAATTGTCACGCCGTGCAAGTTCGATCACCCCCGCTGTATGAATCACCATACCAGCACTCACGCGGAGTGATCGCCCTAATCAGCGCGACGCATGTGCGAGGCTGGAGTTGCACTCGCATAAGACAAGAATGTCGACGTTGGGGTTTTCGTCGAAGAAATCCAAACACTTCATTTTCATCCAAGCTGCGATCTCTATTCGACAGTCCGACCGTCCTTCATTCAACCAGAAAATCCTCGAGCCACGTCTATATTTTCCTCGATGCATTTTAATATCCCGAGTATAGCATCCAACGGAACAATGACATTTGCACGATCGTCATTCGCCGAGTCAGAGTACCCCCGAGTTATCGCATGTCGATCTTTGATACGCCTCAATACCATCGACGATATGCGTAACCTGACGATCTTCCTTTGCAACCAATTTCGAGTCATGCGACGATGCCGTTGTCCGAGTTGGATATTCCACCATTTCATTTAATATTCAAGATCAAGTTCATCTGCTATTCCTCGAGCTCGTTTCAAGATTGTTGTTCAAGATTCAAGTCACATTTCATTTGTATCAATCCGAAATCGTATGTGCGATGCTCTAAGTTTCCTCGATCAAGACCATTTATTTCCATTCGTCGTTCCGAGTCATTTTCTAACATGTGTTACCCATTCACAAGTTGCCCAGCGACATCTCGTTCGGGACTTTTAAAGTCACGGCCAACTAAGCGTGACACGTTCTAAGGCTTTGCGCGATCGCATCGCCTCGTCGACGTACTCGTTGTGTTTCGTAATCCTCAAGTTTCGCTCGTATGATTTTTTTCCAAGAACATCCATACACCACTCGGATTCGAGCCACTCGACTAGTCGTCGACACTCATTCTTATTCTTATTCGAACCTATCACATACACCACTCGGGTTCAAGCCATACGGTCTAATCCTCAATCACGTTCGCGTTATGCGCTAAGATGTCCTTCAGATTCGTTCGACGAATCTCTAGCATAATCGCTCACGTCGCCTCGACGTACTAAGTCGTTCGTACTAATCCTCAAAATCCAAGCCAATCATTTGCGTACGCCTAAGCGTTAACTCGATAGCGTTCCTATCGATATACACTCAAAGTGTATTTCCGTTCTCGATCGAACGATACTTGATATCGCTCGCAACCCGATTGCACCCAAGAGTCGAGGTGCACGACATGCGGACTAAGTTGTACCGCTTAACCATCCCGCACGGACTACATTCAAGTTTGCACGCTCACTCATTCTCGTTCGCAACTCGTTTGCACCAAAGGGTCTAGGTGCGCGATACTCCGCACTACTTAGCCAAAAGGCTGCGTGCATGACCATCCCGTTCGAACTATACTTCGGTCTCGTGTACTCGTTTGCTATCGTCAGCATAAGCTTATTCAAGCACGCCTTGCGTTGCTAACTTTTTAGCATCGGTTCCTTCCAACTCAAGTCCGTCGTGGTTCGGCACAAAGGCCTTCGCCTATCAAGTCCGTCGTAGTGGCACAAAGGCCTTCGCCTATTGATCCCGTCCAACCGAGTACTTGTACGAGCTTTTGAAAATATTAGACTTATTGTATGGAACATCCCAAGGCACAAGGAGAGAGAGCGTACACTTCTTTTCTTCCAACCGAGCTTTCAAAACTGAGATAATCGAAATGAAGTCCAAGGACGTAAAGCAGTGCTCTGATACCAATCTGTCACGCCCCGCTCCCGTAGGAGCGATCGTCCTCGCTAAGGCGTGATGCCGCACGGGCCTAGGTTGCGCCCGTGCAAGGCCAAGTCCAGAAACGGCCGATTTGAGTCTAGGCCACAGAGTCGCACAGAGTGTCCCCATTTGCAGCGGAAGTAAAAATGAACACAAGTAGAAGCGAATCCAAATCTCTTTATTGAATTTCAAGAAGTTTACAAGCGGCGCTAGGCCGATATTACAAATCGCTCAAGCTCTCTCTCTGAAAACATAAAAGGCGTGCCAAGTGGCTTACAACGTGGAATGATACATGGCGATGTTCCGATACATTATGTTCTGTATAGGGTGCTTCAGCTTCTTGCAACGTTCCAAGGCCTCAGAGTTGGCTCCGTGCCTTGACACGTTCGATGGAAGCTCCGCACCCGCCGGCGTCTCCTGCTATCCTGCAAGCATACTGTGGGGTTATCAGTACATTGTTATGCACTGGTGGGGAGGCTAGCTCGCCCACAATGCCATCATTACCAAACACGTTCTATTTACTTTTGTGCATCTCTATCATTCATTGTCTTTCTAATCTTGCCTTAGGATCAGTTTTATAGCATATTGCATAGCCTATCTCGTGTTACCGAACTCAAGTGTCGCATGAAAATACATGTACGACTTACCCATACTTACCGTCCGGCCTTCCCTGTTCAAGGTAAACCAAGTTAAACAACAATTCATGTATAATAACATAACACGATTCATGTACGCATTCAATATCGAGTGTGTGTCCATGTCTCGGGTTCTAGCACGTCGTGGGCATGTTCTAGTGTTACGTTTCGAGCATGTTCAAGAGGCACATTTCAAGCATGTTCAGGCATGTTACATTTCCAGCACGTTCATGTTCAGGATGTTACTTTGCAAGCATGTTCAGGAGACACTTGTTCATTTAACTTAGACTACTTTGATTTCAATGCAAGAACTTGCACGTGGATTGCCACCAGCATAGTCCACTTAATCTACATGCACGGGTCGCTGGCTTTACAAGCCATTTAGGACATTCCCCTGTGGCAATTCTCAACTTAGCGTAGGGTGATGGCTGGTACATCCCGTTAAGTCTCTTGAATATACCCTCCTACTTACGTCTCTTGGTGCCCAAGCCCGCACCCAAGCAGCCCGTAAGCGCCGTTGATTCCGTCTAGGCCGGCCACGGTTTACCCCTCCCCCCCCAACGCCCGTGCCGCAGAATCCTTCCACACGACGGCCACGGTATTCCCCCCCATCGCCCGTGCCGTTTGTCCACGACCATTTCGTATTAACTTGTCTTTTACTTAGCGGCTATCTCCGAGCCGTAGGCTAACCCTTAGCCATAATGCGTTAACGACCAGGTTGGCGTCCGTACAGCGCGGGTAGCGAGCCCCGTTGCACGTGCCCGTCATACCTGTCGCTAGCGTCTTCCATGTCTTATCTTTCATGTATTCTTTCTTTTATTTTATTCTTTCACTTGTTCGTATGTACATAGAGTCATTCATGTGTTTGCTTATTCACTCTTTGATTCATTCATTCATGCATTATGCAACTCCCAGTGTGGGAGTCGCCTTGGCGACCCATCGGTCCCATAGCCTTCCAATGTTGCTAAACTCTACTCGGAGCGACTATGTTGATAGCCTTCCCATTTTATTGTTGTAAACCATTCATTGTTTCATTGTTTGAACGTATAAGGGACATGAACGTGGGCTTGTGCCTTAGCACGAGCGTAGAGCGCGGTGCAAGCGTTTCTATAATTGTCGAGTTCTTTTCCATGTTCTAAACAAGCATGCAAGATGGGATTATTCCTTTAGCTAGGTGCGTTGAGTCATTTATTAGCATGCAAGATGTTATCGCCTAGCGATTCTCGTGAATGTGTCCGCATTGTTATGTGTCTAGGCTAAGCACAGACGGGTTCATCGGAGCCACCCACCTTAGCGATGTTTGCATTGGCCGAGCGATACTCCGAGCGCGCCTTTGGAAGTCTAAGTCTGGATTCATCTTGACGGGCCAAGGCAAGTCTGGCATCGATTTGCATCGATACTTCATTGGGTCGAGGCAACTCTTCGGGTCGACGGCTCATTTTTGAGTCGTTGCACACGCCGTTTGGAATCGACGTTCCGCTAGGGCGGAGCGGGTCACTACACCAGGTCCTCAGAGGGACGTAACAAGACATATAATAGCATGCCATATAAACTGAATAAATATTGCTCAAATAAATAAGTCAATCGAATTATAACATGGTCCAATACGCACCTACTGAACGAGCGTACCATCCCCCCAACCAAACAAGGACAGGAGATGGTAAACTAATTCACGGTGACGTATCTTTCCATGCTAAGAATCCAATATGGTATCCGGACCCCAACAAGGTTCAATACCTTCTCATCGAAGTAGTAAGTCACACCTACAACCAAACAAGGACAAGATGTGATGAACTAATCCGCGACAAGTTATTGTTCCAAGCTACGGTCAGATACAAGTACCCAAACCAAAAGTACTCGTACCTAACGGATAGGGTAGCCTACCGTTCTAAGTGATATGTAGTTAAGAACAATCCTTCCTACGCATGGGCCCTGGCTAAATAGGATCGGCATAGTCACCCCATGGGCACCAGAGGCTCCATCAGTAATCATGGGTCATCAACCCCGTATCTCCAGCGGAGAGTCCGGGTCACAAGGGAAGTGCATCGAAGCCCATACGCTAAGGAATTGTCCTCCCCGCCCAATGCCTACTGTGTTGTATCCACAACACAAACCACTATAACCGCTAAGTCAAACTAGCATGCAACTTCTATTAGCGGTTATTCCTATCGCATGGCTTGTACGTACTGGTAGCCAGCCAATCACGTACTTCCGTGTCCTACATGCGACACACAATTTCGTGTTACAACATGTCAAGGCCAATGAATACAACACATAAGGTGGTCCCTTAAATCTAGGTTTAATTTGTAAAAAAATAATACACAGCAGGAAATATAATGAACAGTAAGTTCTAACAGTTATGCCATGTATCACAGTTTATTTTGCATAAAGAAAATAAATAATGCATAAAATATGAGCTAGAATAATTAAACAGCGAATGGCAAGGTGTCTTGCCTGGTAGAGCGCCTGGTGTGCTGCGATAATCACGGTGGCATGAACTGCGACTTTGGTGCAACAACTGTACAATGGGACCTCGGATAGTGGCACGGACAGTTCCAATGGGTCCGGGACGGTCAAATTAGTTAGGAACGATAGGGGGAAGGACAAAATTTGTGAAGGAATGGAAGAATGGAATTTGTCATGGACAGGAGGAAATTCAAAAGAAAAGGATAATAATATATATAGAATTTTTAGAAATCTATTTATAATAATCGAAAACTAGTTTGAGACAACAACTTAATTTTGTTGAAGTGAAATTTTTGGTAAAAGCTATCTTTGAAAACGGTTTAGAAAATAATGTGTCTATAAAATTTCTAAAATAATAATAGTAGCAAATAAATAGTTTTTACAAAATAACAACAATATACAAAATGAAAATGAAAATACTAATAATAATATTAATAAAATATTAAGAATTATAATCATAATAATAGTGACAATGAAATAATAATAGTAATAATAACAATAGTAGTAAAATGATTAATAATAATAATACTTAAAATATTAATAATAATAATAATAATAATAACAATGATAAGGATAATGATAATAATAATACTAATAATAATAATATAATACTAATAATACTAATTTTAATAATTAATAACAGTAACCCAATCTTGAATGTAACCTATCAAACAAAACGGACGTTTAGCAAACTTTAGTAAATAACAAAATGAAAAAAAAATAAAACATTAAGATGAAAGGAAGAGAGAGGAGAGAGAAGCAGAGAGGGGATGGTCGGTCGGGAGAAGGGAGAAGGGCGGCGACGGGTTCGGCGGCACGTCTTCGGCGCTGCCGGAGCGCGGTGCTAGTGGCGGAGTCAAGGCTGCGAAAGGGTTTTGGAAGAGGAGGCGGAATGGAAAGCTGGAGAGAGGAAGTCGGGGGGGTTTGATCGGAGGCGGCGGTTTTGGTCGACGGCGGAGGGTTTCAAGTCGGAAGAGGGTGGCGGAGCTAGCGGCGGCGGATCTCGGGGTTTGGGTGGTTCGGCACGCGGATGGCTGGGGAAAAGGGGAAGTCGGAGGAGCGGGTGACGGCGGTGGTGTCGAGAGGCGAGCGGCGGACACGGGCGGACGGAGTCGGAGGAAAGTAGGGGTTTTCGGTGGGGCTCGGAGTCGAGCGCCGGTGGTGGCGCGCCTCCGGGTTTCAGCGGACGCTGAATCGAGCGGCAGTCGGGACCGCTCGGCTGATGGAGGCGACGGGAGCACGGACGAGGTTGTCATCGCTCGATCGGTTCCGGTAAGTGGTGGTGGTGTGTTGGTTTTGTTTTTATTTTGGGTGGTGGTGTGTGTGCTCGGTGATGGTGGTGGTTTGCCGTGAATTTGGCCGGAGTTTGGGCCGGGTTTTGAGGGGACGATGGTGGCGGTGATAGTCTGGTTGGTCGGAGGGCAGGGAACGGCGATAGTCGGGGTTTGGTGATAGTCTGGTTGGGGATGGTGGCATGGAGGCTGGGAGTCGGAGAGTTGCGAGGGTGCTGGGGAGTCGGGGTTTGTGGTCGGACTGGTGGTGGTTTCGGTGACGGAGTTTCTTTGGGAGTCTCTGTGAGGAGGAGCGAGGTGGACGATGCGTGGGTGATGTCGATGGGTGGCTGCGGTTTGGGCCGGAGCGGTGGCGCGGTGTGGTGGTAGGGTGTGGAGTCGTCGAGGGGGAAGGGAGCTGTGGCTAGGTGGTTTGGTGGCTGGACGGGACAAAGCTCGGTTTAGGTTTAGGATTTGGTGTCGGGGTGTGTCCGACACGGAAACATAAATGTATATGTACATATATTGGACTAAGAACGGGGAGGGGACACGGACACGATGCACGGCACGTTGTAGATGGTAGAAATATTTGTGGATGTGAATTGTGGAGAAATTAACAAAAGTTGGAGAAGTACCTTTTTATAGGATGTGGGAATTCCCAATTGGATAGGAACTAGGAATAGTTTAAACCCAAAATAGATAATCCGTAATTTAATTTAAATCAATTTAAACCCAAATCCAATCCAAATCCAATTAAATCTATTTAAATTTCCTTAGTTTAAAATCAAATCAATAAATCAAATTTTAATTATTTAACAATTTAAATAAATATATTGTTTCAAATCAAGGTTTAAATTGCCACCATAATTTTGAAATATACTTTTCCAAAAATACTATAAATAATAATTTCGAAAATTACATTATTAATTGTCAAAATAAAATAATAATTAAGTACAAAATATGTATGCACAGATATTATTTACAAAAATACACTTTTCTAGCATACCCTTTTATTAGAATATATTTTATTAATATAACTGCCTAAAAAGGCTTTTCAAAAATAAAAATATAAATTTTGAATTTTTTGATAGCTAAAAATAATTATTATATATATTTTCTTGAAACAATAAAAATAGGAAACATATTTTTCCAAAAATGTGTACGCTCGCACATATTCGCACTCGTCGAGCAATCACGAAAAATAAAATTTCGTGCGCGACGTACAATACGACTACGTGTCGTACAAATACAAATTTTAAATCGGTACCAAATTTAAATAAAATAAATAAAAAAATAGTAGAAATTTAGGGGGTTTACACATGATTTGCGGGCTAAGAGTTTATCTCGAGGTACATTTGAGAATTGGAAAATTTTAAAAAAAAAAGGTGATAGCTTATTATGAAAATTTAGTTGTGCAAAATTAGATATAATGAAGGTTATTTGGAATTTATTTAAAAGAAATTAAACTTTAAGTTATGATTAAATACTTGATGGAGTATCTTGAGATTTTATTTCAAAATTGTTGAGGAATTTGAAATTTGAAATTAGATCATATATTGATAGAGAACCAAGAAGCAAGCAGGTCACCCTAGTGAGATAGAAGTATTCTACATTAGATTGTCATGCCACCTATGATTATGATATTGCAATTACACAATTATAGTAGTCATCGACCAAACCGATGAACATATCTTGACCCACTTGACCTTTCCACAAATCTAGATCTTTTATTCGTGGCCATCTATTTGTTTGAAACTTAGAAATGATTAGAATCATTCCCTTGACCATACCTTTATGAGACTATTTTCTCTCTAGAAACTGTGTCCCTAACTTATTTTTACCTCGATCTACAAGATCCCATTAATTATCTTCATTCGTGCCCTAACCTTTTATTTTGGTGCATTAATTAGTACCTTATGAAAACCCACTTTCTATTTTGATCATGCGGCGTTCCCTATCGTGACTTTGATATTTGGAGCACAACACTCGACTTTTCTTTTCCACAAATCTCACACGCAAGATGTAGACGACTCCACCTTCATGTAGGTATATTGTGTCCCACCAAAACACGTCCCCTTGTACTCTATTTTTATGGTACGACTTCGGATCATAAAGACTAAACTATAACCATTACCATGATACCAAATTAATTCCTGACTTCAATTAGAAATTCAACCATGACTCAAATTCTTCGACCCAATACACAATTGTGATATACTAAATCCCTTAAGTGCTAAATCTTGTGTTTTATCTTGATTGCTTAACTATTGTCCTTTTATTTTCATGTCATATTTTGATTTACTTGGACGCATAACATCTTTTTGCAATATTAGCAACCCCTACTTCACTCCCTTTCAATTGAACTACTTCACTTATATTTACTATGTTTCCTCCGTGGTTATGCAACCTTTTCTTATATGATTTCCATGTACAATTATGGAACTGAATCATGACACCCTTCGGTTAAAGAGGAAGTAGATTAGAAAGATTATTGTTATAGTTAAATAAAATAATTGTATGATTGGATAATATGAGTAAATTTTGCTATTTGGTGAAATTAAGAAAAGGTGATATTATCTTTTGAAGAAATGGGATGTTCGAAGGATAGTACACTTGCTAATTACAAAAATGATCGAGGAATTTATCATGATGCCTGTGGAGAATTTTACAATAAAAAAAATGAGTACGAAATCCTTAGATTTGACTTGACTTTGGAAATTGATTGAAAGTTTTGAACTTCAACTCCGAGGAAGGAATGAACCTTGAGGATAGAATTTTGAAAAAAAAATATCGATAAATTGAGGATTTGACCTTTCTGTGTTGATGAAAGATAGAAATCTATTTTCCGTTAAATTAAGGTGATTGAAGGATTACTAAATTTTAATTTTCGGAAAAAAAAGGGGGGGTATATCGATATTCTTTTTACCGAACCCAAAAGTATTGACTTATCGAATTTCTATCGTCGCGATATTTGATTAGATATATGAAAATAGTGGAAACTCAAAACTTTTGTGTAGTGATTGTTGAAGACAAAAACAAGATTTCAAGGAATGATGGTTATAAACCTTGAGAGGATTAATAAAATATATAAAAAGTTGAATATGAAAGAGGATAGATGATTATGACGATGTCGAATGAAAGTTAAAATTTTGAGATAGTGATCATGATTTTGAGACAAAGGAAGTCCTTGCCTATCGGATGTTACAAAATTATCATTTTTGTCGTTGGATGGTAGAGGGGATCAAATTCGATACTGATAGGTTGTCATAAGATATTTTCTAAACTATATCTTGGAATTCATACTTCCTAGTTATCCAATTTGCAGTTATTCGTAATTATTGCCTTTTATTGGAAACTTTTTCTCCTTGTCAAATAAATTGATCGATTTCTTATCGGTAAACTCCTTTCCATCCCCTTCGCCCTACCTACCCTAATTACTCCTAAATTTCGAGGACGAAATTCTTTTAAGTTGGGTAGGATGTAAAACCCCTAAAAAAATTTACTATATTTTTATCAACTTTGGTCCTGATTTAAAATTTTTGTATTGTACGTCGCATAGTCGTATTGTACGTTGTACGCAAGCGGCGTATTCGTAAATTGATCGACGAGTGCGAATATGTGTCGAGGTATATATGTTCAAAAAATATTTTTATTATAAATTTATTTTATATAGGAAAGTACATGTTCAAATAAATGTGATAATTATTTTATTTTTGAAAAGAGTTATTTCGTTCTTCGTTTAAAAATAAATAGTGATTTGGAAAATTTTGGTTTATATAAGATATATTCTAGATATTTGCGGAATTTGAAATTTGTATAGTAACATATTTTTGTTATTTATAAAAAGCTACTTTATGATTTAATATTTAAGTAATTACCTTGATTTTTGAAATTAATTAATGTTATATTTTAATATTTATGAAAAAGACATTTAAGATTTTGTTCTATTTAATATTTGGATTATTTTGCATAATTTAAATTAGAAAAGATTTTATGTGAATTTGAATTAAATGAAGGTTATATCTAACTTTGATTTGGATTTGAACGATTAAAGTTTAAATCAAATTTCAAATTTAATATGATATTATCTATGGAGATTTAAATCCGCCCAATCCCTATCCAACTGAAAATTCCCACATCCTATAAATAGGCAGGTACTCATCCATAATTATTTTTACCCCATCGTGCATCGTGTCCGTGCCTCCCATCCACTATATCTTCCCCAATACAAATACATCATAATCTTCGTCTCGTCCGACAAACCGGACGTCCAACCTTGCCGTGTCGAACCCATCCCGACACGACAACTAACCCTAAGCCCTGCCCCTGTTTCGTCTCGCTACATCGACAACATTCCTCCAACTCCGCCACCTCCTCCATGTCGTTTCGGACAACCGTCGCTACGATCCCCGAACCCGTCATCACCCCTTTCCGGCACTCCACCACCACCGTAACCCGGCCTTCGACCATCTTCACCACCGTCCCCCCGCCATCATCGCCGCCACCACCCAACCACATGCATAATCACCACCATCCTGGCTCCAACCCCGACCGAACCAGCCGCTACCATGACACGCCCAATCCACAATTACCAGAAAGATAAACAATGAAATAAAATCCCTTACCTAATCATCACGCCACCACCAGTAGCCTCGATCCACCACTCCGGCCAGCACTACGCTCTTCCCCGTCCGAGCACCGCCCTCGGCGACTGGTGGCCGCGCCCACGGAGAACCCTCCGCCATCGCATGGCCCTTCAGGTCCCGCACCCGCAAACCGACCCCGTCGTCGAGACAAACGACCGAAGCTGCACCGCACAGGAATGGCCCACAGCCCTCCGGTCGAAGCCGCGTGGTATTGCCTCCTCCATGAGCGCGCCACCCCGCGAGCTCCGCCTCTGGCCGTCGCCGACCTCCGTCCCACATCCCAGTGTCCGCACCCCTCTCCACCGCCTCTTCCCCCAACGGCGCTGTCATCCGCCGCGCCTGAGTCCAGCGCCGCCCAGATCTACGGCCACCGTCGAGCCGCAAGGGCGCAGCCGAATCCACCGCCGACCCGTCGCCGCGCTTCGTCGCCGACGAGCCGACCGTCGCCTCTGGTGAACCCCTGAAACCCACTCCTCCTCTCTTCTCTCTCTCTTTTATTTTTTTTACAAGTGAACTGACTTCACTTGATAGTGTTGATTATTATGCATTATTTCTTTTTTTTTATTTTCGTTTGCTGTATTGATTGTTATCATTATTAATTTATTATTATTATTATTTATTAAAGAGGAATAAGCTATTAGAATGTTTATTATTATTATAATTATTATTATTATTATTATTATTATTATTATTATTATTATCATTATGGTTTATCATTATTATTATTATTATTATTATTATTATTATTGTTATTAGATTATTATTACTGTTAATTATTATTAATGTTTTTATATCATTTGTATTATTTTGATACTTGTGTTATAATTATGATTTTATTAAGTATATTATTCTGTTTATTAAATAAATTTGATAATTAATATTTTTCAAAATACATCTTGACAAAATTAGGGTTTAACCCTAAACTGTTTTTAAAGTACCATTTAAAATATTTTGACAACTTAGAGTTTTGACTAAAAAGATTTATTATTTTAAGTATTTTTCTGGACTAATAAAAAATGTATTTTCACAATTTACATATATAAAATATTTTTAAGTATTTACGTAGAATTATTTTTCAAGTATATTATGAAATATTTTCTAAAAATAGGACACGTGTCTCTTCGCTCAAACTCTCTTCGAATTATTTCCCTTTACTCATAGCTAATCGTGCTTCTCTATTTTCGTGCAACTTCGGACCATTACACCTCGAACATGGCTATCGGACAATCAAGACTTGTCGAAATATTGCACCATACCAGGCGACACACCAGGCAAGACACCTTGCCTTTACTGTTTAATTTCTTGCTCAATATCATGCATGTTTTTTTTTATGTTGTTCTTTTAAAACTATATATAGATTCAAATTATTATATTTTATGCAATTGGCTTAGAGTTAAGGGCCTACCGTCAAATTTAGTGTGTCTTATTGACTTGTCACGATTGTACACGAGTTGTGTGTGAGAGTTATGAGTACCATTTAGAGGTCACTTGCGTGTGGACTGATCCCCCGTGCGCGTGCGTTAGGATATAACTGCCAATAGATTGTGTAGAAGACTTGGCAGTTATTAAGGATTAAACAGTGTCGTGGAGTCGACACATGTATAGTATCATTGGGGGGAGGGGACAGCTATTAGCGTAGGGGCTACATTTATTTTTACACACATTTTGGGCCGAGGGTGACTCTTATGAGCACTACCTTCTACCCAGGGCCGATAGCGTCTCGTATGAGCGCTGCTTGACGGCCACTCTCTATTACTTGCTTGCGTGAATCCGTTACAGCCCCTGCGTAGAACGTTGTCCTCTAAATTGTAATTCACATAGAATGGTTAGGAGCCTTTACTCATGCATACTTTTCTGTTGAGCTTTTATTATTTAGTTTGTTGGCATGATATTATGTGTCTTGTTACGTCCCTCTGAGGACCTGGTTATCTCGCCCAGTGTGTGTTCTTGTCTTTCGCAGGTGTTCTAGTCGTGGCCATGATCATCACTATCTCTTCGAGGATAATTGTACTTTGATCGCCTTCGCTTCGTCCGTCAAACTTATTACATTTTCCATGTATTTTTTCTTACTTGTTGGTAGTGGATTTGTCTCCGCCCAACATATTTGAATCAAGAAATTTTTTATCATTATATGATATCTTTTTATTTTATGTGGATGAGATTAGTTATGGTTCTACTGCATTTTACAGCTTACGTATATATACTATACGGCTGGCATGTCTACGTTCATAGTCCTATGTATTTTGGGACTAGGGCGTTACATGCGCCATCCCCATCATCATCATCACAACCAAAAGAACCACGACCACACCCTTACCTTTCCCCACCGCGCCTGTGCCCGGTCTTCTCTTCCGCGTGCCGCCGCGAGCTCGCGTCCACCCCTCTTCGTTGCTAAAGCAGCCTCGAGCCCAAGCCCTCCAGATCCCATGCCTGCGGCCGCTCCACATCGCGACCGCCTTGCTGCCACCCTGCGTTCGGCCATCCCACAGGACACAGCCGCCCTACTCGGTACTCCCACTGCCACGTCGAGTTTCCACCACCTCTCGGGAGTCACCGCGACCCCCGTCTTTCCCAACCGGCACGCCGAGCCCGAACATTGACCCCAACGACCGAGCCTCCACCTTTCGCCCAGCCGCACCGGTGACCGCTGGTCCTCCAGCGCCTTTCCCTGCGCGACTCGTGCACCCAACGCTGGAGCTCTGAAGAACCTCCACCGGTGCTCGCCTCCAGAGCCTGTGGCCACGCATCCCGTGCCGAACCCCGGCCGTCGCCTATTGGACCGAGCGCCAACCTCGGTGAGTAATTCTCTTCCCCTCCCTTGAATCCCCAAATTTCATTCTCTCTCCTTTTGTGTTCGAATGGAGACATTATCAGTTGATAGGGATAAGGACTAATAATGGTTATTATTATTATTAATGTTACATTATTAGTATCATTAACTTTGTTATTATTAGTATTATTATTATTAATTAATTAATTCTATTACTACTATATGGAATGGATTGGTAGTATTGGGAACAAACGAAAGGAACTCCACTCACCTCCCTTTCCATTACTTTTTCCTCTATTCCTCTGTCACTGTGTGCTTTATTTTATTTTTTATTTATTACTTTTATTTATTTATTTTCTGGGGTAAAGAAATCTCAAGATGAGCTATAAAAAAATTATTATAAGTTTCAATTGGGCATTAAGAATATATTTTGGGCTTAAGGCCGTTATTTTGTTTAAATAATTATATATGTATATTTGGATTATTTGGGCCTACAGGCCATATCCAAATTATTTGATAACTATATTTGCATATTTTGTGCTTAGGCTAAAAGCCAGCTGAGTTATTCTAAATAATACTTTGGGATAATTTATACGGCTATATTTTCAACAAGTAATATGTAAGCATTTTAATAATATTTACAAAACCTATATTTCGGCTTTTAGATAAGTTGGTTATTTAGTTGGGCTGGTAGTAAGTGTTAGTAAGAATTTTATATATTTGCAAATTTTGGGCTGCCTTCTTATTGGGCCTATTGGGCTCAGATTTTGGATTAAATGTGATATTAATAATTAGACCGCTATTCAATATTTTGGGTTTTTAAGATCTATATTTGGTTTAAATATTAAATGTATATATATAAACATTTTTTGTTAATTTTGAGTCTCTAATATTTAGTTAGATTTTATTTATTTGGGCCTGTGGGCCTTATCCAAATTATGTGATAAATATATTTGCATATTTTGGACTTGGGCTTATAATAATATAAATACTTTTAAGATAATAGTTATATAAAAGAATATTTAAATAGAGTTGATAAGAAAGTATTTTTATATAAGTAAATCTTAAATGAGTTTTTGAATATTTTGTAATTGGGCTTATATTTTAAATAAATAGAAATCTATATGTATTTTCTTAAATGGGTTTCAAATATTTATTATGTTTAAAATAATTTCTAAATAAGTGCATAAATATTCTTCTAAGTAAAAATATATGTTCCTCTAAATAAGAATTATCTTTTCCTAGATCCAATTCCTTTATTCTTGGCCGTAACTAATCTTGCTATTTCTTTTGTTAACTTTGGACTTCTTCACATTGACCCCAGCCAATCAGACGATTCTGGACTCAATAGAATTATCGGTTTCACCAGCTATGGACCCCAGGTGAGTACAGTTTATTATCTGTTTTTTGATATAGATCTTCACTATATTTCATTGATTGGCCATTGGTTATGTGAGTTTATATTCTATTATATATTGTTGAGTCTGGAATGAGAAGTACCAAGGATGTGTGATCCGACCGTAGACATTGTTTATTTTTATGCAAGTAGACCTCGTAAACATTGTTTATTTTCATGCAAGTAGACCTCGTAGATATTGTTTATTTTCTGCAAGTAGACCTCGTAGACATTGTTTATTTTCTGCAAGTAGACCTCGTAGACATTGTTTATTTTCTGCAAGTAGACCTCGTAGATATTGTTTATTTTTCGTGGAAGTAGACCTCGCGGTGTAGTGTCCCAGACTGATCACATATCAAAGGTACTTCTAACAGTTGGGAATGTATTTTAGTTTATTTACTTTCTATTGATTTTCCATCTTTTCTCACGTCTTTTTGCTGTTTGTTTTCAGAACATATAATTGATGTCTAACCTTTGTTGTATAGTCATTTTCATTTATTGAAACTGCATTCAGTGAATTGTACTCGTTCCATCCTGACTGGGTAACTCAACATTTTTTAGGTTAGCCGCGACTACGCTTAGCATTGGAAAGACGGGTGTACCTGTAGGCCAAACCTAGAGGCTAGTTAAATAGTTTAGTATTCAAGTAGTTGTCTTTTTATAATTTTGTGAGACATCGTACCTTGTATTCAAATATAAATCTCTGAATATTGTAATTAAATTTAGTTATTGTGAATGAGCATTATTTGTGATTTTGAGCATTGTGGTTATACAGCGTTCTACCGCCGACACTGCGGCGTAGGCTGGCTTGGACATGCACTCGCATCCGTTTTTAAAAAAAAGGGTGCGAGTCGTGACAAGTTTTTTTGGTGGCCCAAGCAGGTCAGTTTTCACAATTCATGCGAACTCGTGATAGTACTTAAGTTAGACGTACTATTGCGAGCTTGCGACTAGGAAATGCTCATTCACAATTAGGATTAATTTGATCTTTAGGAGGATGGCTAGGACTAGGAGTCCCTAAATTAATTTGACTACTGGGTAGTTAAGGTTGCTACGTAGGCCACGTGATTTAGCTAAGAATTTATTAATTCTAAAACACTATTAGGCAACTGAGGGAATTTCCATAGATGCACTATTGCATTTTATATGACGAAAGGATCCAAGGTGGGTAGACTTTCGCTGGTAAATTGGGACTTCCTAGAATCCAACCTTGATCAATTGTTTTGCTCTTTTTAACTATTACCATATCATAAGCCCGAGTTGCCTATTTATTTCACATTTTGACATGAGGAATTACCTTTTATGATTTCTAATTTGTTGTCCAAATATGAATCTCAAGTTAGTTATTACATTAAAGTTTTCCCCTCTATCATTGGGTATCCACAAAATGGGATTATAATATTTATACTTCTTCTGTCTTCAATAATTTTCCTAATCAATCTTTCTATTTTCAAGAATTGGGACTGTTATGACAGATACTTACTTTTTTCTATCTTGCTCGTTTGTGCAATTTTATATTTTGCTTTCTCTAACGTCGTCATATCGTACGGTCCATATTGCTTATTAATTTCTAATCTTCGTAATAAGTCATTTCTCTAAAAGTCAATATTCCCCATGGAGTTTGAGCCTAACATGATTCATTATCCATATCTCTATTTCGAGTTAGATTTGTTGGAATTCGAGATGTATATAAGTTTTCCCTCAAATCTACGAATATTAGAGAAACAGAAATTAAACTTGTATTTACTAGTCTTCGATCATTTTTTTCTAACCGATCATATAATTTTCAAAATGAATACTTTTACTTCAAGTATAGATACTAGATATTTCCTATCATGATCGAGTTGTTTGAATTTTGAAACTTCTTTGAAAAAAAATCTTATAGGCAGAATTTGGAAGAATATTCGATGACCTAAAATGGCAAGGCAGTTGCGTGCTGACGGGACTTATTGAATTATTGAGACGACGGGTTCACTGCAGCCAGCAGCGCACTGGCGTGGCATGACCCCTAAGTTAAAGTAATTCCAAGTAGGAATAGATTATCGAGTATAAAAAACAAACTATGCCTTGTTTGTTTAATATGCGAATATCGGATAGAGCCGATAGGGTATTTGATACCGTATCCTTACTTGAGTCATGGAACCAAGAGTTAATTGCAGCCATATGTACACTGACGAGGCATAAATTTGCGATAAAATGATTTCGGATAGGCTTACGATTTTCGAATACCATAGAGGCTATGTCTTTATGGGCATATGACTATTAAGTTTCCAAATTAATTTGTGCCTTATTTCTAGTTGTCGTCTTCTCAGTAAACTGGTTGTTCTTCCTTTCTTCTTATCTTTCTGTTTTCGAATCATCATTTTTTTTACCTATTTTGGTTTCCTCCCACTAGGTTCCTAAACGTATCTAGATTTTGTTCTAAAACTAGTGCCTAAATGATTACAGAGAAAGAGTTAACCGTATCGAAACGATTTTGATTTGATCTTTCTTAAAAAGATTTCGATCGCGACTAGACTACTTTTATTTCGATCGAGTCAATTCGCATATTTCCTAGAATTTGATTCTATAATCGTGCCTAAACAATTTTGCTTAACTAGTCGATCGTGCCCAAATGATTTTAATTTTAATCGTTCTTAAATAAGTTTGACCCTGACTAAACTATTTGACTGTAATCATAATCGTGCCTATATTTCAAATCAATTATTGCTAATGTTTAAATTTTATTCCATTGTGATCATGACTATTTTGATCATATTCATGCTCGTGCCAACTTTTAATTTGATCGTTGACCATGCCTACATAATTTCAAATTAGTGGTTAATCGTGCCTAATGATCTTTTGTTAATCCTATTTTGGTTCTATCCTTAAGCATGCTTAGATTTTAACCTTGATTAGATCCTTGACCATATAATTTGGTCATATCTTGATCGTACCTAAAACGATCAATCGTGCTAAACCAAATTCCATGATCATCCTTAAATAAAAATTTAATCGTGACCCAAAGTTTTGAATATTTTGGATCATGCCAAGGGTGTTAGAAAATTTTATTGTACCCTGTTGATTCATGAGATGAAGAAGATAAATTAAATTGATTGTGGAAGCGTACTTGAATCCATTGTCTTTGCTTGACGGATCTTGAAGCAAACGTCTCTTTATGGGGTTTGATCTTCCAACCCGCTACGACCCTTAATAACAAAGATGAAATCTTTGTTCCTCTCTTTGTTGATGGGGATACAGAAGAGAATAGAGAAACCCTCTCTTTGGTGGCCGTATGAGTTGGGGACCATAACCCTAATGAATACACATATATATAGATATGTGTGTTGTAATATTTCTAATTTGGCCCCTCATCAAATTAGAATTATCTCCGATATCTACACATTAAGTCCATGACAATTATACCCTTAAGCCAATTTTTCAAATAGACCACTTTAATTTGGCTTAATTATTTAGATAGCCCAAACACAATTAATTTTACATGTGTGGCCCCATAATTATTGAATAATTCCAACAATCTCCCACTGGGCCACATATGTAACCTTATAATTGTGTTAACCTTAGTGACCTCATAAATTGCTATCTTAATCCTTAGGGTATATCCGGACAATCTCGTCCATTAACCATATCAACATAGGATCAAAGCGGCCTTCGTCACATATAGCGTAACTAAACCATCAATGGTCACATATACCAATATAGCTAAACGATATAGATCAATCATGGATGCGTAGCATGGAAATTACACGCAATGTGATCAATACATGTCTATTTCCAACTGGTCCTCCTTAACTTTAATGAGATCAATACTTTAACATAATGAAAACAGAATGAACTGAATTTCCATATATCTGATCAGATAAATATCCAAAATACTTTAATACATAAATGTGTCCAAAACCAAATAGCACCCAAATACATAAAATACAAACTCCCACTATATTGTCATATTCTTAATTAACACTTATATGAGCAGTATGCTCATGAAAGATCCTGGGTGATAATGCTTTTATGAGCGAATCCGCTAACATGGAGTTTGTCCTAATGTGCTATATGAACACTATAACCATTCTGAATTCTTTCCTTCATAACTAGAAACTTTATGTCAATATCATTTGACTTATACAAGTTTCTGTTGTTATTGGAATACAGTACTGCTGATTTATTGTCACATCATAATTTCATGTGGTCTTTTAACACCGTACTGTAGGCACAGCCTTGTGACAATTTCGCGACCATATTCCCTGAATAGATACCCCACAGCATGTTATAAACCTTGCTTTCATGATGGAAGAAATTATGAGTGCATGTTTGACACTCATCCAAAATATATCTCCATTAGTCAGCATAACCTGATGTGGATCTCCTGCTGTGTTAGCATCCAACAAAATTAGAGTCGGAATACCTTATGATCTCCAGAATTATTCCATCTCCTACAAAGAGCATATAATTTCTTGTTCTCTATTAATTACTTAAGTAGTTTGGCTGCTACCCAATGATCCATCCATATATGCTTAAATATCTGCCTAACATCCGAATTATGTACGTAATATCCTGTCGCGTACATACTTGTGCATACAATAGACTCCTTACAACTGATCATGAAGAAAAAATCTATTGTATTTTCTTAATTTTAAGGCTAACCTTAGGGCACTTATTTGAGACCGAATTTGTCTCCTTTAACGAGATGTGTCACCTGGTTTTCATTAAATACTTCAATCAATATACAAAACCAGAAAGTTATTTCTATTCCACTGAACTTGTGATACACACAATCTTCAACAGTGTTCATCTCAAAACCAAACGAGATAGTTACATGTTAAAACTCAAAGTGTCTTTGACGAGAAGCCTGCTTGAGTCCATAAATAGATTCTGTCAGTTTGCGAACCATATTCTTTGGGTCTTCTGACACAAAGTTTTCTGGTTGCACCATATAAATTATTTCGTCAATGTTACCATTGAGAAATACCGTTTTGACATCCATTTGATGTAGCTCAATATTAAAATGTACAACAAGTACTATGATTGGTTTCAAAGAGTCTTTCAAAGAAACCGAAGAGAAAGTCTCTTTAATAAACAATCCCTTCCTCTTCTCTTGAGGTTGTTGAGTTTGTTCCTCAGAAACAATTACCTTATCTTGAATGGGGGTGCCTTTATGTTGTCTTGTTGAGGTAGCTCAACATCGACTTATAGAGGTAATTCGACATTGTCTTATTGAGGCTCTGAATTCACTTCTTGATCAATGACAGGTGCAGATTCTTGCACATCGTCAAAAGTGATAGTAGAAATCGCAATCGATTCCTCCGCAAAGACAATATCATTGACTTTATTTCTCCCCAAACTCAACATCCTCAAAAAATATTACACTTCTTGTCTAAAATTTTTTTATTTTTGTATTTAGTACCACGTGGTTCCATATGCAAGATTTCTTTATAGGATACAATAGTTTCAAGTGATAATAGCATGTCACGAACATTTAAAAAAAATAAAAAAATACCAATATTATTTTGAATTTAAAGATAGATCAAACTTTATTGTTCCCAAATGAACAATGATAAATAAGATTGTCAAACAAAAAAAATTGAAACTAAATTTCGTCTAGAAGACGGTACAATAAAAACTTTAGATAAAATTGTCTATCAAATCCAATAATAATAATATCCAAAATTTGTCCTATTGCATCCACTTCTACCGACTTGCCGTCTCCCACATAGATGTGTCTTTCACCATCAATTGGCTTTCGGTAGATCTGGCAATCCTGCATAGAAACACTGATGTGAGTAGTTGCACCAAAATCTAATCACCATGTTTTTCTTAATACTGAAGCTAAATCATACCAAATTAAGAAATGTACCTTTCTTTACACACCATGCGTGGTACTTTGTACATTCTTTCTTTACGTGTCCTGGCTTACCACAAAATAAACAACCATTAGTGTCACGCTCCAGAACCAGAATACTGGAGAGCGGGGGAATGACTCAGCCAGCTACGTATTACGGGTAGATGAATACCGTATAATACGATCAATGCTGTCTAACCAGACGAGGGGGTGCATACTACATGAAAGTCTTACTATGGTCACTTCACATCTATTGTCTCAATCATTCAAACAAGAAGCAAAAATAGAGAACATATAAGATAAAGCAGTAAGACGTCCCAAACGCTTAGTCAAAATGTTCTTGAGATCTGGCTTTACAAAACATAGCCAGATGATATGGTACCATATACACAATCGTTATCAGCTGCAGTCTGACTTAGTTACAATTATGTAAAAGTAAGTACAAGACAATTCGACTAACATGTCGGTACCAAACGGCTAAGTATAAAGTAAATAACAAAACGAGCGGTGGAGTAAGGAACCCACTCGAGTCCTCCTGCGATCATTCCTCTAGTATTGACCATCTTGGAGGTAGAAGTAAGCTGAGTCCTCGGGAACCGGCTCTAAATCTGGCCATGCAAAACCAGAGAGGTTAGACCTCTAATAGCAAGTACCACAAGGAAGCACGATATGAAGGATTAAACCAGTAAGTAATATAATATAATATAATAATAGATCTCTGTTTTCTACTAGGATTCACATAACATCACGACACTTCGAACCAACCTACCAACCAAACAAGGACGGAAGTTGGCCCGTCATGTCCTGATATTCTGATCATCTCAGTTAGGCAACAGAGTAGGTACAGTACGCAAACAAATCATCTTGAACGGCCAATCAACTCCTACGGCTTGCTATTGTGAGTCCCAAGTTATCCTGGACTTATGCAAATAGGGATTCCTCAGTTCTTACTATGTGCGAGCAAGGCTAGTCTATCCAGTCAATCAATTGCGCCAATCATGAATTAGACGAGTCCCAGCGGGACGCCCGTCATCAATATATAATATACAATAATAATATAAGCAGATACCGCTCCCTGCCCGTGTGGCAGGTTTACAGTATCTGTGGGAACCAGCCGGCCTGTCGGGCACTACTAGTCCCAAGAGGGCTGCCATGTAAGAACTCGGAGATCCATTCTCTCCATGCAATCATTATTTTATTTAACTTAATAGTCTCTACGTTGAGTGAAATCCCATGCCGTGGATCATGGTCATTCAAATGAGTACTTTCGTATGGGGTACGATATGCGCAACTCTACAATGATACCCGTGCGGCTAGGTTGTAGGTCTTACATTGCGTAATACAACAATCAAATCTAACCACGGAGTAATCATGCCTTGACCATAAAGTACACATACTGCTTTGTAGAAAAATAAATAAATTGAAGCCTGCACATGCCTGTATGTCAATATTCGGGATCGGCTAATCGATTACAATAGTTCATAACATGAACGTGTCTCATTCATTTAATTCAATAAGACGACTAGCCAGTCTCTTAGTTCCAACTAGGAACGCATGATCAATTTTAGTCAAGATAACCATTATTATCAATGGTGACAAGGCATGAAGGTCAATTTGTATTAAATGGGGTCGAGTCTATAACTCTCAGGATTAAATTCCAGTCTCACTGGGTATCCATAAACCAATCAAGACACATGGCACGTTCCACACAACCATATGTATTAAAAATATTAACATGCTAAGATTATCGAGTTCATAAAAAAAAGCGTAAGGATATAATAGGAGAATTATCATGCCACCATTAAATAAATAAATTATAGAGCAAATAGAAACACCCAGGTCAGGAAGTCACGCCATCAAGTCTATGCTAAGGCCAACAAGTCATGCCAACAAGTCTATGCTAAGGCCAACAAGTCACGCCAACAAGTCTATGCTAAGGCCAGCAAGTCACGCCAGAATCGTACGCGTAAAAAGGGTACGCCAAGTTAAGTAGGAAGGAGTAAGCGTATAAACAGCGTGAGCGTGAAAAGTGGTTCACATTGGCACGCACAGCGTGAGCGTGAAAAGTAAGCGTGAAAAAGTAACTCACGTACGCACAGCGTGAGCGTAAAAAGCGTGATAAGAAATTCACGCACGCACAGCGTGAGCGTGATAAGAAATCCACGCACGCACAGTGTGAGCGTGAAAAGAAATTCACGCACGCACAGAGTGAGCGTGAAAAAGCGTGATAAAAAATTCACGCACGCACAGCGTGAGCGTGATAAGAAATCCATGCACGCACAGCGTGAGCGTGAAAAGAAATTCACGCACGCACAGAGTGAGCGTGATAAGAAATTCACGCACGCACAGCGTGAGCGTGATAAGAAATTCACGCACGCACGCAAAGACGTAAGCGTAACTCAAATGTCACGCACGCACGTAAAGACGTGAGCGTAACTCAAATGTCACGCACGCACGTAAAGACGTGAGCGTGACTCAAAATTCACGCTAGCACGTAAGAACGTGAGCGAGACTCAAAATTCACGCTAACACGTAAAGACGTGAGTGTGACTAAAAATTTACGCTGGCACGTAAGAACGTGAGCGTGACTAAATCTCCCGAACTCCAATCTTATGGAGCCTTCGTTCTAAGCCAGAAATGAGGTTCCCATGGTTCAGAATGGTGAAGAATGAGAAGCTCTGCCACATGAAACTATCTATTTTGAAAGCACGCCAGGTTGGGAGATCAAAATCCATGAACAACCGAAAACACAACAACTTAGATCTGTAAGAAACGAGCCAAGGAAATCAAAAATGCTAAGTAGTAAACTCTCTTAGAATCACAAGAGGAAGACAAATGAACCATAAAAATGGGTGAAGGAGAAGCAAGATGTACTTGCCTTCTCCTGGTAGGTGGAGAGAGTGAAGAGGAAGAAGAAGAAGTAATGGTGAAGGAGAGTTATGAGGAGAGAGAAGGAGATGGGGGCTTTAAATGGGAAAGGGTGGTGGTAGGTGGGTTTATTGGGTCGGGTTTATTTGGATCCATCCAAGGCCAACCCGAAAGCAAAGCAGAGAGGTTAAAAGCAGAAAATAAAATGCAGGAATAAAATTGCAGGAAATAAAATGCAGATAATTAATTAACATAAAATTAAAGGAATTTAAATACAGGATAATACATGATAAATATTAAATAAATATATATGAGTTGTATATGTATAAAAATATGCATTCTGGGAACGGGGAGTGACATCTCTATCCACCTTAGAAAAATTCCGTTCTCGGAATTTCAAATCCAAGCAGGATAGAAATATCAGAGCTAAACTAATCCAAGCAATTCTAGTGATCAAGCAATCGTTTTTACCATATCAAAAGCAAGTACTATATATGTAAATTCATCATTCTACGATATCAAGTAGCTCTACCCATAAGGTGATAAGCATGAAGAATCAGGACAATCAAGGTATACAGAAAAAGATATCATCCTCACGTTCCCACATTGACCCTCCCAAGGAGTGATGACCCCAAGCAACACGGACAAGACTAATTGTTCGGTTCTTGAGTATCTTCTCTCTTCGGTCCAAAATAGACACAGGCTGTTCCTCGTAAGACAGGTTGGTACCAACAACCAGTTCAGAATGATAGAGGATATGGCTTGGGTCTGATACATACCTACGTAATTGAGATACATGAAACACATCATGCACCTCTCGTAACGAAGGTGGGAGGGATAAACGATAAGCAACATCACCTACCCGATCAAGGATAACAAACGGGCCCACGTACCGCGGACTCAATTTCTCGCGAACGCCAAATCTAATGACCCCACGAGTAGGTAAGATCCGTAAGAATACGTGGTCCCCAACAGAGAACTCTAACGGCCTACGATGCTGGTCCGCCCAATGACGATGCCGATCCTGTGCAACTCGAAGTCGCTCTCTAATTCCTTTAATCACTTCCACTGTCTGAACAATTATCTCCGGGCCTAACATCTTTCTCTCCCCGATGTCGTCCCACACTAGTGGCGACCTACACTTCTTACCATATAGTGCTTCAAATGGCGCCATCTGGATACTAGCTTGATAAATATTATTATATGAGAACTCGACCAAGTGTAGGTGGCTCTCCCAAGATCCTCCAAAATCTAGGGTGCAAGCTCGCAACATGTCTTCTAAAGTCTGAATTGTTCTTTCTGATTGCCCGTCCGTCTGTGGATGGTAAGCCGTGCTAAATCTTAACTTGGTACCCAGGCTATGATATAAGCTCTTCCGAAAATGTGATATAAAACGGGTATCTCTGTCTGACACAATACTGACAGGGACTCCATGCTGCCTGACTATCTGTTGCATATACATTTCTGCCAACTTCTCCGTAGATTGACCTACTCTAAAAGGAAGAAAATGTGCCACCTTCGTAAGTCGGTCCACTATCACCCAAATAGTGTCCTTACTACTTGGTGATCTCGGTAAACCGGTCACAAAGTCCATTGTAATATGCTCCCATTTCTATTCTGGAATAGGAAGCGGTTACAATAACCCAGCTGGCCTCTGCTGTTCTGCCTTCACTTGCTGACATACCAAGCAACGGGAAACAAATCTAGCTATCTCCCTCTTCATCCCGTTCCACCAGAAATGCTGCTTGATATCTTGGTACATATTGGTCCCTCCAGGGTGAATAGAATATTGAGAACTGTTAGCTTCTGCCATAACCTCATATCTGATATCTCCACTAGGCATACATAGACGTGATCCAAACCTAAGTGTACCATCTTCATGAATTCTCATCTCCTTCCTGAGTCCTGACTCACATTCTGCCATAAGCTTCTGAATCCTTGGGTCCTGTGCCCGAGCTGCCTTGATCCTGTCTACCAAGTCGGATTGAACTTGCAGACTTGTTAGAACTCCTACATCACTAGGAAGTATAACTTCGATGCCCATCTCCTGAAGGTCTTCTAAGATATGCCTCTGTGTTGTCAACATAAATACGCCGCCTCTCATGCTGAGAGCGTCTGCTACTATATTAGCCTTGCCTGGATGATACTGAAGCTCTACGTCATAATCCTTGATCAACTCCAGCCATCTTCTCTGCCTCATGTTTAGTTACTTCTGAGTAAAGATGTACTTCAGACTTTTATGGTCTGTGTACATGTCCACTCGGTCACCATATAAGTAATACCTCCATAGCTTCAGAGCAAACACTACTGCCGCCAACTCCAAATCATAAGTTGGGTAATTCTTCTCGTGGTCCCGAAGCTGCCTAGATGCATATGCTATCACCTTCCCATGTTGCATAAGGACACATCCAAGTCCTTTACCTGATGCATCACAATATACTGTAAAACCTCTGGGTCCAACTGGCAATATAAGAATAGGTGCTGATATCAACTTCTGCTTCAAAGTCTCGAATGCTGCCTGACATTCTGCCGACCAAACGAATGGTACATCCTTCCGGGTCAAGCGGGTCATGGGTGCTGAAAGCCTTACAAAGTCTGACACAAACCTACTATAATATCCTGCCAATCCCAAGAAACTCCGCACATCTGCTACGGTCTTGGGTACTGGCCAACTTTCTACTGCTTCTATCTTTTTGGGATCTACTGCTACTCCAGCTCCTGATATGATGTGACCCAAAAATGAAATATGATCCGACCAAAATTCACACTTGCTGAGCTTGGCATACAACTGGTTCTCTCTCAGAACCTGCAACACTCTTCTGAGGTGGTCTTCATGCTCCTCTTCACTAGCAGAGTATACGAGAATGTCGTCAAGAAACACAACGACAAACTGGTCTAAGTATGGCATAAAGATGCGATTCATCAAATCCATGAATATTGCTGGAGCATTGGTCAAACCAAACGGCATTACTAAGAATTCATAGTGCCCATACTTCGACCTGAATGTTGTCTTGGGAATATCTTCCTTCCGAACCCTCACCTGATGGTACCCTGAACGAAGATCTATCTTGGAGAAAACTCTAGCTTTGCTCAACTGATCAAATAAGTCGTCGATCCTGGGTAATGGGTACTTGTTCTTCACTGTTGCCGCGTTAAGCTTCCTGTAGTCAATGCATAATCTGGATGACCCATCCTTCTTTCCCACAAGTACCACTGGTGCTGTCTATGGTGACACGCTAGCTTGGATGAACTTCTTCTCCTTCAGTTCCTCTATGTGCTGATATACCTTGGCCTGCTCTGAATCCGCCATTCTGTAAACTCGATCTGATATCGGTTTAGTTCCTGGTGCCAATTCTATACTGAACTCAATATCTCTAACTGGTGGTAGACCTGGAAGTTCTTCAGGAAATACGTCTAGAAACTCTTCAACTACCTTCGGAATCTGAACTTCTTCTATTGCCGTTATTACTCCCTACTCTTGTTGAGTCACCTCTGATCTGACTAAGGTGAATCTCTTCATGCCTGGAATATCAAAAGATACACTCCCTCTACGACAATTTATTGTCGCATGACTGTCTTTCAGCCAGTCCATGCCTAAGATAACGTCGAAATTTCCAACAGAAAATTCTATCAACCGGGCGGGTAAGGAATGCCCGCAAACTACAACGCTACATGCTAAAATAACTCTACTAACTCCTACGAGCCCATTACCAGTGAGTATATTCAACCTCCCTGGCAATGCCTTGAACTCCATTCCTAGTCGTGTCGCAAATTGTGCAGATATAAATGAATGGGATGCTCCCGAATCAAACAATACTACTGCGGGATATGAGGCGACGAGAATGTTACCTACCACAACATCTCCTGATGCCAATGCCTCTTCCAAGGACAGAGTGAATGCTTGCCCTCGACCTCCTTACTGGTTTCCATGCTGCGGCCTAGCCTGATGTTGTTGCTGGCCCCTGCCTTGATTATGCTGGGGTAGTCTATGCTGGTGTTGCTGCATCGGCGGCCCCTGCTGCCGAAACATCTGAGCCTGCGGCATTAACGGACGCTGTGCCAACGGCCTTACTGCCATCGCTGGTCCTCGATATTGGCCTGCCCCTGGTGCTGGCAGAGCAGGAAACTGTTGCCCTGGTCCTCCTGACCTCGAATTCATGGGACATGTGGTAACCCGATGGTCTGGATTTCCACATATCAGACACAGTCCATTCAATGTCCGACACACATCTCTAGTGTGCCCTGTCTTTCCGCAATAAGTGCAGCCTGTCGGGGGTTGCTGGTTCTTCCTCTGTTGCTATTGCTGCTGCCTGGGTGGTGGTGCTGGTCCTCGTATCGCCACATCGTAGATACGAATGCCAGTGGATGGTGCTGATATTCGGGGTGCTGCTTCCCCCTCCTCCTTCAATCTGACTGTGGGATCTCTTCTGACCCCCAGTCCTAGTCGCAAGCCTCTGAATGGTGATCTCATGCCTTCGAGTTGCCGTCAATACTTCGTCAAAAGTTTGGTAATTGTGCCCCTCTATCAATTGCAAGAGTTCAAGATGAAACCCTTGCTGAAACCTCATGGCCCTCTGGCTCTCTGTTGCTACCATCTCTGGGGCGAATCTAGTCAATCTGCAGAACTTTGCTGCATAAGCATCTACAGTCTTGCCGGCCTGCCTGAGATTGATAAACTTCTGTTGTAGCTCAAACCGTGCCACAACTCTATAGTACTTGATCTTGAATCTTGTAGTAAAATCGTCCCAAGCCACAGGACGTCTGATGCCCACTTCCTCTGATTCCCACCAATCACGTGCGAGATCCTGAAGTAACAACTTCACTAGATCCATACGTTCTTCTGCCGGTACCTTAGCTGCTGTCAGAATAGCCTCAATATCCTTAAGCCATGCATCTGCTGAGATGGCATCCTCCGTGCCCTCGAAACGGCAGGGGTTGTACTTGCAAAACCTGGCTGATGCTCCTGAATCAGTCATCATTCCTCTTTCCAAAGCCGTCTGCAGTCCTTGGTTGAGCAACACATTCTGCTCTTGTAGCTGAGTGTGCATGCGCTGCTGGGCCAACATCTGATGTTGCTGAGTAGCCATCATTCCTCTCATGATCTCCAGAAGAGCTGGTGTGTCCACTTCCACAGGGGTAGGTAGAACTATGGGTGGTGTTGGAACTTCCGGATACTGCAGTTCAGCTGCTGGTTCTACTATCACCTCTTCTTGAATAGTCTCACGAAGTGGTTCTGGCCTTTGTTGCTGACCAACCTGGTCATGTTGCCCATGTTGCCCTTGTTGTTGCTGCCCAGCTCTGACCGATACGGACGAAGTGCCCCTAAGAAAAGGGACAAGAGAACAATCAAACAACCGGACATGAAGGATCAATAAAGTCAAAGGATACCGGAATGTCAAGCAAGGGTTGAGAACAATGAATCATGAGATCAAGGGGGGACACGTGTGATTGAGACATCCTATAAATCAAAACACCCCACAAGTCTGAAATCAGACCTGCATGGGCCACCACTAAAATCTTGTCACGCCCCAGAACCAGAATACTGGAGAGCGGGGGAATGACTCAGCCAGCTACGTATTACGGATAGATGAATACCGTATAATACGATCAATGTTGTCTAACCAGACGAGGGGGTGCATACTACATGAAAGTCTTACTATGGTCACTTCACATCTATTGTCTCAATCATTCAAACAAGAAGCAAAAATAGAGAACATGTAAGATAAAGCAGTAAGGCGTCCCAAACGCTTAGTCAAAATGTTCTTAAGATCTGGCTTTACAAAACATAGCCAGATGATATGGTAACATATACATAATCGTTATCAGCTGCAGTCTGACTTAGTTACAATTATGTAAAAGTAAGTATAAGACAATCCGACTAACATGCCGGTGCCAAATGGCTAAGTATAAAGTAAATAACAAAACGAGCGGTGGAGTAAGGAACCCACTCGAGTCCTCCTGCGATCATTCCTCTAGTATTGACCATCTTGGAGGTGGAAGTAAGCTGAGTCCTCGGGAACCGGCTCTAAATCTGGCCATGCAAAACCAGAGAGGTTAGACCTCTAATAGCAAGTACCATAAGGAAGCACGATATGAAGGATTAAACCAGTAAGTAATAGAATATAATAATAGATCTCTGCTTTCCACTAGGATTCACATAACATCACGACACTTCGAACCAACCTCCCAACCAAACAAGGACAGAAGTTGGCCCGTCATATCCTGATATTCTGATCATCTCAGTTAGGCAACAATGTAGGTACAGTACGCAAATAAATCATCTTGAACGGCCAATCAACTCCTACGGCTTGCTATTATGAGTCCCAAGTTATCCTGGACTTATGTAAATAGGGATTCCTCAGTTCTTACTATGTGCGAGCAAGGCTAGTCTATCCAGTCAATCAATTGCGCCAATCATGAATTAGATGAGTCCCAGCGGGACTCCCGTCATCAATATACAATATACAATAATAATATAAGCAGATACCGCTCCCTGCCCGTGTGGCAGGTTTACAGTATCTGTGGGAACCAGCCGGCCTGTCGGACACTACTAGTCCCAAGAGGGCTGCCATGTAAGAACTCGGAGATCCATTCTCTCCATGCAATCATTATTTTATTTAACTTAATAGTCTCTACGTTGAGTGAAATTCCATGTCGTGGATCATGGTCATTCAAATGAGTACTTTCGTACGGGGTACGATATGCGCAACTCTACAACGATACCCGTGCGGCTAGGTTGTAGGTCTTACATAGCGTAATACAACAATCAAATCTAACCACGAAGTAATCATACCTTGACCATAAAGTACACATGCTGCTTTGTAGAAAAATAAATAAATTGAAGCCTGCGCATGCCTTTATGTCAATATTCGGGATCGGCTAATCGATTACAATAGTTCATAGCATGAACATGTCTCATTCATTTAATTCAATAAGACGACTAGCCATTCTCTTAGTTCCAACTAGGAACGCATGATCAATTTTAGTCAAGATAACCATTATTATCAATGGTGACAAGGCATGAAGGTCAATTTGTATTAAATGGGGTCGAGTCTATAACTCTCAGGGTTAAGTTCCAGTCTCACTGGGTATCCATAAACCAATCAAGACACAGGGCACGTTCTACACAACCATATGTATTAAAAATATTAACATGCTAATATTATCGAGTTCATAAAAAAAGCGTAAGGATATAATAGGAGAATTATCATGCCACCATTAAATAAATAAATTATAGAGCAAATAGAAACACCCAGGTCAGGAAGTCACACCATCAAGTCTATGCTAAGGCCAACAAGTCACGCCAACAAGTCTATGCTAAGGCCAACAAGTCACGCCAACAAGTCTATGCTAAGGCCAGCAAGTCACGCTAGAATCGTACGCGTAAAAAGGGTACGCCAAGTTAAGTAGGAAGGAGTAAGCGTATAAACAGCGTAAGCGTGAAAAGTGGTTCACGTTGGCACGCACAGCGTGAGCGTGAAAAGTAAACGTAAAAAAGTAACTCACGCACGCACAGCGTGAGCATGAAAAGCGTGATAAGAAATTCACGCACGCACAGCGTGAGCGTGATAAGAAATCTACGCACGCACAGTGTGAGCGTAGATTTCCAATTTATATTTAAACACGTTTCTAAATGATTTGAGTTCGAAAATGGGTTTTAAGTATAAGTATTGTATCTACGAAAAGGATTTCCAATTTATATTTAAACACGTTTTTGAAATTAATATATAATAAACTAGATTATCCCAATAGTATGAAATATTATTTAAACTAATATTTTGATAATATTAAATATTATGTTTAAATTATTATGTTAATCGTTTATTTTATATAGACTTGAATTCGTATGATTCGAGCTACTAGATAATATTGAATGATCGATTTAAAGTAAATATTATTATCTACTAGTAGATTTATAATTAAATCAATTTATTTTAAAAGTTTATATGAATTTAAATAAAAGGGAAAATTTATCCAAAGGATTCGTAGTCCTTATCTAACCAGTAGTTATCTTTATCAGTCTCTCCCTATTTAAGGAGAGTTGTAGTTCCCACAACAAAACATTCTCAACCCACTCCGAACCTTCACGAAAGTCTCCACAACGTCCATAGCAACCATGGTGACGTGCATCGTGTCCGAGCCTACCAAAACTCTTATTCTATTGTTTTACACGTATATTTTTTCCCTCTCGTGTCCGACAAATCCGGACACCTCAACACAAAGCCTCCCTCCTCTACCGACAAGCCGACCGACTCCCCTGCCTCGTCGGAATCCGCTCTGTACCGATCCTCACCACCTGCGCCATCCCCATCATCATCATCACAACCAAAAGAACCACGACCACACCCTTACCTTTCCCTGCCGCGTCTGTGCCCGGTCTTCACTTTCGTGCGTCGCCGCGAGCTCGCGTCCACCCCTCTTCGTTGCTAAAGCAGCCTCGAGCCTAAGCCCTCCAGATCCCATGCCTGCGGCCGCTCCACATCGCGACCGCCTTGCTGCCACCCTATGTCCGGCCATCCCACTGGACACAGCCGCCCTACTCGGTACTCCCACTGCCACGTCGAGTTTCCACCACCTCACGGGAGTCGTCGCGACCCCCGTCTTTCCCAACCGGCACGGCGATCCCGAACGTTGACCCCAATGACCGAGCCTCCACCTTCCGCTCAGTCGCACCGGTGACTGCTGGTCCTCCAGCGCCTTTTCCCGTGCGACTCGTGCACCCAACGCTGGAGCTCTGACGAACCTCCACCGATGCTCGCCTCCAGAGCCTGTGGCCACGCATCCCGTGCCGAACCCCGACCGCCGCCTATTGGACCGAGCGCCAACCTCGGTAAGTAATTCTCTTCCCCTCTCTTGAATCCCCAAATTTCATTCTCTCTCATTTTTGTGTTCGAATGGAGACATTATCAGTTGACAGGGATAAGGACTAATAATGGTTATTATTATTATTAATGTTACATTATTAGTATCATTAACTTTGTTATTATTAGTATTATTATTTTTAATTAATTAATTCTATTACTACTACATGGAATGGATTGGTAGTATTGGGAACAAACGAAAGGAACTCTACTCACCTCCCTTTCCATTACTTTTTCCTTTATTCCTCGGTCACTGTGTGCTTTATTTTATTTTTTATTTATTAGTTTTATTTATTTATTTTATGGGGTAAAGAAATCTCAGGATGAGCTATAAAAAATTATTATAAGTTTCAATTGGGCATTAAGAATATATTTTGGGCTTAAGGTCGTTATTTTGTTTAAATAATTATATATGTATATTTGGATTATTTGGGCCTACAGGCCATATCCAAATTATTTGAAAACTATATTTGCATATTTTGTGCTTGGGCTAAAAGCCAGCTGAGTTATTTTAAATAATACTTTGGGATAATTTATACGGCTATATTTTCAACAAGTAATATGTAAGCATTTTAATAATATTTACAAAACCTATATTTGGGCTTTTAGATAAGTTGGTTATTTAGTTAGGCCGGTAGTAAGTGTTAGTAAGAATTTTATATATTTGCAAATTTTGGGCTGCCTTCTTATTGGGCCTATTGGGCTCAGATTTTGGATTAAATATGATATTAATAATTAGACCGCTATTCAATATTTTGGGTTTTTAAGATCTATATTTGGTTTAAATATTGTATGTATATATATAAACAATTTTTGTTAATTTTGGGTCTCTAATATTTAGTTAGATTTTATTTATTTGGGCCTATAGGCCTTATCCAAATTATGTGATAAATATATTTGCATATTTTGGACTTGGGCTTATAATATATAGATACTTTTAAGATAATGGTTATATAAAAGAATATTTAAATATAGTTGATAAGAAAGTATTTTTTATATAAGTAAATCTTAAATGAGTTTTTGAATTTTTTGTAATTGGGCTTATATTTTAAATAAATAGAAATCTATATGTATTTTCTTAAATGGGTTTCAAATATTTATTATGTTTTTAATAATTTCTAAATAAGTGCATAAATATTCTTCTAAGTAAAAATATATGTTCCTCTAAATAAGAATTATCTTCTCCTAGATCCAATTCCTTTATTCTTGGCCGTAACTAATCTTCCTATATCTTTTGTTAACTTTGGACTTCTTCACATCGACCCCAGCCAATCAGACGATTCTGGACTCAATGGAATTATCGGTTTCACCAGCTATGGACCCCAGGCGAGTACAGTTTATTGTCTATTTTTCGATATTGATCTTCACTATATTTCATTGATTGGCCATTGGTTATATGAGTTTATACTCTATTATAAATTTTTGAGTCGGAAATGAGAAGTACCAAGGATGTGTGATCCGACCGTAGATATTGTTTATTTTCATGCAAGTAGACCTCGTAGACAATGTTTATTTTCATGCAAGTAGACCTCGTAGACATTGTTTATTTTCTACAAGTAGACCTCGTAGACATTGTTTATTTTCTGCAAGTAGACCTCGTAAACATTGTTTATTTTCTGCAAGTAGACCTCGTAGACATTGTTTATTTTTCGTACAAGTAGACCTCGTAGACCTTGCGGTGTAGTGTCCCAGACTGATCACATATCAAAGGTACTTCTAACAGTTGGGAATGTATTTTAGTTTATTTACTTTCTATTGATTTTCCGTCTTTTCTCACGTCTTTTTGCTGTTTGTTTTCAGAACATATAATTGATGTCTAACCTTTGTTGTATAGTCATTTTCATTTATTGAAACTGCATTCAGTGAATTGTACTTGTTCCATCCTGACTGGATAACTCAACATTTTTAAGGTTAGCCGCGACTACGCTTAGCATTGGGAAGACGGGTGTACTTGCAGGCCAAACCTAGAGGCTAGTTAAATAGTTTAGTATTCAAGTAGTTGTCTTTTTATAATTTTGTGAGACATTGTACCTTGTATTGAAATGTAAATCTTTGAATATTGTAATTAAATTTAGTTATTGTGAATGAGCATTATTTGTGATTTTGAGCATTGTGGTTATACAGCGTTCTACCGCCGACACTGCGGCGTAGGCTGGCTTGGACATGCACTCGCATCCGTTTAAAAAAAAATGGGTACGAGTCGTGACATAACATGATCCTCAGCCATTACATATGTAGGTGAACATAACCTAATCATTTAACATCATTTTAACAGTTAAAAATGCAAATAAAATCCAGAAAATCAATTCAGTAAAGGGTATCAGTGAAGTATCGGGTGTTAGGGGATTTCTTGAATTCGAATCTAATTAATCATCAAATTTACAATCAATGAGTTGGTAATTAGTGTCACATGTGTGTATGTGTCCATGCATACATTTGTGTCCAAGAAACTGGACAAAATCGTGTCCAAACACAACACACACAGACACGTGAACTGTGCACTTCGACAGCGTCGTGCACGCGTGCATACGCGTCTAGGACACGACACTTCGTGTAATGTGCACAAACCCACATGTTCGCCTAGGATAGGTCTACACGCTGACATGCCTGACACGTGTCCACGACGTGTCCACAGCGGACACGAGCGCGTGTTGTGCGCATGTCTGGGCGTGAAATATGTCACTGCACGAGCAGTGCGTGTCCAGTGCGGGCGGGATTGTGCCACGTGTCGTGCACCATCTACTCCCAAATTTTGGGAGCATGATGACAGGCAGTACCCCTTCTCCCCACAAAAATTCGTGTCCTACACAGCAAGTTATGGAGCCCGATAGGCAGGACACAGAGCCTAGGTCTCGTGCAGCGTGTCCAACGCCAAAAACGTGACACAAATCGACACAAAATACAAATCATCCTTCAAAAAAATTCATACACACATATAGATCTAGGGTTCTATGAAATTAGATTTTCAAAACACGAAAATAAAGCCCTAAGGGGCATTTTAACAAACACTTACCTATCCATTATGATACGTGTCCGATACGGACACCAAATGGACACGGATTGTGCCCAAATTTCAGGGACAACTAGGGGACTCCTAGATCCAACCCTAAATGCAAAGAAATCAGGAAAAATAATAGGTTTGAGTGGTTTACCTAATGAGTGTCAAACTCAAAGAAAGCCCCAAATAAAAGGATTCCAAATAGCAACTCCCAAGCTCCAAATGGCACAAAAACTGAGATGAACCTCCAAAAACAGTAAACACACAGTAATTAGATCTTAATACAAAAGACTAGGGTTAAAAAAGAGTTGAAATAAATTTATTAAGATTTTAGGAGAATGGAAATTTACCTTTCCTTCAAAATCTAGGTCAAGCACAAAAAAGGCAAGAACAATATTAAGAGAATACTTATAGGCAAGAAAAACCCTAAGTGTGGCTGCCATGGGTGGGTTTGTTGGGGTTTGGGCTCAAGTCATGGGCCTATGGCTCAATTACATAAGTCATGAATTGAAAAATCACAAGTCATTGAGTTAAGTCATAAGTCATGAAACCATTTCACTTAAACTTAACCTTCCTACTTTAAAACTAATTTATAATGACTAAAAGTAGGTTAACTTAAGTTAGACTAGGGTCACCATAGCTAGGGTTAGCTTCTAGGCTAGTCTACAAGGTCTCAACTAGTCAAAGTCAAAATCACAATCACCAATTAATTAAATTAATAAATTTCAAAAAAATCATAATGACCAAAATACCTTCAATCTAAAATGTGGTAGTGACTGGAGAGAGAAAACCATTTTCTCTGCTCACCTCAATTCTTACGAAATCCCAAATTCCTTTTCTCCTCCTTTCCACCGGAGCTCAACCCTAACCCTAGTTTCTTGGGAGGCGATGGCAGAGCTTACACCGACGATGGTGGAGCTTACAGCGGCGATGGCGGAGCTTACACCGGCGATGGCGAGTACGGCCAACGACTAGGCACCGTCGACCTTCTCGAGCAGCGGTGCGAGACTTCTCCAGCGGCAGAGGCCGGCGACTCCTATGCCGAGCGATGACTGAGATTCTCAACAAGCGCCACCCCCACCGACGGCTCTTCTTGGCAACGCGACCATCAACGGTGACGGCCGATCTACTCCGGCAATCTCATTCGAGCAGATCTGGATCGATCTCCATCTCCTTCGTCAGAGTTAGATCTAGATTCCAGTAAGTTGTGTCGACACCTCTACGATTCAAATTCTTGATTGTGAAATTGCTCTTTGATTCCTTGCTAAATGAATTCATCCTCTTGTCAATTGAATTCTCGTGTAGGATGCCTAAGCCAGGTCAAATTGTTCAGATCAATCCACTATAATTGTGTTCATTTCGTCGATCAGACATTAATGGTAAGGATTCGATTCGAATCTTTTTTAATTCTGTGGATTTTAATTGTGATCGATCTCTCTAAGAAGATGATTTTTGGATATGTTTCGTTTTGAGAATTCTGGGGAAATCGACTAAGGATTGGCCAGGGGTGTTTATTTGGAAGTAGTGATGACCGGGTGTTTTATGTAATGTGTGAACCAGGGTCGTTTGAATCTAGAGGATGCGGGAAGCGGTGTCTGCCACTCAGTTTGAGTCCTCACTTTGATTAGACTCTTCTCTTCAGGTAAACTTCCTTTTAACTCGACGTTGTAGGGATTTATTATTACAGTTTTGATGTGTGTAGTGTGTTCAGGGAAGTGGTGTTGTGTTCGAGTGTGCGTGGCCGTTTCCGTTCGTGTCTAGCGGTGTTTGTGTCCAACCAGTCCGTGTCCCATGATTGAGAGTGTGGATATCTGTAGCAACAAGTCGACTGGTCGAATGCAGAGCATCAGGGAGTAGCAGTTTTGAAGTGTGATGTCGGTCAGGCATGGACCCGTATGAAGTTGGGAGGTTTGCGTGTTCAAGAAGTCAACCGTGTCCTTGCTCGAGTAGTTGCAAGACCTATAGCTGTGTCGGTTGCTGGTGGAGTGTCCATGATGGGGTTGCATTTTTGGAAGTTATCAATTTAAAATTTGTATATTTTGTGTTGTCATATTTTGATATTAAACTGGTTCTGATTTTGAATAAGGAAACTAGTTACTGCTGGTGTCATGAATTCAAATGATTCGTTTTTTTTAGTTTGACAGACTTTGAGGGATTCATTTTGTTGTAAATCGATTTCTGGGATATTGTCCTTAGAAAGTTTTGCAAATTCAGTTGTGTAATTTCTGGGACCTCATCTCTAATTTTTGTGTTGGTTTACTTATACCTTGAGTCTGCAAGTATTGCGGGAAAGCAAGGTTCGTTCTAGGATGTTCACCTTTCCAGGAATTCACTAAGCAGAGTGATTCAATATTCTGAACTTCCAAACCTGGGTTATTTGTGTTTGTTTGGATTTGTATTAGTGTGGTCTAAATGTGGTGTGTTGCTGAAGTTGAAATGGGTGGACCAAGCAAGTTAGGGGCTATTTAAGCTATAGTTGCTTGAGAGGTAGAGTTGGTTTCAATTAACATGTAACTTATTTTTGTAAGCTACGGTGACTATGGGTATATATAACATAGGGAAGGGCTTGGCTTTGCATGCTTTGCATGGGTGTGGTATAGATTAAATGCAACCTGAGAATTAAGGTCTATCATGGGTAGTAGTTTGCTAAGTCTATATGTTTGATAGCACTAATAATTTGGTATCTATAGTTAAATAACTTATGAATATTATGGTGAATTTTGTGAACAAATTACATATTTACTATTCTATCTAGAGTATAGTTAGTATATCTTATAATTATTTTATAACTAGATATGGTTAGTAGATGTAGGAAGCTAGTGGATATTTGTTTAGAAATTAATCAACTTGTACCTACTAGCAAGAGGACATACAGCTTGTCTGCCTATTCTTGATCACCCTGAGCAAGACAAATATACTCCTCGGATTTGTCTATTTTCTCATGTCTTGTATATTCATTCTTGTATCTTCTGGTTGACACGATATATCACGAGATTGTCTTGTATCATGTTTCCTTGAGTTTACTTGTGTCTGGGAGGGAAAATACTACAGATGTGTGATCAAACCCGTGTTACTATTCATGTGAATAGCTTAGGCCCCGTATCGTACATGCGGGACAAAGTCGTACCATTTCATGTTCCCTGAATCTACCTGTCACGCCCCAGAACCAGAATACTGGAGAGCGGGAGAATGACTCAGCCAGCTACGTATTACGGGTAGATGAATACCGTATAATACGATCAAAGTTGTCTAAAAGACGAGGGGGTGCATACTACATGAAAGTCTCACTATGGTTACTTCACATCTATTGTCTCAATCATTCAAACAAGAAACAGTATAATAGAGAACATGTGAGATAAAGTAGTAAGGCATCCCAAACGCTCTGTTAAAATGTCCTTGATATCTGGCGTTACAAAACATAGCCAGATGATGTAGCAAAGTATACACAATTGTTTATCAGCTGCAGCCTGACTTAGTTACAATTATACAAAAGTAATTACAAGACAATCCGACCAACATGTCGGTGCCAAACGGCAAGTATAAAGTAAATAACAAAACAAGCGGGGAAGTAAGGAACCCACTCGAGTCCTCCTGCGATCATTCCTCTAGTATTGACCATCTTGGAGGTGGAAGTAAGCTGAGTCCTCGGGGACCGGCTCTAAATCTGGCCATGCAAAACCAGAGAGGTTAGACCTCTAATAACAAGTACCGCAAGGGAGCACGATATGAGAAATTAGAACCAGTAATAAGAAAGATATGATAAATAGATCTCTGCTCGCTACTAGGATTCACCCAACATCACGACACTTCGAACCAACTTCCCATCCAAACAAGGACAGAAATTGGCCCGTTATGTCCTGATATTCTGATCATCCCAGTTAGTCAACAGAGTAGGTACAGTACGCAGACAAATCAATTTAAACGGCCATTCAACTCCTACGGCTTGCTACTGTGAGTTCCAAGTTACTTTGGAAATATGCAATAGGGATTCCTCAGTTCTTACTATGTGCAAGCAAGGCTAGTCTTTCCAATCAATCAATTGCGCCAATCATGAATTAGACGAGTCCCAGCGGGACGCTCGTCATCAATATACAATATACAATAAATAATATAAGCATATACCGCTTCCTGCCCGTGTGGCAGATTTACAGTATCTGTGGGAACCAGCCGGCCTGTCGGATACTTAATAGTCCTAAAGAGGGCTGCCATGTAAGAACTCGGGAATCCATCCTCTCCATGCAATCATTATTTTATTTAACTTAATCGCCTCTATGTTAAGTGAAATCCCATGCCGTGGATTATGGTCATTCATAATGAGTACTTTTGTACAAGGTACGGTATGCACAATTCTACAACAATACCCGTACGGTTAGGTTGTAGGTCTTACATAGCATAATGCAACAATCAAAATTAACCACAGAATAATCATGCCTTGACCATAGAGTACACATGCTGCTTTTGTAGGAAATATATTGAAGCCTGCACGTGCCTGTATGCCAATACTCGGGATCAGCCAGTCGATTAAATAGTTCATAGTTAATATAAACGTGTCTCATTCATTCAATTTAATAAGACGACTAGCCAGTCTCTTAGTTCCAACTAGGAACGCATGATCAATTATAAATCAAGATAACCATCAATGTTAATTAATGCCAAGGTAACAATTAATGTTAATTAATGCTAAGATAACAATCCAAGTTAATCAATGTTAATCAACGTCAATCTGGGACAAGAATCAGCCAAAAGGCATTATGGCCTAGAGTCCATGCGGCCGGGAAATTATTGATTCATGCGGCTGAGTAAAACGTGCATATGCGGCTAAAAAAATAACAAGTCGATGCGGCCAAGGATAGGGACCCCATGCGGCTCGGGTCGAACTCATACGGCTGGGAAGCTAATTTCATGCGGCTAAATATATATATAAAGCTCATGTGGTAAAAGGGGCTGGGTCCCATGCGGCTGAGGATGACTGGCATCATGCAGCTGGGAAGACATACAGCTCATGCGGCTACGGGCAACGTGCGCCTATGCGGCTGAGAAGAAATATCTCATGCGGCTGCGAATGGCGAGCCTCATGCGACTGATAATAAGAAGTCCATGCGGCTGGATAATTCTATGCGGCCGAACAGTTCAGAGTTCATGCGGACAGAGTTAAGTCATATGCGGCCAGATAGGACTCGGGTCCTTATGCTGCCAGGATGTAATACACATGCGGCTAAAAATGAACGGGACATATGCGGCTGGAAATTGTAGAAGCATAAAAAATATTGCTTTTAGTCCCACATCGAAAAGGAGAAAAAGAAAGGGCTCACTCCATTCTATAAATAGAGCCCCCATTGCCTCCTTTGAAAAGGGCACCAACTTCTCTTCCCTCCTTCCAACTTGGACTCTTCCTACTACGCACCTTCGGGTGCTAAGTCGAAGAAGTCTAGGGCAGCGCGGGCTCGTCGAGCTCAGTCAGCTGTCCCAACCTCTGACCATCAGAGCGCCTCGCTAACTGTTAAAGCGGGCCTCTGATGGAAAGTTGTAAACATTATACCTACGCACTCGTGTGTTCGGGATATCCGGGCCCACAAAATGAGTACAAAGGTTGACCGAGATGTCCTTGACTTGCGAGATGGGATCCTTCACAAGCGCAAGAAAAGAAGGGGATTCTCTATGCCGCTCGAATTCAACATGGAGCTTCATACGGCTCAAAATCCAGAAAGCTTCATGCGGCCCAAAAGCCGCAGGGGGGCCTTAGGCGGCCCAAATTCAACATGGAAGCCCATGCGGCTCAGCCAGAAGGAGCCTCATGTAGCACCAGTTTCCCAAATGAGGGTAATTTTTAAATTTCATGTTTATAATTATTTTAATAATAATATTTAATTCATGATATGATTTTTGGTGATTTTAAATCATTTTAAATTATTTAAATCAATGACTTGTGGTTTTGACGTTTTGCTAGTGAAACCCAAGAGACTGTTTGACCTAGAGCCTAACCATATGATTATGATATTTTAATGTCATTTTTGGCCTAAGGATATTTTTGCATTTGACCTCTTTGAATTATTTTGATATTATTTTATTATTTATGATATTGTTTTGGGGTTATTTGAGTCGGGTTCGAATTTTAACTCAATCCGACTTGAAACGGAGATCCGGGGGTAGTTTGACTCTAGTGGGACCCACACACTAGTTAGGCATGGCCCACATGATATTAATTTTAGTCCACATGATAGAAATATTTTAGTTAGAGGTTAGACTAATTATTATGGATAAGGTTAGTGTGATCAGAGACTTTAGAATGACTAATTTAGCCCCAACCAATTAGCCCTTTTCTAATACTCATAGAATAGGTTAGTGGGGGCATTTTGGACCTTACCATAATAGGACAAATAGCCCCATATGGCCAGCCACTTTGGGAGAGGATAGGCTCAAGTTCATTTGATTATTCTCATCCACACTCTCTCTCTCTCTCTTGTTCTTCCCCAAATTCCTAGAGAGCAATTCCTAGCAATTTCTCCACCAAATCATTCTATTTCACCACCAAATCTTCTTCTTTCCTTCTCCATTCTAGCCAAGGAGGAAGCTACCCAAGTTTGGGAGGATTCGGAGCTCGTTCGTGTCCTTTTGGAATCTCTACGTGTCGGTGTCGCTCCGGGAAGGCTTTTCTTCGATTCGATCTACCGGGAGGTATAAATCCCTTCTCCTTTTCATTTCCTCATGCATATAGGTCTATTTTGAACCCATAGGAATGACCCCATAGTTGTATCTCCATTTGTGTCTATTTCGTGTCCATTTGGAGGTCATAGGAGTGTCATTTGTGTTGTGGTTGTGTCCATGTGGAAAAATCCCAAATTTGGACACACTATGTGTTGTTGTTATGTATGAATGAATTATTACATGTTTAATCTGATATTTTTGTATTGGAGATGTGTTCTATAGTGTCTTATATATACATATTAGTGTAGAGAGTGAGTTCTTGATATATTATGTTATATACTTGTGTTCTTTTGTCTCAAACTACCTAAATCCGTCATGATTTTTATCCACGTTTTTAATTTCAGCCCTAACTTAGAAATGTCATAACTTCTAGCTCAAAGCTCGGTTTAATCTTCCATTTTTTTTAAAAGAAGCGTATTGAAGTTAGCTTTCCAAAAACATATATTAGTAGGCCTAATTCTTTTTGTAACTCTCTGAAGAATTATTTGAGTGTCAGCTATACGAAAGACAAATGCGTTCTCGGTGTTTTCGCGATTCCGGGAGTTTCCGGAAACGAAAACGCGATCTGTTTAAAGTTTGGGAAAGCTAACACATAGATCTATAACATACTCTAATTCTAAATTTTAATTCATGCTGAGATGGTACAGTATTGATTATTAGTAGGAGTTACTATTCGGTATATGCATTTTGTGCACCCTTGTGTGTAATATAATGTTCTATTTGATTTTAATCCATGTTAATGTATATACATTATGTAAATAAATAGAGAATACAAGCATGAGTAAATGGTTAAATAAATGATATATGAGGTGTAAGTATCCTATCTAATGTAAGCATGTATAAGTATGGCTTGTAATGAATATGTAGGTTCCATAGTATGTAATGTATGGTGCATATAGTGGTGCAAGAGAATAATGAATAATGAATGAATGCAAGCATGAATGTAATGTAATAATAGATGTAATGTATGCAATATACAAGTTAATGAGATGTAATGTTCTATGTTAACACAAATCCTATATTACCTCATGTACCCCCTTATACTATGTTGACACTATCACACTTGACACATTGTTCACTTACACTTTGACACTCTTTGATATGTATACACTATGTATGCCCATTTAAACCTCACTTGCCCCTTTGCCATGTTCACATACACACACATAGCCTCTTAAATAAGTATTTATGAATATAGTTAACTTAGCTATGTATGTATATTATATATATGTTAGCATATTGTGTTGTAATATATAAGTTTATATAACCATTTGAAATGCCATGATTATAGACCTAATGTTGAATACCAATATATGCATGTGTATATATGTGTAGACATATATAGCTTAAAGTAATAGATTACCTAGTGTATATCCAATGTGAATTCTTGCCTATTTGAGTATTGAATAATTGTATGCTATATAGAGTTGGGTGTATGTTGGCTTGTATAGCCTTGTATTGATGTGTGCTTGCTACAATAGTCTTGGTTAGGCCTAGTAAGACTTACTGGATTAGGACATAACCTAGTTTGACCTGGTTTGACTAGTGCAGTTGACCAGAGTTGACCAAGGGTTGACTTTGGCCTAATTTGACCTAGATTCATGTAGAATGCATTGTAGTGCTTTATATTACCCTTCTGGACATGTTGTGACTTATGCTGTTCTAATTAGGAGCCAGACACTTTGTAACCTGTGTTGCTTTAAATAGAATTCTGTGGCTTCAGTTGGACCCCCTATACTTATTGTAGGCCTCAAAAATGAAAGTCACGCTGAGTTGATCAGAACAAGTCACGCAGAGTGATCCGAGAAGCAGCACAAAAGATACGCTAAGTTCTGCCTGGCCATCTCCTTTAGAAGTCACGCAGAGACAGCTCAGCCATACGTCAGAATCATAATGACTAACAACACAGCAGCCGAGAAACGTCTCCTCGTATGCCACGTATGCACAGAATTTGAGAGATCATCGTCGTCTTTTGCGTGATTTTCAAAATCTTCCTTAGCAAGACTCATTCTTCACCAAGTTGGCGTGACTTTGGGTCTTATCTTCATTTAATGCGGCTGATAATATAATCAATGTCAGAGATTTTGTGTCAGACAAAGCGTGCCAAATCAAGACAGCTGGCGGTTGGCGTGGATTCTGAACCTTCTCCTTCCTCAAGTTTGCGTGGATTTTTGAGTTATTCTTCTCAAAGCCTGCGTAAATTCTGAAGTATTCTTCTTCAAAGCTTGCGTGGATTTTGCCTTCAACGAGTCTGCGTCAACGAAACTGCGTGGATTTTTGCCTTCAGCAAGACAGCGTGGATTTTATTTCAAACTGGAGTACGTGGCAGCCATGCCACCGATCTCTCTCTCGCATGCCCAGTAACTTGCACACGACCCATGCACTAATGCCATGTGTCCAACAGTTACGGGCCACGTCCAGTAACTACTCACTAACCCTGCGTGTATTTAGAGTCTGCGTGACTTTTCAAATGTACTAGTGGTGAGGTAGTTATCTTTTCAGTTACTGTTTTGACTCTATAAATAGGGTTCTTTTTTTATTCATTGTACAGATACATTGATATCTACTGTCAAAATTTTGAGAAGCTTTTCTTCTTCTTCGCATAGTCCAAAGGATAAAGCGATCGTCTTCTAGATCGGATTCCTACAGTTGTAATTTTCTCAGATACACTTATCAGCTGTTCAGGTTATCAGGCGAGTACATTCTCTGATAGTTCTCTCATTTATTTGTCAATTACTGTATTTCAGTTCTAGTTAGTTGTATGCGATTCTCTGTTACAACACGTGTGGATATTACTAGATTCATGTATACGACACATATTTATTTTTTGGCCTCTATTACTGGTATCATCATTTCCGGCTTCTATTACTGGAATTACCTGCTGGAATCATTTACTGGAATCATTTATTGGAATCATTTACTGGAATCATTTACTGGAATTATTTACTGGTATCATTATATTTTGGCTGGACTCATCTTGAATCATTGTGTCAGAATTCTGGATTCACTTGCTGAGAGGGGAAATACTAGAGTAAGACATGTAGACATACCCCATTACTGGAATCACCCCTACTGGAATCTACTGGAATGATAGCCATCTCTTGCCTGATCAGGGAGAGGTGTGCCGGATTACCCACAGCCGTTTACATGTCGATCTCGGTATTTTAAAACACACTGTTAGAGTATAGGCTGGACTCACCCTGGAATCATTGATCACTATAACTGGAATCGTCCCTTACTGGATTCATCTTGTATTAGATTCATCTTGTACTGGACTTACATTGGAGTTACACTGGTCTACATTGTTGTCTGGACTTTATATCATATTACCCTGGTTCAGCTAGTTCTATTTTTACAGACTTCATTGCTATGATTCTTCTCTTGTTTAGTTATTTACTTTCTTTGCACCTTATCTGTCTTTCTTACCATCACCTGAATATAAACTGTCATTTTCATCAATACAACTGCCTATAACTGCTTTATAGTTCTCTGTCATTTACTTAGGTTTTCTAGATGAGATGTGCTCGTTCCTGTCCTGACTGGACCTGTTGATAAATTTTATAGATAACTTGGAGGTTGCCGGCTAGCCTAGAGAAGACACCTTAGAGGTTGTTTAGATAGTTATTTCATTTGTCTGGAGTTGTATTTACTTTGTGGATTACTGTATTTGAGTTTTGAGATGTATTTCTGGGTTTTTGTATCTTAGACACTTAGACTTCTATCTCCCGTATCTCTTTGGATTTTATGTTTTATCTAACCTTATCATGCTCTACCTTAAATGTGATTAAGACTGTATCTGCTTAGCATTATATTGTTAGATGATGTGACCTAGGACAGCGTTCTACCGCCGACGCTGCGGCGTAGGCTGGGCGTTGTTATGTTCTCGTACCCTAACAGTGGGTGCGGGTCGTGACACATTTTAGTGGTGGCCCATGCAGGTCGAGTTTATGTAGTGGTATTCGAACTTGAGTACCACTACAGCCTGCAGTAGGAATAGGATATATCTTGAAGGTACTCAATCACAGTTAGGAACCCTTGAGAGATTCCCGGAACGATCCTTGAGAATCTTATTTTAACTTCGATTTGAGAACTCTTTTTTTCCTTGATTTGATTTATTTTTACTTACTGTTGTTAAATTTTATTTTGATGGATTATGGTTGAATTGAGTTGTATTCATTGATTTTGATGAATGATTGTCGAATTTTGAATCTTGATGATAGCTGTTGCATCCGAGTTGTATTTTGATAGATTTTTGTTCATTTTGAATTTTGAAGTTCGTTGATAAATTTGATTTGATTTATGGGTATTCATTGTTGATTTAATTTAATTTTTTTTGACAAGATGAAATTATATAGGCTAGGTCATCTATGTTATGGAATCTAGTCTTCTATAGTCACATTAGCCAGCATGGTGAGGACATATAGTCTGACTCTGGATATATTTCTCGGGTGTGGGAATTTAAGGTTTTTGCAGCCAAGCTAGAGGCACCGCGAAAATGTTAAATACCATGATTCTAGAGGTATGTGCATAAGTCAAGGACTCTGTGATTATCGTAGCCTTGCTTACTAGTATGACGGGGATTTAGAGTACCATGATTTTGGATAGACGCATATGATTATCAGATTGTACCTTAAATATTTTCAAGCATGTTTTCTCTACTTTGATGCAGTACTTCAAAAAGAATTATTATTTATTTTGCTTTGTTTTGCTTCTAATTATTTAACTTAGGAGTAGCTTGTGTAACTTCTTGCTATGAGTTTCTTCTTAATACAATGAATCGATGATTTTGCTAGACTTTATCTTGGATTTGATATTTAGCTCTGGTTTCAAAATGGTTCCTTCTTTTAGGCATATAATCAAACAGCTTTTATCGTTATTTCCTTCTTGCTATTATTCTAGTATTGAATAATAATAATAAAACTGCCTTGATTTCGTCAATCACCTATTTTGCGATCTTGGTAGGAATCTAAATGTTGGTCTTAACGTAGAATTAATTTTTTTTTGGGACATGAGAATATATGAGTATATTTACATAGTGGACACTTGCCTGATACGTATGCATGCTACACTTGATTTTCCACCTATCTAAATACATATTAATATGTTGTTAATATTAAAATTTTCAAAACCCCAATATTTCTGGTTTTCTGCTTTTCCAGTTAAAATTTGTAATTTAAATATAAATTTTATGTTATTAGTTTTGTCTACATAACTGCACATGTATGATATCTGCAGAGTTTCAATTTTTAGAGAAATTGGTTAAGTTATGTTAAATTTGTAAAATCTGAGACTGCATTATGTTAATATTACACTGGTTTAAATGTTAGCTTATTTTTAGATTTTGTATGTAAATGCTGAACTAAAACTGGGTTTAACCTTTCAATACTAAGCTATAACCCTGTACAAGGACACACACACACCCTAACTTAGTATACGCTGTCATGTAACCTAACCTTTCCTCTCTATGTTATGATCACATACTTGTATAGATATATATAGAGCTTAGGCATACATGTTATAATATATGTATATACATAACTAAATCTCTACCTCTTATAGATGTTTATGGTTAGCCATGCATATTATGATTAAATAGGTTGTGTATTGTAGGTTGTTAATCCATATGCCATTAGTAGTGTAACAGGATAGCTCATATACAATTTCATGTATATTTCACATACACCCATACATACACAAACCACATAACATTACATAATGCTAGTTTTTCTTCTCTAACGCTCTCTCTGTATATATATATATATATATATATATATATATTGTGATTTGGATTTCAATGCAAGTGATTTTCAATTCCTTAATTTTTGAATTTGATGTTCTGTACCCTTTTTTCAGATAATTGGTAGTTGCCTTTATTTTGTTTTGATAAGTACCAGTTTCATATAGGATGGTAGACCGCCTTACAGTTTTGATGGTTTATTGTTTCTGTAACTTCTCTAGTTTAGCACCCTAAATTGCTTGTATGTTTTGATACCCTATGACCGTTTCGGTTAGCATGACTAGTATACCTAGATGATACTTTCACTACCACCGTATGCCATGACCCTGTATGTCGTCCTTTTGATCATATGATTTTTTTTAATCTGGGACTTTGATTGTGGGGGTTTGACCTAGAGGGAGTATGGACATTTTAATTTCGAGGACGAAATTTTTCTAAGGTGCGTAGAGTTGTAGCACCAGTTTCCCAAATGAGAGTAATTTTTAAATTTCGTGTTTATAATTATTTTAATAATAATATTTAATTCATTATATGATTTTTGGTGATTTTAAATCATTTTAAATTATTTAAATTAATGACTTGTGGTTTTGACGTTTTGCTAGTGAAACCCAAGAGACTGTGTGACCTAGAGCCTAACCATGTGATTATGATATTTTAATGTCATTTTTGGCCTAAGGATATTTTTGCATTTGACCTCTTTGAATTATTTTGATATTATTTTATTATTTATGATATTGTTTTGGGGTTATTTGAGTCGGGTTCGAATTTTAACTCAATCCGACTTGAAACGGGGACCCGGGGGTAGTTTGACTCTAGTGGGACCCACACACTAGTTAGGCATGGCCCACATGATATTAATTTTAGTCCACATGATAGAAATATTTTAGTTAGAGGTTAGACTAATTATTATGGATAAGGTTAGTGTGATCAGAGACTTTAGAATGACTAATTTAGCCCCAACCAATTAGCCCTTTTCTAATACTCATAGAATAGGTTAGTGGGGGCATTTTGGACCTTACCATAATAGGACAAATAGCCCCATATGGCCAGCCACTTTGGGAGAGGATAGGCTCAAGTTCATTTGATTATTCTTATCCACACTCTCTCTCTTGTTCTTCCCCAAATTCCTAGAGAGCAATCCCTAGCAATTTCTCTACCAAATCATTCCATTTCACCACCAAATCTTCTTCTTTCCTTCTCCATTCTAGCCAAGGAGGAAGCTACCCAAGTTTGGGAGGATTCGGAGCTCGTTCGTGTCCTTTTGGAATCTCTACGTGTCGGTGTCGCTCCGGGAAGGCTTTTCTTCGATTCGATCTACCGGGAGGTATAAATCCCTTCTCCTTTTCATTTCCTCATGCATATAGGTCTATTTTGAACCCATAGGAATGACCCTATAGTTGTATCTCCATTTGTGTCCATTTCGTGTCCATTTGGAGGTCATAGGAGTGTCCTTTGTGTTGTGGTTGTGTCCATGTGGGAAAATCCCAAATTTGGACACACTATGTGTTGTTGTTATGTATGAATGAATTATTACATGTTTAATCTGATATTTTTGTATTGGAGATGTGTTCTATAGTGTCTCATATATACATATTAGTGTAGAGAGTGAGTTCTTGATATATTATGTTATATACTTGTGTTCTTTTGTCTCAAACTACCTAAATCCGTCATGATTTTTATCCACGTTTTTAATTTCAGCCCTAACTTAGAAATGTCATAACTTCTAGCTCAAAGCTCGGTTTAATCTCCCATTTTTTTTAAAAGAAGCGTATTGAAGTTAGCTTTCCAAAAACATATATTAGTAGGCCTAATTCTTTCTGTAACTCTCTGGAGAAATATTTGAGTGTCAGCTGTACGAAAGACAAATGCGTTCTCGGTGTTTTCGCGATTCCGGGAGTTTCCGGAAACGAAAACGCGATCCGTTTAAAGTTTGGGAAAGCTAACACATAGATCTATAACATACTCTAATCCTAAATTTTAGTTCATGCTGAGATGGTACAGTATTGATTATTAGTAGGAGTTACTATTCGGTATATGTATTTTGTGCACCCTTGTGTGTAATATAATGTTCTATTTGATTTTAACCCATGTTAATGTATATACATTATGTAAATAAATAGAGAATACAAGCATGAGTAAATGGTTAAATAAATGATGTATGAGGTGTAAGTATCCTATCTAATGTAAGCATGTATAAGTATGGCGTGTAATGAATATGTAGGTTCCATAGTATGTAATGTATGGTGCATATAGTGGTGCAAGAGAATAATGAATGATGAATGAATGCAAGCATGAATGTAATGTAATAATAGATGTAATATATGCAATATACAAGTTAATGAGATGTAATGTTCTATGTTAACACAAATCCTATATTACCTCATGTACCCCCTTACACTATGTTGACACTATCACACTTGACACATTGTTCACTTACACTTTGACACTCTTTGATATGTATACACTATGTATGCCCATTTAAACCTCACTTGCCCCTTTGCCATGTTCACATACACACACATAGCCTCTTAAATAAGTATTTATGAATATAATTAACTTAGCTATGTATGTATATTATATATATGTTAGCATATTGTGTTGTAATATATAAGTTTATATAACCATTTAAAATGCCATGATTATAGACCTAATGTTGAATACCAATATATGCATGTGTATATATGTGTAGACATATATAGCTTAAAGTAATAGATTACCTAGTGTATATCCAATGTGAATTCTTGCCTATTTGAGTATGAATAATTGTATGCTATATAGAGTTGGGTGTATGTTGGCTTGTATAGCCTTGTATTGATGTGTGCTTGCTAGAATAGTCTTGGTTAGGCCTAGTAAGACTTACTGGGTTAGGACATAACCTAGTTTGACCTGGTTTGACTAGTGCAGTTGACCAGAGTTGACCAAGGGTTGACTTTGGCCTAGTTTGACCTAGATTCATGTAGAATGCATTGTAGTGCTTTATATTACCCTTCTGGACATGTTGTGACTTATGCTGTTCTAATTAGGAGCCAGACACCTTGTAACCTGTGTTGCTTTAAATAGGACTCTGTTGCTTCAGTTGGACCCCCTATACTTATCAGCTGTTCAGGTTATCAGGCGAGTACATTCTCTGATAGTTCTCTCATTTATTTGTCAATTACTGTATTTCAGTTCTAGTTAGTTGTATGCGATTCTCTGTTACAACACGTGTGGATATTACTGGATTCATGTATACGACACATATTTATTTTTTGGCCTCTATTACTGGTATCATCATTTCCGGCTTCTATTACTGGAATCACCTGCTGGAATCATTTACTGGAATCATTTATTGGAATCATTTACTGGAATCATTTACTGGAATCATTTACTGGTATCATTATATTTTGGCTGGACTCATCTTGAATCATTGTGTCGGAATTCTGGATTCACTTGTTGGGAGGGAAAATACTAGAGTAAGACATGTAGACATACCCCATTACTGGAATCACCCCTACTGGAATCTACTGGAATGATAGCCATCTCTTGCCTGATCAGGGAGAGGTGTGTCGGATTACCCACAGCCGTTTACATGTCGATCTCGGTATTTTAAAATACACTGTTAGAGTATAGGCTGGACTCACCCTGGAATCATTGATCACTATAACTGGAATCGTCCCTTACTGGATTCATCTTGTATTAGATTCATCTTGTACTGGACTTACATTGGAGTTACACTGGTCTACATTGTTGTCTGGACTTTATATCATATTACCCTGGTTCAGCTAGTTCTATTTTTACAGACTTCATTGCTATGATTCTTCTCTTGTTTAGTTATTTACTTTCCTTGCACCTTATCTGTCTTTCTTACCATCACCTGAATATAAACTGTCATTTTCATCAATACAACTGCCTATAACTGCTTTATAGTTCTCTGTCATTTACTTGGGTTTTCTAGAAGAGATGTGCTCGTTCCTGTCCTGACTGGACTTGTTGATAAATTTTATAGATAGCTTGGAGGTTGCCGGCTAGCCTAGAGAAGACACCTTAGAGGTTGTTTAGATAGTTATTTCATTTGTCTGGAGTTGTATTTACTTTGTGGATTACTGTATTTGAGTTTTGAGATGTATTTCTGGGTTTTTGTATCTTAGACACTTAGACTTCTATCTCCCGTATCTCTTTGGATTTTATGTTTTATCTAACCTTATCATGCTCTACCTTAAATGTGATTAAGACTGTATCTGCTTAGCATTATATTGTTAGATGATGTGACCTAGGACAGCGTTCTACCGCCGACGCTGCGGCGTAGGCTGGGCGTTGTTACGTTCTCGTACCCTAACAGTAGGTACGGGTCGTGACACCTCATGCGGCTCAGAAACTCATGCGGACCGAAAGTCTTCTGGAGCCTCATGCGGCTCGGATAAGCTCTATGCGGTTACGACTCCGGTCATGACGACTCTTCATGCGGCTCGAGTATGAAGACTCTCCTGCGGCTCGAGTATGGAGACGCTCATGCGGCTCGGTCGTGACGACTCTTCATGCGGCTCGGTCATGACGACGCTCATGCGGCTCGAGTATGAAGACTCTTCATGCGGCTCGAGTATGAAGACTCTCATGCGGCTCGAGTATGGAGACGCTCATGCGGCTCGGTCGTGATGACTCTTCATGCGGTTCGGTCATGACGACGCTCATGCGGCTCGAGTATGAAGACTCTCATACGGCTCGGTCATGACGACTCTCATGCGGTTCGGGTATGGAGACTCTCATGCGGTTCGGGCACGACGACTCTCATGCGGTTTGAGTGTGATGACTTTCATGTGGCTCATGAGTACAACAGTTGGGACACGTGGCTGGACACGTGTCAAAAGCCAATCATATCTCAATAATTCAGATCTACTGCAATCAAAGTAATCTCTAGATTGGGTCGAATCCCAATAATCATAACAAACAGTGGGGACACGTGGCAGAGAATGATTTAGATTTATTCATTCAGATTTGTAAATGTCAACAAATTATCATGATGCAGATTTGTTGCAATCAGTATTAATTACTCATAGGATTTGATGTAATCTACACTAAGTGGCCCAGATTCATCACACTCAAGATTAATGGCCCAGATTGATCAATCAACAGGCCGCCGCCACTCTAAGGGGCAATCACTGCAAACCCTAATGATTGCATTCCCTTCTTATAAATAGCAAGGTGCCATTCCCTTGCAGGAGGACCCCTTTTCGAGATCAGAGAGCACCAGAATACTTATAGACAAAAAGCAGAGAGAGAGCAAAGAGAGTATTTCTTCAATGCCAAGCAATCTTCTGGAGTCAAGGCTGCGTACCGATCGTCCAAGGAGTAAGGCAGAGCTGCCGTCGCTTTCCCGAGCCTCTATCGTCACCCCCCAGAATCTAAAATAAATAATTGTACTTAGACTGCTGTACCTAGGTTTTCGTCCCTAGGCTTTCTTTGTACAAGCGAGTTTGTAACGTGAAGTAAAAGTACAGTCCTCCGATAATTGTTCTGCTCTTTTATATTTTATGGCAAACACGATGGCGACTCTGCTGGGGACAAACTTCTCCACGGCTGAGGAGTTGGTGACGCAATCGGATGCAGCCAAGATTGGCTCCACACAACAGAAGATGGTCGTCCGTTTCGACCAACAGGCGTTTGAAGAAATGCTCTCTGAAGAAAGTGCTGGCCCGATCCAAAAGCGAACCCGCACAAAGAAAGCTCGCTGCGAGTGGAGGCCAAAATCATTTGTTCCTCCGCAGGCTTTGGACGGGGTACTCTCTGCTACCCAAGACGGCGAAGGCGATTCTCATACTGCACCACTTCGAGCCGTAGAGCACTCTGCTGTCCCCAAGTCCGGCAAAGGAAAGCACTACGATGCTGGACTTACAGGGACAAAGAGTGAGTCCAGCCCCAAGAAGAAGCCGAGCACTCCTGTGGCCAAATTTGCCAACCACATGCAGGAGGCTCATGCGGATGAATCTACCAACCGCATGAAGAAAGGCTATGCGGCCAGATCATCCAGCCGCATGAAAAAAACACATGCGGCTGAGATTCCCAGCCGCATGAAGAACACCTATGCGGCTACGTCTGTCAGCCGCATGAAGACTACTGATGACAGCCGCCTGACGCCTACTCCACGCGGCTCTGTCTTCGATCGTCTCTCTTATGGTCCTGATCTCTTATGCTCCCAAGAAGATATGTCTGACTCTCTCCAGTATCACTTAGACTCTTCCTACTATGTGCCCTTACGCACTAGAGCGAAGAAGTCTAAGACAGCGTGAGCCTGGCGAGTTCGGTCCGCTGATCTGATCTCTGACCATCCGAGTGTCCCGCATACTGTTACGTGGGCCTCGGATGGGAAGTTATACAGAACCACTCGAGTCCAGCCCCCGACGGCAGACGGACAGAGAGGTTCGCAAAAGTCTCCCAAAATCCCGGGAGCAAATATGGTCGATCCAGACCCATCTGACTTGCGTGAGGCCGTCCTCCACAAACGCAAGAAAAGAGAAAATGCATCGGGGTGCAAAGAGTCCTCCCACGAGCGTCACTGTACCCAAGTCATCGTCAACTGCTGCTGCAATAACGCGACAATGCGAGAAGACCGGCAGTCCGTCTTCCAAAGACTGCAACAGCCATCTTCAGAAGATGAGGCACTTCCCGTCGTCTCTTGCAACTCTGCTTAGAAAGTCCCCGCCGACGGGAAAGGGAAGAAGACCAGCGGTCCTAGTCCGAAGATATCAACCACTATGACTAAGAGACTGTCGTCTAAGCGCGCGCCCACCAACGGAGTCTTCCAAGGCACCCGTTCTAAAACGAAATCTGCTACAGTGGTAGATTCGTCATCCACAACACAGAGGGTTGCTGGGACTGGGGGTAGCACTCCTCCAAACCTCCACAATAATCCGATATTCCAAGAAGATGAGCCGGGGGAGACAACTCTCCCATCAGATGCAGCAAACTCCGACATCCCCGAGGACGTCCACAACTCCCAAGACGAGACGAACTCGGAGACTGGGGGTACTGTTCCTTCCGAGTCTGAACCAGAAGAGAACATACCCACATATCCCGATGACTTCTCACTACAGGGGTACGATTCGGAGGGCGCTTCCTCCACCGCTCCATCTATCTCTCCTCATGTGAAGACGATATTCATGACAGACAGCAGCCAAGGTGGTTCCAGCGATCGCCAACGCATCGACACTCTCGAAGCCATATTGCTTGCCTTGGTCAAGTCTGTCGATGAGATCAAAGCGGCCCTTCCAACTCTGCAAGGAGGGACGCCTGGCCAAACAAGCGCGGGACCTGCGGTCAATGCAGACTCGAATTCGGCGGCACCGAACCCGAGCAACGATCCTCCTGAAACAACGGCCCCTACCGCCGTAGACGAAGCCCGGGAAGCGAAAAGAGATGTCCAGGAGCTCCGAGCCATGTTCTACGCTCGAGAAAATTCTCAAGACCTCAGAATACGACAACCATACCCTGCTGCCTGGAGGGATGTTCCATTTCCACCAAGATATAAGTCGTTCAATATCAATCCTTATGATGGCAAGACCTCGACAAGTCGGTACATCACTTACTTCGAGGTCACCATCGACCATCTGCCCCATGATGATGCCATTCTCATACGATTATTCATCGGGGCATTGGAAGGGTTCGCCTTCGACTGGTACCGCAATCTGTCGGACAACTGCATCCACTCCTTCGCCGGCTTCAAGCGCATGTTCTTGGAGAGATTCTATGAAGTAGGGCAGGACATCACAATGTCCACCCTCATGGACGTCGTCCAAGGAGAGAAGGAGCTGACAAGGAACTACATTGAGCGGTTTCGCCAAACCGTAATGAAGCTGCCATCTGGAAATTCGGATTCCTCCTTGATTAAAATTTGCCAAAAGAGATTACTCCCAACAATCAGTCTCTGGATGGGCAAAAGTTAATTCAAAGACTGGAAGACGTTCATCATCAGCGCCACAAGTGCCGAAGAACGGTTGAAGAAGGCTCGCCAATTGGGATTGCACATCTCGGATGGAGAGAACAAGGGCAAGTGTCCCAACAACGACAATGGGGGTAGTCCCTCCAACAATCGGGACAGCAGGGGTAAGCAGGCTATGGTGGCCGATACAGCACAGAAACCTGAGCCAAAGCCGACAGACAAACAATGGCCGCAAATCACTTACTCCTTCGAAGACGGTCACGTCAAACCCATCTTGGACATGCTCATACAAGGAGACAGAATTCAGCTTCCTCCACCAAGACGGGAACCGCGGCCGACAGAGATGGAGAACCCAAAGTACTGCCATTGTCACCGCTACGTCCACCATGCTATACACGACTGCTACCAGCTAAAACGGTACATCCGAAACCTCATCGATTTGAATGTTCTGGCTATCGATTTCGAAGAGGTAACCGTGGCAGCCAACATGGTGTCAGTACAATTCGGCAGCTTCCCTCCGACGGAAACCCAAAACGGTGTGGTCCCCATCCCTCTGGCGATAATGGAAATTGCTAATCTTCCACCTTCCCGAGATCAGGCTGCTGGTCTAGTACCCCTCACCACATCACGATGGGAGGTCATGTGGATCCATCCAGACTTGGTGTCAGAAGTGACTCAGCCCACACCATCTTCCATTTATAAGAAAAAGAATGGAAAAGTCAGGTCACGCCGCACAATCTCGACAGATATCGAAGAAGCTACAGCGGTAGTTACGCGGTCTGGGGCACAATCCCAACCGGTGGCTGACAACCCGGCTGAAGATCATCAGCCCGCTGCAACCGACGCTTCGGGACCGGCTCAGCCTCCGACGATCGACAAGCCTAGGCCGAGGGAGACTCGCTTTGACAAATCCCTCCGAAAAGAGGCATCACAAGGGATGGAGAAGCCCTACAACTTCGACATCTTAGCGCAATTGGCCAACACACCGGCCAAGTTGTCATTATACGAGCTTTTGAGACTCTCCAAGGATGTTCGTGCGGCGTTGAGCGATCCACTCCAAAATGCCGACGCATATCTGGCGCAAGTCAACTCACGGAAGAAAACCCGCCAGCAGATCTCCAAAACAGCGCCTGCACGGGAGCGATGCCCAATATTGTCTTCACTCCGCAGGACATGCTCATCAAAACCAACCTGCATGATCGCCCGCTATACTACACTGGATACATCGGCGACGTAAAGGTGGATCGGATGCACATTGATCCTGGCTCTTCCATAAGCATTATCCCGAAGGGTCTGCTACATCATCTCCGCATCCCAATGCATCGCCTGACGCCTACAAGCACCGCCATCAGCGGTTTCAATTCGGGTAGGAGCTACCCAATTGGGAAGATTCGTCTGAAGTATCAAATTGGTGATCTCCAATCCGAAGTCACCTGCTACGTCATAGATGCAGACACTTCGTACAACATCCTTTTGGGGCGCCCGTGGATACACGACTATATGATCGTGCCTTCCACGCTGCACTAATGCTTCAAATATGTCGACAAGTACGGCTTCGTAAGGACAGAATTTGCTGATATCGATCCCTTCAAAGGGGTCGAATCCTACTACTCAGACTCCTGTCTGTACGAACAGTCGAAGAAACATCTTAGTGAAGGAGATGTGCAAGCTCGTACCAAGACAGCCACAGGATCAGAAGAACCTCTGACGATCCATCTCCAAGATCGTAAACCTGGCAAGTCTGTACCCCTTACCGCCACTCTGCGTAAGGATGCAATCAGCCTCTCAGCTCAAGAAGAGCAGATGATAATCCGGCTGCCAAGGTCTGGCCAAGTACCACGACCCACAATAGAGCTACTGACAATCAGGCTGCCAAGAATCGGCCAGCTGCAAACGGAGAAGCTTAATCCCTCCGACAATCCAATGACGACACGCCTTCCCAAGAAAGGTCGTCACCCCGATGTAAGGTCTGGAACTTCTAGCGAACCAACTACTCCCCGCCCAGTATCGAATACCAAGCTGGGGGTTGCTAGTCTGCCAACAACTCTACGCTCTGCTCCATCAGCTGAACCTCTGACGATCAAGCTGCCCAAGTCGTCCTCTCAGTCTTCATTTACGCAGGGGGTAGCCGAAGAGAAACCGGAGCTAGCCAAGTATGTGGCTGCCCACACTGATGTTCCCTCCGCAGATGATGTAATCCCCTAGAAAAGATACCTTACTTCATCAATAAAGGGCTATCTTTGAACTACCTCGAGCTTAATAAGCTTTGTACGATGTATGCTATGGAACACGGTATAGGCACTCACCTACACACACAGGTGACAAATGTGTACACCGTAATCCAGCTTACTCCAGTAGAAGATGCTTACCACATAATCAAGGAGGGGAATTATCCAATCATCTTCGGCCGGAAGGACGATCTGCATCCCTTCACCATAGAAGAAGTCGACCTTGGGCCAGACACCGGGAGACTGCCTCTGTATCTTTATAGTCCCCAATCCAAATATCTCATGCAGAAACAGGGATATGATCTGGAGACGACGCCAGGCTTGAACTATGGCACTGGACGACGATTACCTTTGAAGCCACAGGTTCCGGCAAGCAAACCACGGGACTACTATAGCAAGACTCGATGTGGATTAGGGTATGTAACACCCACAACGACCCCCGAGAGTTCAGATGAAGAATGTGACTGGCATTCACATTCGACCGGGTATCAGAAACATATTCAGGCAAGTCTTGTCAGTCAACATGGCATTCGCCGACGCTTATGAAGAAGATAAAGGCATCCCTGAAATCCTTGAGCTAGAGCCGTGGGCCCAACAGCTGGATGCACAATGGCAAAAGCGGTTCGAACAGAGGGAACCTCCTACTGAAGATGAGGTCATACAAGTGGATCTCGGCAGCGAATCTTCTCCAAAACCGATCTTCGTCAGTAAAAGCCTAACAGACAAAGAGCGAGAATCGCTGCTGGAGCTTGTCAAAGAATATATTGATGTGTTCACCTAGAGCTATGAAGACATGCCAGGGTTAAATCCCGATATTGCTCTTCACAAGCTCAACATTCGGCCAGATGCAAAGCCAGTCAAGCAACAACAGCGACGCTTCCGTCCGGGCATCATGGATGCGATCGAAGCCAAAGTCAAAAAACTGATAGCCAGCGGCTTCATTCGTGAGGAACAACATCAAGATTGGGTCGCCAACATAGTACCCGTCCTCAAAAAGAATGGAAAGATTCGAATCTGTATCGACTTCCGTAATCTGAACGAGGCATGCCCCAAAGATGAATTCCCCCTCCCTATCACAGACATCATGATTGACAACACTTGCGGCTTCGAACGTATGTAATTCATGGATGGCTTCTCGGGGTACAACCAAATCAAGATGTCTCTTGACGACGAAAAGCATACATCATTTCGAACACCGATTGGCACATACTGTTACACAGTCATGCCTTTCGGTTTGAAGAATGCCGGCACCACATATCAAAGAGCCATGAGCATCATCTTCAGAGACCACTTATGCAAGACGGTGGAGTGCTATGTTGATGACATCGCTGTCAAGAGTCGCTGTAAGGGAGACCATCTGCAGGATCTGAAGACGGTATTCGACCTGATACAAGCACACAATTTGAAAATAAACCCTACGAAGTCCTTTCTGGGCGTATCCAGCGGGAAGTTCTTGGGATTCATCATCACCGCCCAGGGTATCCATGTAGACCCTGAGAAGACAAAGGCAATCATGGAAATGGGTCCACCAAGAAATCTCTGCGAACTCAGAGGCCTTCAAGGGAGGCTAGCTTACATCAGGAGGTTCATTTCTAATCTCTCTGGGCGATGTCGACCATTCACCCACCTCATGAAGAAAGACGTCTCATTCGTATGTGACAAAGAGTGTCAGCAGGCCTTCGACAGCATCAAAGAATATTTGTCGAACCCTCCAGTCCTGGTGGCCCCGGTTGCCGAAAAACCATTCCTGCTCTACGTACGAGCAATAAAGCATTCCCTCGGGGCTCTGCTGGCACAGAACAACGATGTAGGCCATGAGTAAGCCATATATTACCTTAGTCGAATGATGATGGGGCCAGAGCATCGATATACCGCTGTAGAGAAGGAATGCCTTGCCCTGGTGTTCGCCATTCAGAAGATGCGGTACTATGTCACTGGACAAACAATACATGTGATCTCACGAGTCAACCCTCTCAGGGTCCTCATGACTAAACCAGGGGCACTCAGCTCTCGCCTCGCTACATGGGCAATATTGCTGTCCCCTTATCATATGATCTTCGTCTCGCAAAAGGCTGTCAAAGGTCAAGCCCTGGCAAATTTTTTGGCAGCCCATCCGGGCTCGGAGTCCTCCAGAATATATGAAGAGATCCCAGATGAGGTCGCCGACTCGCATGCAACCTCTCACGATGATATATGGCGAATGTTCTTCGACTGTGCTTCAAGAACGGGACCCAAAGGCAACATCGTCGTCGGAGTCGGGGTGGTGCTAGTCTCCCCTTCCGGATTGGTGATTAACCGCGCTTATTCTCTCACAGAACCCTGCTCTAACAATGTAGCCGAATACAACGCTTTGGTCATTGGCCTCCAACTTGCAAGAAAGCTGGGGGTAGAATACCTTGAAGCATACGGCGATTCTCAGTTAATCGTCAACCAGATCCGGGGTTCATACGAGGTCCGCCATGAAGACATGATCCCCTATCACCAAATAGCGATCGACATCATCTCGTCGTTCGAGGGGTTCTTCATCGAGCATGTTCCCAGACTCCGAAATATCGAAGCCGATGCCTTAGCAGGTCTGGCCGCTTTCCTAGCAGTGCCAAATCATACTCAACAATCGGTAGATATGATAGGCCACGAACTGGTCTGCCCCAAGAACAATGTTCAATTCGTGGCAAGCTATTCCGCTCAGGCGATTGATGATGCCCCGGATTGGAGACAACCATTCATCGACTTCGTCGTCTACGATATCCTGCCCGAGAACCCAAAGGAAGCCACCTCCATCAGACGGCGTTCCCTCAGATTCTTCTACGATACAGAGACAAAAATGCTGTATCGCCGATCCTATGATGGATTATTGCTTCGATGTCTGTCAAACGCAGAAGCCAAAGAAGCCGTGCGAGAAGCTCATGATGGTGTATGCGGGGCCCATCAGCCTGGCCCTAAACTGCAAGACCGTCTTTGCCGGATGGGCTACTACTGGCCCACGATGGTAGCAGATGCGATAGACTATGCAAGAAGGTACAAAGCCTGCCAAGTCCATGCGAACTTCATTCACCAGCCATCCGAATTTCTACATCCGACAGTGGCGTCCTGGCCGTTCGAAGCATGGGGAATGGATATCATCGGTCCAATTACTCCACCTTCCTCCCGAGGACATCGCTTCATACTCGCAATCACAGACTACTTCTCCAAATGGGCGAAAGCCGTCCCGCTTACAGAAGTCAAGACTTCAAACGTGATCAGCTTCCTTAAGCATCACGTCATCTATCGCTTTGGACTACCCCGGAGGATCATCCACGATAATGGTCCGCAGTTTGCAAGCCACGCCTTCTATCGGTTTTACGATAAGCACCGCATCCAGAATTTTGCTTCGACACCATACAACCCAGCAGCGAACGGGTTGGCAGAGGCATTCAACAAAACAATCATCAAACTCCTCAAGAAGTTTGTCTCTTCCTACAAACGCGACTGGAACGAGAAGCTCGGTGAATGTTTATGGGCGTACCGTACTACGGTCCGAACAGCTATCGGGAACACACCATTCTTCCTGGTGTACGGGAGTGAGGCAGTTCTCCCATTGGAGACTCAAATACCCTCACTCCGCGTCGCCCTTATTTATCAATTGACGACGGATAAAAACTACCGACGCCGACTACAAGAGTTAGAGGCCTTAGACGAAAAGCGCCTCCTCGCTCAGCAAAGAATCGAGCTATACCAAGCTCGCATCTCCGGAGCCTTCAACAAGAAGGTCAAAATCAGAACATTCCAAGTGGGCGATCTCGTTCTGGCAGTCCGGAGGCCGATGGTCATGACATACAAGACCACCGGTAAGTTTCAGCCAAAATGGGAAGGTCTATTTATCATCGAGGCTGTATTCTCCAACGGTGCTTACCGCCTCGCCAAGCAAAATGGAGACTTGCTCATGTTGCCCGTCAATGGCAAGTTCCTGAAAAAATATTATGTCTAAATGACATTCTCTAAGATCATTGAGACATGTGCCCGCTGGTACCGCTGAACTCACCCTCACAATTCTCCAGATCATTGAGTCACGTACCCGCCGGTACCGCTGAACTCACACTCACCATTCTCCAAATTTTCGAGTCATGTACCCTTTCGTGCCTCTGAACTCACATCCACAACATCCCAGATTATCGAGTCATGTACCCGCTGGTGCCACTGAACTCACAATCTCCCAGGTTATCGAGTTATGTACCCGCAGGTGCCTCTGAACTCACATTTCGGTCACTCTTTCAGATAGTAAGTCATGTATGACCATACCTCTGAACTTTCTTCCTGAAAGAGATCCTCCCTCATGATCCACTACCCGTACTCCCAGTGCACAAAAAAGGGTAACAGATCCACAAATTTCCAAAATGGCCATGTCCTCATTACCTCTGAGTCGTTTCACTTCCGCCAAAAACAAATCACCCCTTTACATAGAACTTCCATGTCCTCATTACCGCTGAGTCGTTCTATGTGCCCTCCTTCATTGAGCCCACTCATGTCATGTCCTCATTACCTCTGAGTGGGAAGGCTCCGTCGAAGAAACCTTCATGCTTGTCATGTCCTCATTACCTCTGAGTAAGTATATTGATTCCCTTTCGACTTATTATCCGTACCCACAACCAGAGTACGCCATGGATAATAGGTCCACAAATATTCTCCGTTGAGTCCACTCCTGCCATGTCCTCATTACCTCTGAGTAGGAAGACTCCGCGGTAAGACCCCCATACTTGCCATGTCCCCATTACCTCTGAGTAAGTATGTTGGTTCCCTTTCATCCTATTAACCATATCCTAAGCCAGGGTACGCCAAGGATAATAGGCCCACAAATATCCTCCGTTGAGTCCACTCCTGCCATGTCCTCATTACCTCTGAGTAGGAAGACTCCGCGGTAAAACCCTCATACTTACCATGTCCTCATTACCTCTGAGTAAGTATGTTGGTTTTCTCTCTCGTCTTATTATCCGTATCCTGAATCAGGGTACGCCAAGGATAATAGGCCCACAAATGTCCTCCGTAGACCACAAATGTTGTACTAAGTTTCCTAGTACATCCACATCTTTCCTCATCATCACATGCTTTTGGAGCCAAGCTGTTCCATAGCATTCTTTCACCCAATACATAGAACTTTCAAGTTGATAGCACCTCTGAGTTGTTCTGTGTATCCTCATTAGGCCCACTCCTACCACGTCCTCGTTACCTCTGAGTAGGAAGGCTCCACTTTAGACCCATATTTAGTACGTCCTCATTACCTCTGAGTAAATATGTTGGTTTTCTCTCCAATCATATGCTTCTGGAGCCCAGTTGCCCCGTGGCATTCATTACCCATTACATAGAACATCCACGTCCATATTACCTCTGAGTTGTTCTATGTATCCTCGTTTGGGTCCACTCCCACCATGTCCTCATTACCATTAACCCTATATTTACCATGTTCTCACCACCTCTGAGTAAATATGATGGTTCCCTCTCTCAACTTATTATTCGTACCTAAAACCAAGGTACGCCAAGGATGATAAGTCCACATAAAATCCCCAGCGGAAATACCCAAACCTATCACGTCCATGCTACCTCTGATAGGATTGCCACACCAAAACAACTCTACTTTCCATGCTTTTTATTCAAAGTGTTCCAAATTTTCAATTTGAAAACTTTGAAGGGGGGTCTTGTAGAAGCATGGAAAATATTGCTTTTAGTCCCACATCGAAAAGGAGAAAAAGAAAGGGCTCACTCCATTCTATAAATAGAGCCCCCATTGCCTCCTTTGAAAAGGGCACCAACTTCTCTTCCCTCCTTCCAACTTGGACTCTTCCTACTACGCACCTTCGGGTGCTAAGTCGAAGAAGTCTAAGGCAGCGCGGGCTCGTCGAGCTCAGTCAGCTGTCCCAACCTCTGACCATCAGAGCGCCCCGCTAACTGTTAAAGCGGGCCTCTGATGGAAAGTTGTAAACATGATACCTACGCACTCGTGTGTTCGGGATACCCGGGCCCACAACACGAGTACAAAGGTTGACCGAGATGTCCTTGACTTACGAGATGGGATCCTTTACAAGCGCAAAGAAAGAAGGAGATTCTCTATGCTGCTCGAATTCAACATGGAGCTTCATGCGGCTCAAAATCCAGAAAGCTTCATGCGGCCCAAAAGAAGCAGGGGTCCTTAGGCGGCCCAAAATCAACATGGAAGCCCATGCGGCTCAGAAACTCATGCGGACCGAAAGTCTTCTGGAGCCTCATGCGGCTCGGATAAGCTCTATGCGGTTACGACTCCGGTCATGACGACTCTTCATGCGGCTCGAGTATGAAGACTCTCATGCGGCTCGAGTATGGAGACGCTCATGCGGCTCGGTCGTGACGACTCTTCATGCGGCTCGGTCATGACAACGCTCATGCGGCTCGAGTATGAAGACTCTTCATGCGGCTCGAGTATGAAGACTCTCATGCGGCTCGAGTATGGAGACGTTCATGCGGCTCGGTCGTGACGACTCTTCATGCGGCTCGGTCATGACGACGCTCATGCGGCTCGAGTATAAAGACTCTCATGCGGCTCGGTCATGACGACTCTCATGCGATTCGGGTATGGAGACTCTCATGCGGTTCGGGCACGACGACTCTCATGCGGTTTGAGTGTGATGACTTTTATGCGGCTCATGAGTACAACAGTCGGGACACGTGGCTGGGCACGTGTCAAAAGCCGATCATATCTCAATAATTTAGATCTACTGCAATCAAAGTAATCTCTAGATTGGGTCGAATCCCAATAATCATAACAAACATTGGGGACACGTGGCAGAGAATGATTCAGATTTATTCATTCAGATTTGCAAACGTCAATAAATCATCATGATGCAGATTTGTTACAATCAGCATTAATTACTCATAGGATTTGGTACAATCTACACTAAGTGGCCCAGATTCATCACACTCAAGATTAATGGCCCAGATTGATCAATCAACAGGCCGCCGCCACTCTAAGGGGCAATCACTGCAAACCCTAATGATTGTATTCCCTTCTTATAAATAGCAAGGTGCCATTCCCTTGCAGGAGGACCCCTTTTCGAGATCAGAGAGCACCAGAATACTTGGAAAGAAAAAGCAGAGAGAGAGCAAAGAGAGCATTTCTTCAACGCCAAGCAATCTTCTGGAGTCAAGGCTGCGTACCGATCGTCCAAGGAGTAAGGCAGAGCTGCCGTCGCTTTCCCGAGCCTCTATCGTCACCCCCCAGAATCTAAAATAAACAATTGTACTTAGACTGCTATACCTAGGTTTTTGTCCCTAGATTTTCTTTGTACAAGCGAGTGTGTAACGTGAAGTAAAAGTACAGTCCTCCGATAATTGTTCTGCTCTTTTATATTTTATGGCAAACAAAAATAACCAAGCTTATGTGGCTCAGAATTTCATGCGCCCAGGCACTCCATGCGGTCGAAACTCTTCATGCGGCCGAAACTCTTTGCGGCCAGACACTTCATGCGGCCGAAACTCTTCATGCGGCCGAAACTCTTCATGCGGCTCAAGAAGACTTGCCGCATGAAAACTCATGCGGTCAAGCACTGTTCTTCTTCTCCACTCTTCCGAGAAGAAGAACCATGGGAAGCCATTGCTTCCAAGCTCCCTAAATCCTTCATTTCAAGTCTAAATCTGGATTTCCATAGGTCAAAATGGGGTAGAACGAAATTCTCTACAATATGGAACCATCGAAACTTAGAAATAACAAAGTTAGCTAGATCAAAACCTAAGAAATCCGAAAATGCATTAAACTTATATCTACATGAAGTGAGCCATGGAAATTGAAAATGCTAAGTACTAAAGTATCTAAGAATCTTGAGAGGAAGATAATAGAACAACAAAAATGGAGATCCATCAAGAAGCAAGTTGGCACTTGCCTATGCGGCTGGGTAGGTGGGGAGAGAGTTCATGAGGAAGAAGAAGAGTAATGGTGAAGTAATGAAGAGAGAGAAAGGGAATGGGGCTTTAAATAAAGGAGTGGTGGTAGGTGGGGGAGTTGGGTTTGGTTCATGATGAACCACCAGAATTAAACCAACTAGGCTGGACCAAAAGCAAAGCAGAAAGTAAAATACTGAAAGTAAAATTGCAGAAAAATTAACTAACGTGGAATTTAAATACAGAACAATATATGATAAATATTAAATACATATATTTCAGCAGTATATGTATTTAAAATACGTATTCTGGGAACGGAGAGTGACATCTCTACCCTCCTTAGAAAAATTTCGTCCTCGGAATTCCAAATCCAAGCAGGACAGAAACATCAGAGCTAAACTAATCTAAGTACAAGCAATTTAAGCAAGCAATCATTCTACAATGCTAACAGTAAGTAACATATCCATGTTGAACATTCTACGACATCAAGCAATTCTACTCATAAGGTGACAAGCATGAGAAGTTGAGACAATCAAGGTATACAGAAAGAGATATACCTTGTGAGTCAAACATGTACGGATACCGTGATCGGATATCATTCTCACGTTCCCACGTTGACTCCCCTAAAGAGTGATGACCCCAAGCAACCCGGACAAGACTAATTGTTCGGTTCTTGAGTATCCTCTATCTTCGGTCCAAAATAGACACAGGCTGTTCCTCGTAAGACAGGTTGGTACCAACAACCAGCTCAGAATGATCAAGGATATGGCTTGGGTCCGATACATACCTACGCAACTGAGATACATGAAACACGTTATGCACCTCTCGTAACGAAGGTGGAAGGGATAAACGATAAGCAACATCGCCTATACTATCAAGGATAGTAAATTGGCCCACGTATTGCGGACTCAACTTCCCATGAACGCTAAATCTAATGACCCCACGGGTAGGTGAGATCCGTAAGAACACGTGGTCCCCAACAGAAAACTCTAGCGGCCTACGATGCTGGTCCGCCCAATGACGATGCCGATCCTGCGCAACTCGAAGTCGCTCTCTAATTCCCTTAACCACTTCAACTGTCTGAACAATCATTTCTGGGCCTAGCATCTTCCTCTCCCCGATATCATCCCATGCTAGTGGCGACCTACACTTCTTACCATATAGAGCTTCAAATGGCACCATCTGGATACTGGCTTGATAACTGTTGTTGTACGATAACTCGACTAGGTATAGGTGGCTCTCCCAAGACCCTCCAAAATCTAGAGTGCAAGCTCGTAACATATCTTCTAAAGTCTGAATTGTTCTTTCTGATTGCACGTCCGTCTGGGGATGGTAAGCCGTGCTAAATCTTAACTTGGTACCCAAACTATGATGTAAACTCTTCCAGAAATATGATATAAAGCAGGTATCTCTATCTGACACAATACTGACAGGGACTCCATGCTGCATGACTATCTGCTGCATATATAATTCTGCCAAATTTTCTGTAGATTGCCCTACTCTGAAGGGAAGAAAGTGTGCCACCTTTGTAAGTCGATCTACTATCACCTAAATAGCATCTTTACCACTTGGTGATCTCGATAAACCGGTCACAAAGTCTATTATGATGTGTTCCCATTTCCATTCTGGAATAGAAAATGGTTGCAATAATCCGGCTGGCCGCCTCTGCTGTTTTACCTTCACTTGCTGACATACCAAGCAACAAAAAATGAATCTAGCTATCTCCCTCTTCATCCCGTTCTACCAGAAATGCTGCTTGATATCTTGGTACATCTTGGTCCCTCTAGGGTGTATAGAATACTGAGAGCCGTGAGCTTCTGTCATAACCTCATGTCTGACATCTCCACTAGGCACACATAGACGTGATCCAAACCTAAGTGTACCATCTTCATGGATTCTCATCTCCTTCCTAAGTCCTGACTCATATTCTGTCCTAAGCTTCTGAATCCTTGGGTCCTGTGCCTGAGCTGCCTTGATCCTGTCTACCAAGTCAGATTGAACTTGTAGATTTGTCAGAACTCCTACATCACTAGGAAGTATAACCTCGATGCCCATCTCCTGAAGGTCTTCTAAGATTTGCTTCTGTGTTGTCAACATAAATGCGCCGCCTCTCCTGCTAAGAGCATCTGCTACCACATTAGCCTTGCCTGGATGACACTGAAGCTCTATGTCATAATCCTTGATCAATTCCAACCATCTTCTATGTCTCATGTTCAGTTCCTTCTGAGTAAAGATGCATTTCAGACTTTTGTGGTCTGTGTACATGTCCACTCGATCACCATATAAGTAATGCCTCCATAGCTTCAAAGCGAATACTACTGCCGCCAACTCCAAGTCATGGGTTGGGTAATTCTTCTCGTGGCCCCGAAGTTGCCTAGATGCATACGCTATCACCTTCCCATGTTGCATAAGGACACGGCCAAGTCCTTTTTCTGACGCATCACAATATACTGTAAAACCTCCGGGTCCAACTGGCAATGTAAGAATAGGTGCTGATATCAACTTCTGCTTTAAAGTCTCAAATGATGCCTGGCATTCCACCAACCAAACGAATGGTACGTCCTTCCGTGTCAAGCGGGTCATGGGTGCTGAAAGTCTTGCAAAGTCGGATACGAACCTTCTGTAATATCATGACAATCCCAAGAAACTATGCACATCAGCTACGATCTTGGGTACTGGCCAACTCTCTACTGCTTCTACCTTCTTGGGATCCACTGCTACTCCGGCTCCTGATATGATGTACCCCAAGAATAAAATATGATCCGTCCAAAACTCACACTTGCTGAGCTTGGCATATAACTGGTTCTTTCTCAGAACCTACAATACTTTCCTGAGGTGACCTTCATTCTCCTCTTCACTGGCAGAGTATACAAGAATGTCGTCGAGAAACACAACGACAAACTGATCCAAGTATGGCATAAAGATGCGGTTCATCAAATCCATAAATATTGCTGGAGCATTGGTCAAACCAAACGGTATTACCAAGAATTCATAATGCCCATACTTCGACCTGAACGTTGTCTTGGGAATATCCTTCTTCCGAACTCTCACTTGATGATACCCTGAACGAAGATCTATCTTGGAGAAAACTCTAGCTCTGCTCAACTGATCAAACAAGTCGTCGATCCTGGGTAATGGGTACTTGTTCTTTACTGTTGTCGTGTTAAGCTTCCTGTAATCAATGCACAATCTGGATGACCCATCCTTCTTTCCCACAAGTACCATTGGTGCTGCCCATGGTGATATGCTATCTTGGATGCCTCCTTGTTGGTTCCCATGCTGTGGCCTAGCCTGGTGCTGCTGCTGGCCCCTGCCTTGGTGATGCTGGGGTGGTCTATGTTGTTGCTGCATCGGCGGTCCATGCTGCCGAAACATCTGAGCCTGTTGTAGGAACGAATCGTAAAGCACAATACCTTTAGAGGGGGGTGAATAGAGTTGGCAGCGGAATAATGCTAATTAAAAATGTTAGCAGCAAGATCACAGAATAATAATCACAACTAAATAATGTAAAGGCAGAGATAAGAAAGCAAACGCAAAGACAGCGATGTATACTGGTTTCTCTCTGTTGAGGACTAATCCAGTCGGTAGAACTCTTGCTACCAGTTGAATCCACTATTGGAAAAAATGCAAGTTTTCTTACGAAGTCCTTGCAACTTCTACAACGCGAGCTTTGATACGAAGAACTCGTCCAACTTCAATTGTGAAGAGGTATTCTTCTATCAAGCCTTCTGATTACAATCACTCAGAAACTTCTAGACCGCACCGCACTGGCAAATCGACTAGAGGATTGTAACTGGCTTGGGATCTGAAAATTAAAGCTCGAGAAAAACTCTTTGGAAGACTGAAAGCGTTTTAGAAGAGAGAAGATTGAAAGTGAATGAGTGAGTTAAAATGATCGAAATCCTTCTCTATTTATAGGAGTTCCAAAGACAGAATTCTGGCAGAATTCGGGCAGAACTCGATGAGAAAATTTCGGTCAAATCCGCAACTTCAAGAGGACCAAGTTCCAAGGAATTCAAAAACAAAACGGCCAGTAACCGAACTCTGGCCGAGTTCTGTCAGGGTTAGGTTATGGTTTTAAAATTAACTTTTGGGGAATTTTGAAAACCTTTTTGAAAACCTTTTTGAAGCTTTTGTAAATACGAATGTTTTACAAAACTAAGGACATTTTAAAAATATTTTGAAATCTTTTTGGAATAGCCTATTTGCCAGTACGACTTGGTGTACAAAGTATTCCTAGACTCAAATAAAATGAAAAATACATTGCTCAAAGAAATACAGACTCGAACAGGCAAACAGTGCTTCGGTCTTGAACTGAGTAGATAGTTGTTCTTGATCATGTCCAAGAGTCCGAGATATCCTGACTAGCTTCATATATCAAGACAGAGTTTGATCAATTATTAAAATCAGTTTGACCATATGACCAATGAGCCAACAATCTCCCCTATTTTGATAATTGACAAACTATGAATGATATAACATCTAAGCTTGGAATCAGATCAAAAAATAGTAAAGTAAAATTGTTCATATCCTGCATGCATTTTCTCAAAAGATGTTAGATCCTTATTTCTTCCCCGTTGTCACTTAACAAAATAATTGCAAAAGAGAAAGCTCTCCCGCAATCAATGTATAAGTAACAAATAGTGAAGAAATACACAAAAAAATTATGAAAGATGGTAGAGACAGAAAAAAATAACATCACAGGCATGTATTTGTCTCAGGCAGTTTATAATATAACATAAAATTAATTCGCAGGCAGTTTATAATATAGAAGCAGATAAAGATGCTATAAATAAAGAAATAAACTTATGTGAAATATAAACTACGAAATCCAAAAAGATAAAATGATGTTCAAGAGACATCAATAAATATCAAGTACAAGTTTGGTAATAAAAAGATAAAAAGACAGAAACTTGGAATGTCGAAGCATTTCCAAGTGTACAGTAGATAATATCTAAGTCTCAAAAATCAGCTAATATATCACATCTTCTCATCATCATCAGCATGACCGGCATGTCCAGAGGGACCAGCTCCAGAAGTACCAGCGTCAGAAGGGTGAGGAGGAGCGCTCACCGACATAGTCTCGAGAAGGAGCACGGTCAGAACGGTACCAATCATATGCGTTACCGGGCTGAAAGTAGGCATGAACAGCCTCATCCTCACAGCGGCAACCAGAGAAGGCTGGATCTCTAGGAATAGAACCGGCAGAATGTCCAGTCTGAGCAAATCGGAGATCAGCAAGAGAATTTGCTATCGCCTGATAACGAGTGACATCGCGGAACTCACGTTCGCGGACCATATCCGTCATCGAGACGTGCAAATCAGAAAGATGCTGATGCATGCCTTCAAAGGTCATGACATACTGCTGAGTAGGTGGAGGAGGTGGAGCAGTAGGAGGAATAGTAGGAGGAGCAGCAACAGTCATACTACGATGAGATAGCTTAAGAAACTTGGGATCAGGGTCTTGAGTACAAGTTGACAAATCAATATCAAAATGCTGAAAGATGCGTGGAAGAATCATCGCATAAGAGAGATTTCTATCTCTTGCACGACAATGTCCCATCATCTGGATAATGGTCTTAGGGGCAGAAAAAAGAATCCCCTTAAGAATATGATACATAGCAGATAGTTCAAGTGATGTGACATCATCCTTTGAAGTAGACTTCGAAAGGAGAGTGGAGTAGATGATGCGATGCAGTTCATAATTAAACAAGTTCAAGTTGTTTGCCTTAAACTTTCCAGAGTGAACTCGATCAGGTGCACAGAGTTCAGCTTTGAAACTAGCAAGTGTCGTGTCGTCGGAGAAATCAAATTCAGTGATATCAACAAGCGGTGCACCTTCGTTAGATAGACCAAGGATTTCTGCTAAGAGGACATCATTGAACTCGATGTCTAGTCCGCCAACACGAGTACTTACGTCAAACGTGTTTAATATGATATTGCAGTAGAAAAGTCTAATGGCATTAGTTGCTACCGGGAAACAAAGTTTAACAACGTGTTGTAACCCTAATGTCTCAAAATAAGGGCGATGTTCTGGAAACACAGTCCATTTGATAGGAGCGCCTGTGCATATGGATCTCATGGAAAAGTCTCCATACCACAGAAGGGCTTGATCTAGGGTTTGAAAATAAAACCCATCGAACGTGCCATCGCTCGATTGAACTGGTGAAAAGAGTGAATCCGTGGGTGGATTCGAAAATGATCCTTCCTCACTAGGATTGGTCGTCTTCTTCCTCTTGAAGGGGTTAAATCTCTTAGGCGGTATTATGCAATAAAAGTAAATATGCACGAAATTGAAAGGAGGAGAAATATGAAGTTATACCTCCCGAGATTCAAGTATGTTGTAGAGGACAACGAACTTCGCACGAATCCAAAATGTGGATGGATTTTATCACGTAGATTGGGAGAAATGGAGTGGTGAAGAACTAGGGTTTGAGGGCTCTCGTGTGGCTGTTGTTGCTGTGATGGTGGTGTTTAGAAATAATGAAGAAGAAAGGCTCTCGGGTTCTGGTTATATAGCCAGATACCTTTAACCGAACTCGGGCCGAATTCGGTCTGAAGTCTGGCCGAATTCGCCTGGGGTTGGTTTGGAACACTTTCTTTTTCATTGACTCATTTCAAAGATTTAATTCAAAGATTAGTAATTTTAACATTCAATTAATGTAATTAATGTTATTTTATAGATTAAATATCGTTACACAGCGACTGTCTCAGATTAGCTGTAGGAGCACTGTCCCAGCTGGCGGAGGTTCACCGGGGAACTCTTAAGTACCGCTTCGCTTCAACCGTAGTTGTGGTGACAGACAGACTCTTTATTGGCTTGTCTCTAACACAATTTTTGCGTATTGAAATAAAATCATAAAACAAAATTAATTAACATTATTGACGTCCAAAATTCCTAATTCTCGACATAAATAATTGAAACGATCTTCTGCTAGAGGTTTTGTGAAGATGTCAGCTAATTGATTCTCAGTATCTATGTACACAAGGTCAATATCTATATTTTGATGATGATCCCTAAGAAAATGATGTCGAATCTCGATATGCTTAGTACGAGAGTGACATACTGGATTCTTAGTCAAATTAATTGTGCTCGTGTTGTCACAGAAAATGGGAATGTGTGTGTAAAATAAATCATAGTCTTCCAAGGTTTGTTTCATCCACAAAATCTGAGCACAACAACGTCCTGCAGCGATATACTCAGCCTCTGTTGTTGATAGGGCTACAGAATTTTACTTTTTACTAAACCATGAGACTAAAGCCTTGCCTAAGAAATGACATGTGCCGCTGGTACTTTTTCTATCAACTTTACATCCAGCAAAATCTGCATCTGAGTAACCAATAAGGTCAAAAGACTTAGTTTTGGGATACCATAAGCCAACAGAAGAAGTGCCCTTAAGGTATCGAAAGATACGCTTAACTGCGCACAGATGTGATTCCTTTGGATTAGCTTGAAAACGTGCACACAGGCAAACACTAAACATAATATCGGGACGACTAGCAGTTAAATAAAGTAAACTACCGATCATACCTCGATACCTACGTGTGTCGACCGGCTTGCCTTGTTCATCAATATCAAGCTTTGTTGAAGTTGCCATCGGAGTGCCAATAGGTTTGACATTATCCAGATCAAACTTCTTTAGCAAATCTTTTGTGTACTTGGCTTGATTTATGAATGTCCTATTGTCAGTTTGTTTGATTTACAGTCCGAGAAAGAATTTCAGCTCTCCCATCATGCTCATCTCAAACTCATTTTGCATACACTTAGAAAATTCTTGACACAGAGATTCATCAGTAGATCCAAATATAATATCATCAACATAGACTTGTATTAAGAGAAGCTTGCCATTAAAAGACTTAATAAAAAGTGTAGTGTCAACCTTGCCTTTTGAAAAACCGTTGTCAAGTAGAAAAGAGCTTAGACGATTATACCAAGCACGAGGAGCTTGTTTTAAACCGTATAAAGCTTTCTTCAACTTGAAAACATGATCAGGGTTTTTGAAATCTGTGAAACCTGGAGGTTGTGCTACAAAAACTTCTTCTTTTATAAAACTATTTAAAAATGCACTCTTGACATCCATTTGAAATAATTTGAAATTATGAAAACATGCAAATGCACATAACATGCGAATGAATTCTAATCTCGCAACTGGGGCATAAGTCTCATCGTAGTCGATACCTTCTTCCTGATTGTATCCTTGAGCTACGAGTCGAGCCTTATTATGAGTCACTAAACCATTCTCATTAAGTTTATTTCGGAATACCCAACGGGTGCCAATGACCGGATGATCAATAGGCTTGGGAACAAGTTTCCAAACTTGATTCTGTTCAAATTGGTTTAATTCCTCTTGCATAGCATCTATCCAAAAACTATCACTACATGCTTCATCAATAGTTTTGGGTTCTAGCTGTGAAATGAATGTAACACTAGAAACAATATCTCTACTGGATGTACGAGTACTTACACCTTTGGTAATATCACCAATTACCAAATTCTTTGGATGATCAGCCGTAAATTTTAATCTTTTCGGCAGACTCTGAAGGTAGCTGGTTCCTGGATCTTCTTTAGGAGGATCAGCTAGTTCTGAGCTTGGTTGAGAATCAGCTGGTGTTGATCTTGGTACAGTTAGATCTTCGTCATTGTCATCGATAGTCATTTGATTCAGTTCATCAAAGGTGACGTTGATTGACTCTTCGATGATCATAGTTCGTTTGTTGAAGACTCTGTATCCTTTGCTCTTGGCCGCATAACCTAAAAATATACCTTCATCGGCCTTTTCATCAAACTTTTCCAAATTATCTTTTGTATTAAGAATAAAGCACTTACAACCAAATATTCTAAAATATAAAACTGATGGAATTCTATCAAACCATAACTCAAATGGAGTCTTCTTCGATTTGGGTCGAATTAGAACTCTATTGAGAACAAAACAAGCTGTATTGACAGCTTCAGCCCAGAAATATTTGGGTAGACTAAACTGGTTTAACATTACTCTGGCCATTTCGGATAGAGTTCTGTTCTTACGTTCCACAACTCCATTTTGTTGTGGAGTCCTAGGGCAGGAGAACTCGTGTACAAAATCGTGTGTGTCACAAAATTGCTCAAACTCTGCATTCTCGAATTCGTCTCCATTATCGCTTCTAATACGAGTGATCATGTAACCTTTTTCATTCTGTACTTTCTTATAAAAGGCAACAAATTTGGATAATACATCATTCTTGCATGTCAAGAAGTATACCTACATGTATCTAGAGTAATCATCTACAATTACAAAAGCATATAGCTTACCTCCGAGGCTAGCAACTCTGCTAGGACCAAATAAGTCCATATATAGCAATTATAGAGGTCTAGTAGTACATACTGTGTTTACTGACTTGAATGTGGATCTGGTAGCTTTGTTCTTTTTACATTGACTGCATACCGAATCCTTCTTGAATGTTATGTCCGGTAAACCGCGTACTAGCTTCTTCGTGGATAATCTTGAGATTGTGTCCATATTTGCGTGACCGAGTCTCATATGCCACAGATGACTCTCATCACTTTTAGCCATTAAGCATCTACCTGAAATGTTAGTTTCTTCCAACAAATAGAAAACATATATGTTGTCTTCCCTGATACCTTCAAAGATAGTACTACCAGTTGAGCTATCAACTATAGTACATTTGTCTTTGCCAAAGTTGATGCCATAACCATGATCAGCTAAATGACTTATGCTGAGTAGATTATGTTTCAACTCGATAACCAGACAGACATCCTTAATCACAGGATAGGGAGATTTACCAACATCACCGATACCAATGATATACCCTTTCAAGTTATTACCGAAGGAGACATAACCTTCCTTCTTCTTCTTCGACAGTGTTGCCAATAATGTAGCGTCACCGGTCATATGCCGTGAACAATCGCTGTCGAGGATCCATTTGCTTTTAGCATGTGAAAGGTGTTCCACCTACAAAATAGTTTACAGATGAAACTTTTGGTACCCATTTCTTGTAGGGTCCTGAAATGTAGCTTTTGGTATCCATGCATAAATATTTAAATCAACAAGCTTTCTGATTCTACATGCAGGAGAAATATGACCAGTGTGGCCACAATAATGACATTGTGCATGTTTAGTGTTAAAAGCTGAGTGATGTGTATGGTTGGTAGGTTTAGATTTTCTAGTATAGAAGAAAACATACCTATAATCCTGTTTGGGCTTAACCTTTTGGGGTAAAGGTTTGATAGGGTTAGGTCTGACAGTGTTTGGTTTGGGAATGTTCCGATTTTTCGGTAAGTGACACGTATTAGGGTAGGAAGCAGCAGTCTCAGGCTGTTTTCCTAACCTAATTTCCAATCTTTTGGAAGTGTCATACAACTTAGTATAGTCAGAAGTGAGTGCTTCCATTCTGACTTGTGCACTTTGAAGACTTTTTTTCTCTTTAGAAAGTTCTTCTTTCAGTTGGTCAATAACCTTGTCTTTTTCTTCAGATGACTTGGTAGTTTCGTGTAATAAGAGCTTAATAGAAGAAATCTCACCAGACTCACTAACATTATTTCTAACCTTAGCTAGTAGGTCGGTAAGTCTTCCTATTTCACCTTTGTACTCTTTGAGTACCTTCTTAGAGGTCTGATATTTGCTACGCAGTTTTCTGTAATCACTTATCAGTTCACTGAAGGCATCTCCTAATTGCTCAAAGGTGAAGTCATCATATGTATCAACTACAGGTTCAGAGAGTACCTGATCGGATGCCATAAAGCATATATTTGTAGCGTCTTCTGATTGTTCATCTTCTGAGTCGCTGGCTTTACTTTCATGCCATATACTGGTGTTGGCATATCTCCGAGATGTTGATCTCTTCAGGTTCCCTTTCTCATACCTGTTGCTCTTCTTGCTTGATGATGAGTTTGTAGGACAATCCTTCTTCATGTGTCCCTTCTTCTTGTAGCCATAGCAGACATCATCATCTTGATACCAGTTGTTGCTGCTATTGTTTTCTTTGGCTTTCTTCTCATATCTCATGAATCTTTTGAATTTTCTTGCTAGAAGTGCTTGATCTTCAGCATCAGATTCACTGCTGTCTGAATCACCTTCAGCAGCTTTTCTGTGCTGAGCCTTGAAAGCGATCGTCTTCTTCTTTGGTGCAGGCTCTTCAAAATCTTGTAGCTCCAGTTCATGAGTGAGTAGCTTACCCATGAGTACTTCGAGGGACATAGTTGTGAGGTCGTTCCATTCAATGATTGCAATAGCCTTTGGAATCCAGTTCTTGGAAAGTGCTCGCAGGAGTTTGCGAATCTTTTCATGGTTACTGTAATCTTTGCCTAGGGAGGACAAAAGATTTACAATATCCAAGAATCTTTCGAACATGTGAGTAACTGTTTCGTTGGGCTTCATCTTGAACACCTCGTACTCCTGAGTAAGTCTGCTGACTTTTGATTCTTTGACTTGAGTCGTGCCTTCATGTGTGACTTCAAGAAGCTTTTACACTTCATTAGCAGTTGTGCAGATAGACACCATGTTAAATTCAGTTCTATCTAAAGCATAAAATAAAGCGTTAATAGCACGTGCGTCAAGACTGGCCTTTTTCTTTTCTTCCTCTGTATATCTGTTATGGGGTTTTTCAATTAAAACTCCATCAACATTTATACGAGGTGGCTTTTGATAGCCATCAATAACAATAGACCATAAATCAAAGTCAAGTGATTTCAAGAAGAAACTCATCCGTGTTTTCCAATAGGTATAATTCGCACCATCAAACAGTGGAGGTCTGTTTGTGGCCTGGCCTTCACTTGTGAATTTTGCAGTTGCCATGTGTTGTGCTATGATCTATATAATAATTAGTTAAATAAATAAATAATTGCAATGTTACCTTGCTTTACCTGTAACACCCGCTTTGATACCAATTGTAGGAACGAAACGTAAAGCACAATACTCTAGAGGGGGTGAATAGAGTTGGCAGCGGAATAATACTAATTAAAAATGTTAGCAGCAAGATCACAGAATAATAATCACAACTAAATAATGTAAAGGCAGAGATAAGAAAGCAAACGCAAAGACAGCGATGTATACTGGTTTCCCTCTATTGAGGACTAATCCAGTCGGTAGAACTCTTGCTACCAGTTGAATCCACTATTGGCAAAACCGTAAGTTTTCTTACGAAGTCCTTGCAACTTCTACAACGCGAGCTTTGATACGAAGAACTCGTCCAACTTCAATTGTGAAGAGGTATTCTTCTATCAAGCCTTCTGATTACAATCACTCTGAAACTTCTAGACCGCACCGCACTGGCAAATCGACTAGAGGATTGTAACTGGCTTGGGATCTGAAAATTAAAGCTCGAGAAAAACTCTTTAGAAGACTGAAAGCTTTTTAGAAGAGAGAAGATTGAAAGTGAATGAGTGAGTTAAAATGATCGAAATCCTTCTCTATTTATAGGAGTTCCAAAGACAGAATTCTGGCAGAATTCGGGCAGAATTCGGGCAGAACTCGATGAAAAAATCTCGATCAAATCCGTAACTACCGGAGGACCAAGTTCCAAGGAATTCAAAAACAAAACGGCCACTAACCGAACTCTGGCCGAACTCTGGCCGAGTTCTGTCAGGGTTAGGTTATGGTTTTAAAATTAGCTTTTGGAGAATTTTGAAAACCTTTTTGAAGCTTTTATAAATACGAATGTTTTACAAAACTAAGGACATTTTAAAAATATTTTGAAATCTTTTTGGAATAACCTATTTGCCAGTACAACTCGGTGTACAAAGTATTCCTAGACTCAAATAAAATAAAAAATACATTGCTCAAAGAAATACAGACTCGAACAGGCAACCAGTGCTTCGGTCTTGAACTGAGTAGATAGCTGTTCTTGATCATGACCAAGAGTTCGAGATATCCTGACTAGCTTCATATATCAAGATAGAGTTTGATCAATTATTAAAATCAGTTTGACCATATGACCAATGGGCCAACACATGTGTCATGAACGGGCGCTGTGCCAACGGTCTCACTGCTACCGCTGGCCCTCGATACTGCATGCCCCTGGTGCTGGCAGGGCAGGAAATTGTTGTACGGGTCCTCCTGACCTCGAATTCATGGGACAGGTGGTAACCCGATGATCTGGATTTCCACATATCAAACACTGCCCGTTCAATGTCCGACATACATCCCTAGTATGCCCTACCTTCCCACAATAAGTACAGTCCGCTGGGGGTTGCTGGTTCTTCTTCTGATGTTGTTGCTGCTGCCTTGGTGGTGGTGCTGGCCCTCGTATTGTCATATCGTAAATGCGAATACCAAGGGACGGTGCTGTTGTTCGGGGCGCTACTCCCCCTCCTCCTTCAATCTGACTGTGGGATCTCTTCTGACCTCCAGTCCTTGCCGTGATCCTTTGAATGGTGATCTCATGCCTTCGGGTTGCCGTCAATACCTCATCGAACGTCTGGTAATTGTACCCCTCTATCAATTGCAAGAGCTCAAGGTGAAACCCTTGCTGAAACCTGATGGCCCTCTGGCTCTCTGTTGCTACCATCTCTGGGGCGAACCTACTCAATCTGCAGAACTCCGCTGCATAAGCATCTACTGTCTTACCAGTCTGCTTGAGGCTGATAAACTTCTATTGTAGCTCAAACTGTGCCACAACTCCATAGTACTTCGTCTTGAATCTTGCAGTAAAATCATCCCAAACAACAGGACGTCTGATGCCTACTTCCTCTGATTCCCACCAATCACGTACGAGATCCTGAAGTAACAACTTCACTTGATCCACACGTTCTTCTGCCGGCACCTTAGCTGCTGTCAGAATAGCCTCAATATCCTTAAGCCATGCATCTGCTGAGATGGCATCATCCGTGCCCTCGAAACGGCAGGGGTTGTACTTGCAAAATCTGGTTGATGCTCCTGAATCTGTCCTCGCCCCTCTTTCCAAAGCCGTCTGCAATCTTTGGTTGAGTAATACATTCTGCTCCTGCAATTGAGCGTGCATGCGCTGCTGGGCTAAGATCTGATGTTGTTGAGTAGCCATCATCCCTCTCATGATCTCCAAAAGGATCGGGGTGTCCACTTCCACAGGGGTAGGTGGAACTATTGGCGGTGTTGGAACCTCCGGATACTGTGGTCCAGCTGCTGGTTCCACTATCACTTCTTCTTGGATAGTCTCTTGAGGTAGTACTGGTCCTTGTTGCTAACCAACCTAGTCAGGTTGCCCATGTTGCCCTTGTTGTTGTTGTCCAGTTCTGACAGATGCAGACGAGGTGCCCCTAAGAAAAGGGACAAGAGAGCAATCAAACGATCGGACATGAAGGATCAATGAAGTCGAAGGATACCGAAATATCAAGCTAGATTCGAGAGTAACGAATCATGAGATCAAAGGAGAAACATGTGTGATTGAGACATCCTATAAATCAAAATACCCCACAAGTCTGAAATCAGACCTGCATGGGCCACCACTAAAACATTGTCACGCTCCAGAACCAGAATACTGGAGAGCGGAGGAATGACTCAACCAGCTACGTATTACGGGTAGATGAATACCGTATAATACGATCAATGATGTCTAAAAGACGAGGGGGTGCATACTACATGAAAGTCTCACTATGGTTACTTCACATCTATTGTCTCAATCATTCAAACAAAAAAAGTAAAATAGAGAACATGTGAGATAAAGCAGTAAGGCGTCCCAAACGCTCTGTCAAAATGTTCTTGATATCTGGCTTTACAAAACATAGCCAGATGATGTAGCAAAGTATACACAATTGTTTATCAGCTACAGCCTGACTTAGTTACAATTATGCAAAAGTAATTACAAGACAATCCGACCAACATGTCAGTGCCAAACGGCAAGTATAAAATAAATAACAAAACGAGCGGAGAAGTAAGGAACCCACTCGAGTCCTCCTGCGATCATTCCTCTAGTATTGACCATCTTGGAGGTGGAAGTAAGCTGAGTCCTCGGGGACCGGCTCTAAATCTGGCCATGCAAAACCAGAGAGGTTAGACCTCTAATAGTAAGTACCGCAAGGGAGCACGATATAAGAAATTAGAACCAGTAATAAGAAAGATATGATAAATAGATCTCTGCTCGCTACTAGGACTCACCTAACATCACGATACTTCGAACCAACTTCCCAACCAAACAAGGACAGAAATTGGCCCGTTATGTCCTGATATTCTGATCATCTCAGTTAGTCAACAGAGTAGGTACAGTACGCAGACAAATCAATTTAAACGGCTATTCAACTCCTACGGCTTGCTACTATGAGTTCCAAGTTACCTTGGAAATATGCAATAGAGATTCCTCAGTTCTTACTATGTGCAAGCAAGGCTAGTCTATCCAATCAATCAATTACGCCAATCATGAATTAGACGAGTCCTAGCGGGATGCCCGTCATCAATATACAATATACAATAAATAATATAAACAGATACCGCTCCCTGTCCATGTGGCAGATTTGCAATATCTGTGGGAACCAGCCGACCTGTCGGGCACTTAATAGTCCCAAAGAGGGCTGCCATGTAAGAACTCGGGAATCCATCCTCTCCATGCAATCATTATTGTATTTAACTTAATCGCCTTTATGTTAAGTAAAATCCCATGCGGTGGATCATGGTCATTCATAATGAGTACTTTTGTACGGGGTACGGTATGCACAACTCTACAACGATACCCGTGCGGTTAGGTTGTAGGTCTTACATAGCGTAATGCAACAATCAAAATTAACCACGGAATAATCATGCCTTGACCATAGAGTACACATGTTGCTTTTGTAGGAAATAAATTGAAGTCTGCACATACCTATATACCAATACTCGAGATCAGCCAGTCGATTACAATAGTTCATAAGTAATATAAACGTGTCTCATTCATTCAATTTAATAAGACGACTAGCCAGTCTCTTAGTTCCAACTAGGAACGCATGATCAATTATAAATCAAGATAACCATCAATGTTAATTAATGCCAAGGTAACAATTAATGTTAATTAATGCTAAGATAACAATCCATGTTAATCAATGTCAATCAACGTCAATCCGGGACAAGAATCAGCCAAAAGGCATTATGGCTTAGAGTCCATACGGCCGGGAAATCATTGGTTCATGCGGCTGAGTAAAACGTGCATATGCGGCTAAAAAAATAATAAGTCGATACGGCCAAGGATAGGGACCCCATGCGGCTCGGGTCGAACTCATGCGGCTGGGAAGCTAATTTTATGCGGCTAAATATATATATAAAGCTCATGTGGTAAAAGGGGCTGGGTCTCATGCGGCTGAGGATGACTGGCCTCATGCGGCTGGAAAGACATGCAGCTCATGCGGCTACGGGCAACGTGCGCCTATGCGGCTGAGAAGAAATATCTCATGCGGCTGCGAATGGCGAGCCTCATATGGCTGAAAATAAGAAGTCCATGCGGCTGGATAATTCTATGCGGCCGAACAGTTCAGAGTTCATGCGGACAGAGTTAAGTCATATGCGGCCAGATAGGACTCAGGTCCTTATGCGGCCAGGATGTAATACTCATGCGGCTAAAAATGAACGGGACATATGCGGCTGGAAATAACCAAGCTTATGCGGCTCAGAATTTTATGCGCCCAGGCACTCCATGCGGCCGAAACTCTTCATGCGACCGAAACTCTATACGGCCAGACACTTCATGCGACAGAAACTCTTCATGCGGCTCAAAAAGACTTGCCGCATGAAAACTCATGCGGTCAAGCACTATTCTTCTTCTCCACTCTTCCGAGAAGAAGAACCATGGAAAGCCATTGCTTCCAAGCTTCCTAAATCCTTCATTTCAAGTCCAAATCTGGATTTCCATAGGTCAAAATGGGGTAGAACGAAATTCTCTACAACATGGAACCATCGAAACTTAGAAATAACAAAGTTAGCTAGATCAAAACCTAAGAAATCCAAAAATACATTAAACTTATATCTACATGAAGTGAGCCATGGAAATTGAAAATGCTAAGTACTAAAGTATCTAAGAATCTTGAAAGGAAGACAATGGAACAACAAAAATAGAGATCCATTAAGAAACAAGTTGGCACTTACCTATGCGGCTGGGTAGGTGGGGAGAGAGTTCATGAGGAAGAAGAAGAGTAATGGTGAAGTAATGAAGAGAGAGAAAGGAAATAGGGCTTTAAATGAAGGAGTGGTGGTAGGTGGGGGAGTTGGGTTTGGTTCATGATGAACCACCAGAATTAAACCAACTAGGCTGGACCAAAAGCAAAGCCTAAAGTAAAATGCTGAAAGTAAAATTACAGAAAAAATAACTAACGTGGAATTTAAATACAGAACAATACATGATAAATATTAAATAAATATATTTTAGCAGTATATGTATTTAAAATACGTATTCTAGGAACGGGGAGTGATACTACCTAAGCCGATCACACACTCTAGATGTATTTCGATATATTGCACATTTCAGGTTCATATTGTATTTCATGTTTAGAACTCATTTCATGTTCCCTGTATTTACTTCCAGTATTTATGTTCAGGTTTCATGTCATGTTCTTATTTCTCGTGTTTTATATTTCCTGTATTCTTTTTCATACCATGATGTTCATGTTCATTTCCTTGGATATACTTAGCTCCGCTCCTGACTGTATATGTTGCAGGTGTACTTGCAGGGTATCACTTTACCTTATGGTCCAGAGCCCGGGTTTTTAGCTGAGCAGGATGGACATGGCTTAGCTAGAGGCTTCAGGTTTAGACTACTTAGTTTTACTCATAGATATTGTTTTTAGAGTTCATAGCATATTTCATTCCTGTTGACTCTGGTACATTCATGATATATGGATTTTGTGGATTATGGTGATCTTTTTGGAAAAAAATTTAGATGCTGTGATTATACATATTTATATTTATCTGGTTAGATTTTTCTAGCTTGGTACAGCTTACTTCGTCGTGTCTAACGACAAAGGCTGGGCGTGTCCGACTCGTGTCCGATTATTCGGGAGCGGGTCGTGACAGGTACTCCTCAAAATCTTCAAGCTCCTATTACAAATATATCACAACCCGCACCCATTTTTTTCGGATACAAAATGTGTCCAAGCCAGCCTACACCGCAGTGTCGGCGATAGAACGCTGTATAGCCACATTGCTCAAAAATTACAAGTAATGCTCATTCACAAAATTAATTTAATTTATAATGATCACAAGTTTTATATTTACAAAAAAAATATAAACTCGTACAAATGTTGGAATGACTACAACTGATATATCTAGCTAGTCTCTAGGCTTTTCGTCTATAAGCACACCCGTATCTCCCAATGCTAAGTGAATCCACGGCTAACCTGAAAAATATTGGTTTCTAGTCAGGAATGGAACGAGTACAATTCACTGAATGCAGTTTCAATAATTAAAATGACTATATAACAGAGGTTAGCCTTTAGACATATGATTCATAAAACAAATAAAGAAAAATATAATAAACTAAATACCGAAAGCAGTAAATGAAAAACAGAAAATACTCACTCACTGACTGACTGAAATATCTTTGATATATAATCGGTCTCGGGACAATTTCACGACACTGTCTACACTGTCTAAAGTTACACTATCTACACTGTATAAAGTTATACTGTATACATTGTATAAGTTACACTATCTACACTGAATAATGTAATAGAAATCACTGTCTACACTATCTAAGGTCAGATCATATATCTTCGGTACTTTACCTCCCCCGATGACACAAAACATAAGGTAAAAGACTAAAAATATATCTCTACCGGCTAACAATAATATATAGTAAGAATCAATACTAAAAACAAATAATAAACTGTACTCGCCTGTGGTCCTTTGCTGGTGAAACCGATAATCCAAACCACTCAGTGCGCCACAATAGTCAAAACTCGTACAATAGTCTCCGGATGCTGAAATAAACATTACCAATGTTCTTAGAATAGTCAAATTAGCTAGAATTGCCTGTCCTTAAGTCCAATTCTGGACACAGGGGCAAAACGATAATTTCAGGTCAAAATGGTGTCCGTCGTTGGACCCACTTTGTACCGAAAAGCGTGCCAGAGTCAATGGTCTCTAAAGTCTTCAAACTACATGTCTACGAATTTGTTTTGATGATACAAACCCAGCCGTATGTCCAGAGTTGGATTCCGACGACTCGTGCACAAAATTGTCCGTTGAATCGGACCGTGGGGCCCACAAAACGGCGATCCGATCAACTGTCTCAGAATTAGACCAAACTTGGCATACAACACCAAAAAAATGATATGGTCCTGCTGGCACAAGTTTCGTCTCGATCTGATGTACGTGCACAAAGTAATTGAGAAATTTGCATAGAGATTGATGCGGTGAATTTTGACGGATACGTATCAAATTTGTCGCGCACATGCGACCAATTTGAATTCTGTCAAAGCTTACACATCCACAAAACTATTACGCACATTTTGATGCTTTCGGTTCGTGACCACGTCGCCCAGATTGGCGGGATGCACGTCGTGTCGAAGAGTTTTTTCAATATTTTAATATTTTGAAAACAGTTTTTCCTAATCTTTGGAATCCAATTTCTCGGCGTGTAGTCGATGAAACCAAATTCCGTAAACTGGGTTTCAATGTCCTATAGGTTGTCTAGGACTGCCTTCAAATAGATTTCTAAATATTGCTACGGCTTGGCGGCAATTTGCCTTCCAATATGGTTGTTTGGACTGATTTAGATGTCCTATTTTCACAGATTTTTGATGATTTTCAACTCGATTTCTCTCGAGTTTCGGGTCACTAGATTTTAAACCAATTAATAGAAATTAAAGATGATTATATTATGATCATACCAGAGTTTACGGGACGGAAAACGATCAAACGACCGTTGAGATATCGCATATTGAAAACACCTCCTCGCCATGCTGCTGCTGCTATTGAATCAGCGCGCCTGTGCGCGCGCGACCCTGCTGCGGTGGTTTTCGGCCGCCTATAGTGGCGTCGCCGGCGGCGAGCGGCCGCTCAGATGGTTGGGTCAGGGCTAGGGTTTTATTGCTTCGCGATCTCCCCCTCTCTCGGTCGTTCTTATAGTATATATTACGTTGTAACCGAGCGGTTGCTCTCGGTTTGGAGGGGAGCTGGGCTCGGCCTGGCTTTGGCCTGGTCTGCTGCTAGGATTTATTTATCCATTTCTATTTTTTTTCTTATATATATATATATATATATATATATATATATATATTAATATTATTTTTTTAAATATTATATATATATATATATATATATATATATATTAATATTATATATATATATATATATATATATATATATATATATATATTTCTTATATATTAATATTATATAAATATATATATATATATATATATATATATATATATATATATATATATATATATATATATATATATATATATATATTCATATATTCATATATTTACTTATACAATATCCATAAAATCTAAATAAAATCCCAATATATTCTATTATAGGGCCTATTTATATAAATAGGAATATATATATATATATATATATATATATATATATATATATATATATATATATATATATATATATACATATATATATATATATATATATATATATATATATATATAACGTTTATTTGATAAATATAATCTCACCAATAATAATAATAATATTATATAATACTAACCTTGATAATAAAATAATAATAATAATAATAATAATAACGAAATTCAATAAAAAATAATGGTGTATATATACCATTATATGCAGTCTAATAATCCCAAAATGTACAATGACCTGTTTTATACAATAGTCATTGAATATCAACTAATAATAATATTTATAATATCTAATTAACGAATACTTAGGAATATTCACTAGATCATTAAAACGGAATACAACACACTCATACCAAATTCCATCAACACGAATGTCATTGGACGTGCCGTATGGCTATATGGGCTTGGGCTTGTTTTGGATCCAATCTGGACTAGTTTGGTACTACCAGGTTCCCTAAAATTCCATAATAAATTAATAACTAAATAAACCTTCGGTAAGAGTTAAGTCGCAACTTGGTCTGGTTTTTCTAGTTAGGACATTACTATGGCCCGGCCTTCCCTATCAGGGCTAATACACTAGTCAAAGCACGCCATTGCACTATCCGTGCCACGATTCCTAGCCGTCTTGTACTTCAAAACTCCACCATGGTTAAAGTCATCTACCGTAATAATTAATCAATAATTATTTATAAATTCTAAAAATTACCATTAATTCTAAAAATCAATAAATAAAATATATTATCAAATTTCGGGAAGAGGGGTTACAAATCTACCCACCTTAAAATAATTTCGTCCTCAAAATTTAAGGGAAGAGTCCATCAGTTATGTTAGAAGACGGGATCCACTAGCTATCAATTATTCTCATGGTCATTTGCAACTGCAATTTCTCGAGGACTTCTACCCACCTTTGGTCACACTACTCCCTCAGAGGTATGTCCCTACATCTTTATAATCATCCAACTACTTGCTAAACTTGCTACAAATAGATATCTACTGCATATGGCCTCTATTATCCTCTCCTACCATTCAAGCAATCCAAACTTTAACAAGCAACAAATTTACACAAGTAGCTAAGAAATATTAGTAAATTCTAAAAGCATGACCATACGTTGCTTTGCAATAGGAAGGACAGAAAGATAAGGAAGAATAATCGAGAGTAATTATGAAGTTTCAAGAGCGGTAGAGAGTATCCAATGATGCAGATAGAAAGAAAGTTCTTGAACCATTGACTTATTTGCTAGATTGGGCTACTCTAGTCCAGTCACTTACTAACTCGAAGAGCCCTTCGTTTCTTAGAGGGCTTGCACTCCGTACAATACAGAAGTTTTGTACCCAAATTTTATCTAAACAAGGTTCTGTAATAGAACAAAATTTAAGCAATCAAGATTGTGATCTTTTTCGTGGTTATTTAAACACACGAACAAGGGATAAAATGCAATACAAGATCGTATCGCGACTTCCAGGTAGATAGAATAAGGGTTACGAATGATCTCACATTCTAAGAGATGGAGACTATATAGGTATATAGCCTACTTTAAATAGTTCAGTTTTTGTAGTCCAAAAACGGTAGTATGTATGGATGGGTTCTACTGGGTCTTAATGGGTTCCTTGATTGGACATCAATCGCTGGTTGGATGAACCTTGGATTTCAATCTATATGGACTGGACAAGATCCCTATGTTAAAACTATTTCTACTAGGTTAGGGTAACCTAGGATAGGTTTTCACCCAAGTAGTTGAGCTAGTTGCCAGTCAGATTGGTTAGCTAGGTCCTTAAAGCCCAAAAATGAGTCTACAGTGACTTTCATGTTTAAGTAGCACGAGAAGACACAATTGAGTGGCACACTAGTGACATGTGCGTAGTGGGCTTCGAGTAGATCACCACCATATATTGGGTCGAAGGAATTGAGTCGAGGTTGAGTCTCTAAGAGTAGTCGAAAAGTTTACGGGTATTGTGGTAAAGGTTATAACTAGTCCTTTTGACCTGAAAGTCGTATCATAAAAGTAGAGTACAAGGGGATGTGTTTGAGTAGAACATGATATACCTAGATGAAGGTGGACTCGTCAAGATTTTGCATGTGAAATTTGTTGGAAGGTAACAACTGGTCTCGTGCTCCGAATATTAATGACACGGTCGGGGACACAAAATGATCTAAATGGAAAGTGGGAGTCCATGGGGTACTAATTATCATCATAATGGAAATTATTCTAATCAATCGGTAATCCTCGTATATCCCAAAATTTTAGAAGGCTTACAGTCTACTCACCTTAGAAACTAGGACATGGTTTTAGGAATAATGAGGTTAGAAGAATTTTAAAGTCCGGGTATTGTACCTCGACTCTTGTTAATAAAGAATAAGGCACGGCGTAACGGGATACGGTAGATATAAGTCAAGTCAAGGATCGTTCCTTAATAAATGAAAAACGAGTGTGTACAATGACACATGGTCGATAACATAGAATGGTCTACTCGTCCACCGTATACAAGAGTTATCGACGGGGGTAACCAACTCTAAGGCACATCATATGAAAAGATTTATAACAACTGAGTCGTGAATTTCTATTGGGGTCAAACCTGCCAGAATATTGTCACAAGGGTTCTAGTTAAAGCAAGTTTCAAGCAAAAAATTAGAGGCTCACGCCATTTGGTTCCTTGAGAATAGATAGTCTCCTAGGTTGGCATTTTAACTAAGGGTAAAACCCTAATCATTCTCAAATTCAGATGGCTAAAAGGTCCCAATAGTAGTTTGAGGGTCGAGAGGAGAACGAGTAACTCAATCTCCTGGCTGGCCGATGGTAGATACACTTGTGTATACAACTATTATAGCTACGGGGATACTCTGTATTCTATTTACCAATCACGAGCTTTCATCTTTCCAAATTAATGAAAGACAAAAATCATAAAGAGTTCAAGGGAGATGTCACTGAATACAATTACATGATTCAAAGGTGAATGTATAATTCAAGAGGAATTATCAATGCAGTCGCGGATAAGATCCTAGAGACATCTACATCTCAATCCACGTAGGTTAATCAGAGGGAGAGCGAACCGGGTGCACTACGGTTGATCAGACCGTAATACATCGATTCTGATTATACAATATGTTAGTAGACGTCTCCACTAAACATATATCTTGAATCAAGCTCGAGAACAGAGTGAGCTTGCAAAACTAGACTGTAATAGCAGCATTGGTTAAGATAGTCAAAATGCAAGTATGCAAGATTTTTGAAAGAAGGCACAAGTAGTTCGAGTTTTATGAGAATCAAACCTTACCTGGTATTCTTATTTATACGGTCATTCTACTATCCTCTTAATTATAAGACCTTGGTCAACTAATGGGTTATGGACCTCTAAATTCCATATTCCAGGTAAACCTATTAGCGTCAGTCAATTACCTTGTCGATAGGTCACAAAGACCACGGAATGCTAGGTTGGGAGACATGCCACCCAACTTGCAGAACTTCCACTAATATTGGCTTTGGATCTTATGGGACATACATGGCATTGTCTTATCCTCCATAGTATCCTAAACTTTTAATCACGTCTGAAATTATTTCACCGAAGATTATGTTCCGCCCGTATACTCTGGCTGTGGTAAACCCTTGGTTTTGTGATTCAGATGTGATATGCTATCCGATACTCTACCTTATATTGACACAAGGGTGACTACGGTCAAAAGAGGACCACTAGCCATAGTTTTTAGTAACATTTTATAACCTATATTTTCTTAAACAAATTTCAACTCTAGGGGTCGTGTCTCGCCAGTGCGCTGCTGGCTGCAGTAAATCCATAGTCTCCATAATTCGAATAAATGGTGATAGTGCGCTACTGTCCTGCCATTTTGAGTTAACTAACATTTCTTTAACTATATCTGTAAAAATTCATGAGCTTCTAGAGATTCAAACAAATTGACTATGAAATAGAGCGTAAGTATTTGTCCTATCGTTCACAACCCTTTAAAATAAAAGATTTAACAGGAAGGAATAACGGAAGACAAAAGGAATACAAACATTCTAATATCTATTTTATGTGTATTCAAACCATGGGGGAAAACTTGAATCGAACTAACTCGAGGTTCATATATGGATAACATAATCATGAATTATATAAAAACCATAATCCTTAGGGCAAATAGGGACTAAATAGACAATTCGGACTAAGATATGAGGGTGATATCTAAAGAGACAAAGAGAAGGAATTGAATACTTTATCAAGGTTAGATCGTTAATTCTAGGAAGCCCTGTCTCACCAAGTGAATAATCTATCCACATTGGATCATGCCGTCATATCAAGAGGTAATAGTGTACCTATGGTGATCTGACAATCTATCAAAATTAATAACTCCTCATCAAAATTGTATGGCCTAGACTACCCATCGGTAAATTTGTATAAGGGACTCCTAGTTCTAGTCATTCTCTTAAATTAAATTAACTCTAAGTTATGAATGAGCATTTTTTAGTCGCAGGCTCGCAATAGTACGACTAACTTAAGTACCATCACGAGTTCGCATAATTTGCAAAACCTGACCTGCATGGGCCACCACAAAAACTTGTCACGATCCGCACCCATTTTTTTCTTTTCCGGATACGAGATGTGTCCAAGCCAGCCTACGTCGCAGTGTCGACGGTAGAACGCTGTATAGCCACATTGCTTAAAAATCACAAGTAATGCTCATTCACAAAATTAATTTAATTTACAATGATCACAAGTTTTATATTTGCAGAAAAATATAAACTCGTACAAATGTTGGAATGACTACAACTCATCTATCTAGCTAGTCTCTAGGCTTTTCGTCTGCAAGTACACCCGTATCTCCCAATGCTAGGTGAATCCATGGCTAACCTGAAAAATATTAGTTTTTAGTCAGGAATGGAACGAGTACAATTCATTGAATGCAGTTTCAATAATTAAAAATTATATAACATAGGTTAGCCTTTAGACATATGATTCATAAAACAAATGAAGAAAAATAAAATAAACTAAATACCGAAAGCAGTAAATGAAAAATAAAAAATACTCATTGACTGACAGACTGAAATACCTTTGATATGTGATCGGTCTCGGGACAATTTCACGACACTATCTACACTGTCTAAAGTTACACTGTTTATACTGTATAAAGTTACACTGTCTATATTGTATAAGTTACACTGTCTACATTGAATAATGCAATATAAATTACTGTCTGCACTATCTACACTATATAAGATTACACTGTCTATACTGAATAATGTAATAGAAATCACTGTTTACACTGTCTAAGGTCAAATCACATATCTTCGGTACTTTACCTCCCCCGGTGACACAAAACATAAGGTAAAAGACTGAAATTATATCTCTACCGGCTAACAATAATGTATAGTAAGAATCAATACTAAAAATAAACAATAAAACTGTACTCGTCTGTGGTCCTTTGCTGGTGAAACCGATAATCCAAACCACTCAGTGTGCCACAATAGTCAAAACTCGTACAACAGTCTTCGGATGCTGAAATAAATATTACCAATATTTTTAGAATAGTCAAATTAGCTAGAATTGCCTGTCCTTAAGTCTAATTTTGGACACAGGGGTAAAACGATAATTTTGGGTCAAAACGATATCCGCCGTTGGATTCGCTTTGCATCGAAAAGCGTGCCAGAGTCAGTGGTCTCTAAAGTCATCAAACTACATATCTACGAATTTGTTTTGATGATACGAACCCAACCGTATGTCCAGAGTTGGATTCCGGTGGCCCGTGCACAAAATCGCCCATTGAATCGGACCGTGGACCCGCAAAACGGCGATCCGATCAACTGTCTCAGAATTGGACCAACATTAGCATACTGTCACCCTCGTTTCCCGTATTTCGTAATTATACTCGTAATTGGATTTTGGCATGAATTTTATTTTTCTCAACTTGCAGAGTTTTGGGGTTTTCTCGTATTTTGAGTTTTGGCTCGGTTCGGTTTTAGTTGGCAAGGCTTGGTTTTATTTTGTGGAGTAGGATTGGTTTGGTTTGGTTTGGTTCAATATGCTTGGAATACCTTAAGCCTATGATCCTCCCTCATTTCCACCACAACCACCCTCTTTATTATCTCCACCTACCTTTCTCTCTCCTCATAATTCTCTCATTTATTTCTTCATATTCTTCTTCTTCCTTCCTCAACACCAACACCCATAGGCAAGTGCACCTTGCCACCACATGAGAACCACTTTTTATTTGTCCATTAACTAGATTAGGCCATGGTGATCAACATTAGAACTTGACATTTTGTGATTTGGAGTCTCCATTGTTCTAGATCTAAGTTTCCTCAATTTTCGGTTTTACATGGTTTTGATCTATTTAAGTTGTATTTTTATGGGTTTTGATGTTCCTATGTTGGAGAGAATTGAATTTCTCCCAAGATAGAACTTTGCAAAGTTGGATTTGGACTTATTTTGACCAAGTTATGGACTTTTGAAGCTTGGGTTCAAACCATGGAGTACTTGCTGATTTGGAGAAGACAGTGAGCAGTGTGCGAGCTTTTTTGCTTGTGCCACTGAGCTGTGCACGCTCTTTAGTGCAGCGTAGTCTGACCCCATACGCTGCCTTTTGGAGGCGTATGTCTCGCATACGCTCGCTTGCTTGACAAGGAGTCGTATGGACCCCATACGCTGCCTTTTGGAGGCGTATGTCTCGCATACGCTCGCTTGCTTGACGAGGAGTCGTATGGAGTACATACGCTGCCTTTTGGAAGCGTATGACTTGCATACGCCTGACCTGAGCATGGCTTGACCTGAGCGTAGGTTGGCTTGAGCGTAGGCTGACCTGGGCGTGGCTTGACCTGAGCGTAGGTTGGCTTGAGCGTAGGCTGACCTGAGCGTACGACTTTTGCACTGAGCGTATGGTCTTTGGCTGACTTGGTCTTAAGTCAGCGTGTCAGTTTGGTTTTATTTTCCTTACGCTTGGCTCTTCTATAGCCCTGTCTATTGATATTTTATTAGATATTTAACGTCCATTTTATATCCTTACGCCTTTTGTCCTGAACTTGATAATCACGAATTTATGTAATATGTTTGGAAATGATAACTGAGCCTGACACGATAGTGACCCGTAGTGGTGCACTCCTGACATGAGTAACCTGACATGACCTGACAGTGGCCCGTCGTGGCGCACTCCTGACTAGTACACTTGACCTGATAACCTGACATACTATATCTTGATAAGCTGTTGCGACGACTACTTGACATAACATGACCTGTATAATAACCTGGACACCGTGGGCGATTGTGCTTGTATAAATAAACCAGTCCTGTCTTGCATCATGTCTAGGACGGGACTCCTGAGTACCACGGTCAGGAGTATCCACTAAAATGGACTAAGGCTAATAACTAGAATAACACAGTAGTCATGAAGAGATTTTCCAGCTACATGCAATCCCGTTACCTGGGCGCGCCTGGGATCTGTAGCCTGCCGTCGAGTAGGGCACATTTCCAGCACACTGTCATGTGTTGCACCCTTTAAGCTACTTAAGGGTACATGCATTTCCTGGACGATGTACCCACCTGAATTCAACCCTAATCTTTCGACCTGGGTAACCTGGATGGTCTGCAGGGCTTGTGGCTGTGGAATAATCTCGCTGCATCATGTTAGTAATTAGGCTTGTGACAACCCTAGTTAGTTAAAGTATCAAGCCGTAATTCTTGCTTGGCCGTGAAATGATTGGATGGAGTCTAACCAGTCTAGTCTTGCCCCGATCCTGTTCCAGATTGCTGCATGACCAGGATGCTTGTATTTATTTTACCGATAAATGGTGAGAATTCCAAGTTCTGTTCAGACGAAGGGTTACAACCCTGGTCCTTGTTTGGTTCACGGGTTGTAACCTAGTTATCTGAAGAGTCCCATGGTTATCTCATCATATATCACCCGCCAGGTTTCTCCTTATTAATTGTCTTTATTATGTAATTATTTTCTTATGATCTGATGTGCTGGCTTTTGTTCTTATTTCGTGGCCTTTTTTGTGGCACTTGCTCTTTCTGGGGTCTGACCCAGCTGGTTTTGTGTGGCCAGATTTTGGAGCAACTCCAGAGGATCTACCGATCTTCCTGCCAGATGGTGAACACTAGAAGGAATTCCGGCAACGAGTGGGTTTTATTTTGCTCTCCCACTCCCTTGTAAAAATATTCTTTTGAGGCGTTTAGCCGACGAGCACCTGTTTAGCTCGGTTGTACTTACTTACTGTCTGCCTACGGGCTGTAACATGATTAACAGATCCTAGGGTTGATCATGTATGACTAAACTCTTGCTAGTCCTGACATTTTGTAACGACTAGCTTCATGATCAACTGAATATGTAATGTTTGGGACGCCTTACTATTGTATATTTAATGATCATACATCTTGTGACTTTTACTTACTTGCTTGTGATTGAGACACTAGGCTTGTTCATGACCTTAAGAGACTGTTGGCTTGTAGATAAACCCTCATGTATCTAGACAGCCGTGACCGTATAGCGAGATAGATTCCATTTCATATACGTAGCTGGCTATGTCTGCCCCCGCTCTCCAGTATTCTGGTTCTGGGGCGTGACATATATAGGACCAGAAAAATGATACGGTCCTGTTGGCGTAAGTTTCGTCTCGATCTGATGTACGTGCACAAAGTAATTGAGAAATTTGTACAAAGGTCGATACGGTAAATTTTGACGGATACGCATCAAATTCGTCGCACACACGCGACCAATTTGAATTTCGTCAAAGCCCACACGTCCAGAAATCGTTACGCACCTTTCGATGCTTTCGGTTCGCGACCACATCGTCCGGATTGGCGGAACGCACGTCGTGTCGAAGAGTTTTTTTTAATATTTTAATATTTTGAAAACAGTTTTTCCTAATCTTTGGAATCCGATTTCTCGGCATGTAGTCGATGAAATCAAATTTCGTAAACTGGGTTTCAGTGTCCTATAGGTTGTCTAGGATTGCCTTCAAATAGATTTCTAAATATCGCTACGGCTTGGCGACAATTTGCCTTCAAATATGGGTGTTTGGACCGATTTAGATGTCCTGTTTTTACAGATTTTTTGATGATTTTCAACTCGATTTCTCTCGAGTTTCGGGTCACTAGAATTTAAACCGATTAACAGGAATTAAAGATGATTATATTGTGATCGTACCAGAGTTTACGGGACGGGAAACGATCAAACGACCGTTGAGATATCGTATGTTGAAAACACCTCCTCGCCCTGCTGCTGCTGCTATTGAATCAGCGCGCCTGTGCGCGCGCGGCCCTGCTGCGTCGGTTCCCGGCCGCCTATGGTGGCGACGCCGACGACGAGCGGTCGCTCAGATGGTTGGGTCGGGGCTAGGGTTTTATTGCTTCGCGATCCCCCCCTCTCTCGGTCGTTCTTATAGTATATATTACGTTGTAACCGAGCTGTTGCTCTCGGTTTAGAGGGGAGCTGGGCTCGACCTGGCTTTGGCCTGGTCTGTTGCTGGGATTTATTATCCATTTCTTTTTTTTTCTTCTATATATATATATATATATATATATATATATATATATATATATATATATATTTATATATATATATATATATATATATATATATATATATATATATATATATTCATATATTTACTTATACAATATCCATAAAATCTAAATAAAATCCCAATATATTCTATTATAGGGCCTATTTATATAAATAGGAATATATATATATATAACGTTTATTTGACAAATATAATCTCACCAATAATAATAATAATAATAATATAATACTAACCTTGTAATAAAATAATAAGGCTTAATTGCTAATTGCTACCCTCAACTATCACACTTTTTCAAGTTGCTACCCTAAACTTTTTTTCGTGACAGATTGATACCTCAACTATTCAATATATTCAAGTTGATACCCTCCGTTGCCCCGGGGTTAGTTTTTCCGTCTGTGCTCGAAAAAGTTGATTTTTTTGGACGAGAATAGCCCTTAGCAATTGTTTTAAAAGCTCATTCTCTTTCAAGAAAGAGAAATTTTGTCAAAGTTACCAAAAATTTTCCCCATCCGCCCGGTGATGCCCTAGCCTCAGCTCTATTCCATTTCCTTTCAAAATTTTCTCCTAATTTATGTAGTCTACTTTCTTCGTACATAATGTCTAATCTTCTCTCAATTTCTATATGCCCTAGTCCATTCTCTTTCAGTTTTTTTCTACTAATTTTTTTTAGTATATTTTCTTTCTACATATTCTCTCATCTAATCTCAATTCGTATATGCAGTTTATAGTTTTGCGATGTCAGTGATCTCAACCAGCAGCACCTACTCTTCCAAGAAGGTCGAAGAGGAATGGAGGAGTTGTTTTTGCCAAATCGAGACTCATCTCACAACTTGTGTGAAGACACAAAATGCTGGACGTCGATTTTGGGGATGTGGTAACTACAAATCTTCGAGAAGATGTAATTTTTTTGAGTGGAAAGATGAGGAGTTTCCCGTTCAAGCTCGAAAATTCATCCTAAGATTACAAAGAGAGAACATGGAGATGAAGGAGAAAATATTAGATCTGGAGGCACAAATTCGTATGAAAGAAATGCACAGTTCCCGGCCTTTCATTCTCGGGACTTTTGTTGTTGTTATACTTGTATTTGTCGTTATACTTGCAGTGACGGTTGTTTAGTTGATTAGGACGGTTCTTTTTGAAAAGTTCATGAGAACTGTTGTAGTTATTCTGATGTGGATTGGATTTTATGTATGAATCCCTAACTAAGACATGATTCTAATGAAAACGATGTGTTGCTGATATTTGTTCTAATGTGGATTGTGCTAATAAAAATGAAGCTTTACTAAGTGAGGAACTGATATCATTAGACCATTCAAATCAGTAGCATTTCATTCAATGAACTGCCATTCATATAAGAAACATACAGACGTTTGTTACAGAACTGATATCCAAAGTGATATCCAACATTTGATACAAATAAGAAGCATACTGTAGTTTGATATCCAAAGTGATATCCAACATTCAATGAACTGACATTCTGTAGTCTACTTTGGTACAAATAAACTGACATCAAAGTGATATCGAACATTTGATACAAATAAGACCATACCTTTCAGTAAACTGATATCCAAAGAAACATACAAATAAGACCTTAATAGCACAAACTGATATCCAAAGTTTGATACAAATAAGAAGCATACAGAAGAAACATACAATTCATACAATTCATAGCACAAAATGATATCGAAAGTTTGATTCAAATAAGAAACATACATACGTTTTATACAAATAAACTGATATCATATCCAAAGTTTGATATCATCCACAAAACTGACATCAAAAAACTGTTATCATCCAACTGTTATCAAAGTCTTGCCACCTTCAAAGTTTGATACAAATAAACATACAAAATGCTGTTAGCAAAGTCCTGCCACCATCAAAAAACTGTCATCATCCAACTGTTATCAAAGTCCTGCCACCATCAAAGTTTGATACAAATGAACATACAAAATGCTGTTAGCAAAGTCCTGCCACCATCAAAAAACTGTCATCATCCAACTGTTATCAAAGTCCTGCCACCATCAAAGTTTGATAGAAATGAACACACAAAATGTTGTTAGCAAAGTCCTGCCACCATCAAAAAACTATTATCTTCCAACTTGTTAGCAAAGTCCTGCCACCATCAAAAGTCATGGCATCCACCTGACTTTCCTGGGAAAAAGAGAAGAAAATAGGTTAGTGCAATGTAATTTACAAACTCCTATTTGCTGTAAAATAAGTTTGGAGATTTAACAAAATAGGTTAGTGCACTTATATTTACATAACAGTAGAGGGATTCTTTGATGCAGTGGGTAGAACTCCAGACTGCTGTCCTGCTTGTGATTGGGTGAACATTGTGGGTTGAACTCCATGTGTTTCCTATGTATTGATACCCATACATTAGTAGCTATACATGACAGTCACATATTATAGTAGGTATATGTTGATACCCATACCTGACTTGAAGCAGCTATTACATTAATCCCTCTTTTTGGCACGAATTTTGGTAACATTCTCTTTCCAGGTGGTGACCTATTAACCAACCTCTTTATTCTCCCCCTTCCTCTAGTTGTTGATGATGATTCTCTACTTGTTTGTTGCTCAACTTCATGTTCATTTCTACCCTCCCTAACTTCATCTTCATCTTCACCACCATCTTCTTCATTCACATAGTCATCATCCCCATCTTCATTCGCTTCATTATTCCCTAAGATAGAAAATAGTTAAATCAATAAATGTAAAAGGCTCCAATGTAAAACAACACACAAATAAATAATAGCAATGTATATTCATACCACTTTCACCAACAGCTTCAGTTTCTGTGCACATGACTCTTGACCCTTGTGTGGCAATGTATCCGTCAAGCTGCTCAATATGACTTGGGTCCGTCGTTTCAGGGAGCTCGTTGTTTTGACCATCAAGATGTTCAACATATATATCCACAATCTCTTCAGTTTTGTTGTTAGTGTTCCTACTGTTGAACAACTCCAACACTTTCTCATCTGTGTCCAAAAGCATAAGACATTTCTTGGACTTGCTTATATAGAATATTCTACAAGGACAATTGTACCCTAATTCTCTCAACCAACCGAATATTTCTTGAAGAGACATTCTATCCAAGTCAATGTTACAAGTGTTCTCCGTACCACCAACATATCTCCAACCTGTACTTGTAGAAAAATGACCACCATGGTGTAGTCTTATAGACCATATCATCTACACAGTAAAGAGAGGTAAGAATCATACTTGATGTATTGCTTACTATGTGTATTGTTTACACAAAGAAAAGAGCACCATGGTCCCCCACACAATGGTCCCCCACACAATGGTCCCCCACACAATGAAGAAATACTGTATCATGTGCCCACCACATACAGTGAGCACATGTGGTCCCGACAACCTTTCTATACATTACAACAAACAACACACGTGCATTATGGGTTACTCAGAAAAACCGTAAGAAAATCCAAAGTCAGAGAATCAATACACATAGTAAGCCCTAAATTGACTTCATACTTTGCAGACACACACGTACATTATGGATTACTCAATATAAACCCTAAATTGACTTCATATGTCGAAAAAACCCTAAGTCAGAGAATCAAAAATCAAAACCCTAAAAATCGAAAGTCATGCATGCATCAAAATATTAACACGAAAATTGTGGATTACAAACGTACATAGCTCGAAAAAACCTAATTTAGAAAAATGTCAAAAATCCTAAATCACAAAATTAATTAAAACCCTAAGATCAAAAGCTTAGAGATGGAGAAGGCATGAGGAATGTGTAGAGATTTCACCTTCTTTGGGACCGGGTGAAGATCAAATGAGAGAGAGATCAAATGAGAGAGAGAGAGAAGCCTTCTTTCTTTAGAAATATCTAATTAAACCGATCCTAATATATTCGTACAGGATCTTTAACAAGGGCTTTTTCGTCTTTTTATCTACGCTGTTAACGTCGTTAGGGTACTAAGTCGTCTAATAATAGTTGAGGTATCAATCTGTCACGAAAAAAAGTTTAGGGTAGCAACTTGAAAAAGTGTGATAGTTGAGGGTAGCAATTAGCAATTAAGCCAAATAATGATAATAATAATAATAATAATAATAATAATAATAATAATAATAATAATAATAATAATAATAATAATGAAATTCAATAAAATAATAATGGTGTATATATACCATTATATGCAGTCTAATAATCCCAAAATGCACACTGACCTATTTTATACAATTGTCATTGAATATCAACTAATAATAATATTTATAATATCTAATTAACGAATACTTAGGAATATTCACTAGATCAGTAAAACGGAATACAACACACTCATACCAAATTCTATCAACACGAATGTCATTGGACGTGCCGCATGACAACATGGGCTTGGGCTTGTTTTGGGTTCAATCTGGACTAGTTTGGTACTACCAGGTTCCCTAAAATTCCATAATATAATTAATAACTAAATAAACCTTCGGTAAGAGTTAAGTCGCAACTTGGCCTGGTTTTCCTAGTTAGGACATCACTATGGCTCGACCTTCCCTATCAGGGCTAATACACTAGTCAAAGCACGCCATTGCACTATCCGTGCCACGATTCCTAGCCGTCTTGTACTTCAAAACTCCACCATGGTTAAAGTCATCTACCGTAATAATTAATTAATAATTATTTATAAAATTCTAAAAATCACCATTAATTCAAATAAATAAATAAATAAATAAAATATATTATCAAAATTTTGGGAAGAGGGGTTACAAAATACGAGTAAATAAAAAGTACTGCTAGGACGAGAGATAGGAGCTAAACTAACATGGATTGAAGCGATAATTGAGGGTGTGATCTTTGTATGTTTTTTAGCGATAGACTATTTTACAGGCACATGATAACAAGTTAATAGAATGAGAGATATTTAGTTTTTACTTGTAATAGTCATTGGTAAAACTTGTTAATTATTAATATTTGGATTATCGATTTATAAATTGGGAAAGTTCAAGGTGTATAGCCTAGTTTCGAAACAACTTAGGATTGCTTTTAAGCAAATTCATGGTTAGCCCTTGCTTTCAAAAGCTATTTCGGATTTTTTTTTTTTTTTTTTTTGAAAAACAACAACAATACTAGTTCATGTTTTTTTATTTGGGATGTTTTACTTATTGTTATTATTTTTTGAAAAAGCATTTCAAAAGATGTTTGGTTTGTTTCTTATTTTTTGATAGACAAAAATGATTGGAATTGTTACTATTTACAAAAAAATTAATAAATAACTTTCCAAAGCATTTCAAATGTGTTCTCAAAAGTAAGCAGAAAACAACCACGATAAAGAATTTTTTTTTGAAAAACACCACGATCAGGAATCCGAATCTCAATCGTATGGAAGCGCATAGAGGAGGGTGCTTTTATAAGCTGCTCCTGCTTCTGTAAAGCAGAATTAAGTTGTATTTGGAATTTAAAACCCTACGTCGATAGAGAGACTGACGGCCACCTACTCACCCCCTCCCCAAAATCAATCGACCGCCTAATGAAGAAGACCAAGGAACACCACCACCACCCGTCCTCTAGAAACCCTAGAGAAGAACAACAGCAAGCCATCCCGGTGGGCCCACCGCAGCCGCCGTCCCCTCCCGCCTCCGCCTACTCCCCCTTCCCGGACCTCGAGCGCCGCACCATCGTCCTCTACGACGGATCCGTCCGCTCCTACTTCGCCCTCCCTCCGGAGCACCTCTGGCCGCACCCTCCGCCGGAGGACGACGACGACGGGGAGAGGCGGCGCGCGAGGCTCCGCGAGTGCGTGCTCCGGTACGGGAACCCGGACTCCGCCCCCGCCGAGGATGGCGATCTCACGGTAGCATCGGCGGCGGTGCCGGCGCCCGGACCTGCTCCGAAGAGGGTGCGGCGGCGGGACCCGCGGGAGGAGGAGGAGGGGGAGGGGGAGGGGGAGAGGGAGGCGAAGGGTTCGGAGAGGGCGTTCCTCGAGATCACCAAGGCGATCAACGAGAACGCGGTGGAGAGGAGGAAGTACACGGAGGACGGGAAGGGCGGGCCCCTCCACTGTATTGTCTGCGGCAGGTACTCTTCTATCGGCATTTCAAGTTATTAGTATTCGGTATGTAACTGAAGAATAGGACTTGATGATGAGGTACATTGCACGGACACGAACATGACACGATTTGGACATGTCTACAAGGACATGACACCGGTTCTGACGTGTCGCATTGTAATTTTGGAGTGTCTGTGTTGTGCCCGATACGTATCCTACACGTATACATAGGTTACATACAGTGAAGGTTTGACGATACGTAATAGCTTCAATGGGCAAACGAATCATGAAGCCGCAATAATGCGAAGACTGGATAATTGGCAGGGGAAGTCATTTTAGGCCAGACCTTTGAGTTGAGTGGAGGTTATGGAATACTTCAGTTATGTTGTTATATGAGACTAGTTCTTTCTGGCCATATAGTTTTTGTAATATTTACATGAAGAAAACATGTGGAGGGTGTAAAAAGTTCTCAATAATATTTCTGTTGCATGCAAGTACCAGAAGTAGTTGCCAGAAATTCAATACTATTGGTGAAGTCGGAGGAATTACACCTACATATGCATGAATGAAATGCGAAAAGATGTCCCATAACTGTTGTCGTCTGTAAACCTGCAAACCACACAATTCTTATCAATATTTTATGACAGAATGCTATATTTACAATTGGGAGGAAAGACTTGCAGGATATGATATGGATCAAAAGGGTAGACTGTAGAGGTACTGTCTGAAATGTATTACCTAGGAAAGAATGTTGAGAATTCCCAGTAAAAGAATATGATGGTCTCTAGATCCTCAAGTAGATAGTTATCTTGGATTTAGCATATCTGATAACATCCGAAAGTAGAAGAATGAAGGGGCTATTTTATCAACATCATTCATACAGTCTAAGTTCTTTTTTTCAATTTGTATCAATATTATAAGTGTAAGACACAAGTCCTTTTTGAAGAAAATTCTGTATCTATTAAAATAATATTTTCTGTCTATACTATATATGAGGGCGTGCTTGACGAGACGGTAAGGCACGAATCTTGCATCCTGCAGGGTGCAAGTTCAAGTCATGGGAATAGCCTCTCCATGAAATGTGGGTCACATTTGCATGTAACTTGAGTGCCAACTCTCCCCTTCCTTCCCAAAAAACACAAGAAGACCCTTGGGTGTCTTTATTGTGTTTTAGTAAAGGAAAATAAAGATAATGTGTAGCTTATTTTTTTTTCATGAATATCATAATTGGAATAACTTTCTTGTTATTCCAAAGGAGATCTATATGTAAGATGCATGATTTCTTCAATAGTAATATACTGTTCATTCTAACTACGGGACCATGATTTGAGCACTTCTATTTACTATCTCCTGTTGTAACTTGTAAGTACTCAAGTTTATTTAATTTCTACCGTGTTTGTGTAAGGCTACTAGCCACCTAAAGATTATGACTTATTTCTTTCATGTCAGTTGCGACAAATTTTACCCTGAAGGGGTTCATATATAGTAGCTGATTGGAATACTTTTTCTCCCATGTAGGGAAAAAATTGTAGGCAGTGATGGACCCATAAAATATTTTGGGGGGAGCAAAAATATACTAACTTAAAATTTAGGTGGGTAATAAAAGAAGAGCAGGTAACGTGGTTTGACTTTGAACTCATGGCCTTTTAAGTAACACTGTCATTACTTCACCAACTGAGCCAAATAATTGTTAGATAATTAATAGAAAAATGAACTGACAATTACAATGGACCAACATATAAATTTTGTAAGACTATATAACTAATCCGAAAACCCAGGCCTTTTAAGTGGTTTGACTTTGAACTCATGGCCTTTTAAGTAACACTATCTAGAAGAGTAGATAACGTGGTTTGACTTTGAACTCATGGCCTTTTAAGTAACACTGTCATTACTTCACCAATTGAGCCAAATAATTGTTAGATAATTAATAGAAAAATGAACTGACAATTACAATGGACCAACATATAAATTTTGTAAGACTATATATAACTAATCCGAAAACCCAGGGGGAGCGGCCGTTCCCCCTCGCCCTAGTCTGGGACTGCCCCTGCTTGTAGGAGCTAGAGCTGCAACTTGAGCTCTTCTGGCCATGCTAAAGGCCAATCCAATTCCAAGCTGACTTCCATATCCCTCAACCCGAGCTGGCCCAAACTGATGCTGATTGAGATTACCCAAAGTCCTAACCGAGCCTAGTCATCTTGGGTTAATGACATAGATTGTCTGTAGGATTCGAGGTTTAGTTCATCTCATGCTTATTATAGTAGACGGTTCAAAGATGGTTTTTAGGGGAGACATCTTTGGAAATTGAAAGAGTGGTTGTGGTTAGATGCATCAGTGGCAACTCGATACAAATGAAAAAAAGAGACAGAAAGTGGGTAAGAGGCAATTTGAGGATATAACTAGAAGCATTCTTCTTATCTCCCTCAGCTTATGGTGGAAAGGAGAAAAAGGGTAGGAAATAAGGGATTGGCATGTGTGAAAAGTAAATTAGAGCACTGCAAGTAGTGGACCAGAAATGGCAGCTATAATTTTGCCAGGCTTGGTTGTGTTTTGGGGTCAAACCTAACTGAGCTCATTCATTGTATTGGGTGGTGCTAGGTTCGGCGAAACCTTTGACCTGATTGAAGCCGCGGTAGTACTTGGTGATCTTTCACTTAAGCTTGGAAGTACCTGGGAGACAAAGAGTCTGTCTTACTGATTTATTATTAAATGTGAAGGCTAAGAAATTCTTGATGAGTGGAGCAGAACTTTGGTACTTATTTATAAGAATAAAAGAGATACAAAATTGAACAACTTATTGTGGAGCTAAACCTGAGTTACTCTGTATCCTTGGAAGAGACTAATGCTTACTGAGCCTGAAAAGGCCTGAGCAAGTCCAAGTTTCTCCTGGGTCTTATGCTAGGGATAGTCATCTTGGAAGCTGTTTACTTAATGAGAATTATTGATGAAAATATTTCAAAAGAAGAGAGGTCCATAAATGTTTTTTGTGTCGTTGTGGAATAGGCTATGATAAGGTTCCTAGGGAGGTCATGTGGTATGTGGTGTGTTTTCGAATAGAAAATAGTGTATAGTGCTTATATTGAGGTGACTAGTATAGTGAACTTGAATAATGGTATGTATGTTCTCTAAAAGTGTACGGATAGAATGAGGTCACTATCTTGTTCTTAGGTTAATTTTCAATTAAATACCTTCAAATATTATGTTTTTTTCTTTTTACTACCTCATAAAGTCGTACTATTTTTTAATTAACTAAATACCCTGAACTATTTAAGTTTTTTCATATTCAATCATCCGTTTGTCCACCATTAATATAACGGTAATGTGCACAACACATGATCATTTATGACATTTTTACCCATAAAATCATTATACACACACAAAAACTAAAAGAAGGAAAAAATAATAATAATTAACAGCCCTTCCCTAAGTGTAATGCCAACTTCTTCTCCCGGCCGCCAGACTCCTCGTCGGCGGCCGTGTCCTCCAAAAAACTCATTGTCGTCTCCCCCTCGACCATGCCTGCCCCACACACTCTCTTTGCTATATGCATACACTAGCTGCTGTTGCTGTACACATACACTAGCAGCGGGTGCTGCTGCAGGGGGCACACGCGGGACCACGGTGGTCGAGGGTGAGGCAATGACGAGTTCTTGGGAGGACGCGGCCTCCGGCGAGGAGGCGACCGACGACCGGCAGTTAGGGTTAGGGATAGGTTGGGGATTAGGGGTTTAGTAACTGTTAACTTTTTGAAAATAGTCTTATTAATTGTTTTTTATTTTAATTATTATTTTTATTAAATTGGTAATTTTAGTTAAAGGTGCTTATTGTTATAAGTTTTAGCTAATTTTTGACTTAAAGTGTGTAATGCGTATGTTGTTATTTGTAATTAAATGTACTATTCTTCTTCCTATTAACTTTTGATTATTATTATAAGATAATTAGGGGCATTATGGTCCTTTTGTGTTTACCATAAGGGGCAAGTTGAATAAGAACGATAGTTGAAGGTATAAGTGAAAAATAAAGTTCAGGATATTAGTTGATAATGCAAAAAGTACGAGGTATTAAAGTGAAAAACGTGATCCTTGAAGGTATTTAAGTGAAAATTAGCCTAGGTTTATTTATGTCTTTTTGCAAACTATTTTTCTCTTAAAATCACATTTAATGTGCACATTTTGATGATTTATTGCTGCTAAACTGCTCTACCAAATCTAGATTCATACCTGAGGTATTAGTATCCACTTTATGGTATAGCGCTTCTTGGGAGTGGATGCAAAACTTATCTAGACTAAGATGGTTACCCTGTCTGTCGTCTTGCTAACATGGCGGATCACCGTATTATGTTATTGTCATCTTGTTGACCCAATAATATGTTCATTAAACTACTTGAAGTCACTGTTTGACTGAAGTTGTAGTTTAGGTCAAAAGTGGGATTCCATTATCAGGAGGCACGATACATCTGTTAGTAAGTGCTTGATCTAGAAATGTGTGGAGAAAGTTTGTAGGTTAAATTATTGCCAACATTCACCATAATCCTTTTTTAACGTTTTGACCTTCTCTTTTTACTCAATATTTTGCTTGGTTTCTTGAAGTTGACCTTTTCTTTGATCTTGAGATCATGTGTATTCATTTCATTTTGAAAGTCTAGTTGAACTTGAAGTTCTTATTCTGTTACTCCACATATCTAATGTACAAAAATTTCAGGACTTCTAGAGCATTCACTAATGTTCATGACCTTATTCTGCACGCCTATACCTCACCGAATTCTGAACTGCGTTTAGACCACCTTGGTTTACACAAGGCTTTATGCGTTCTTATGGGATGGGACTATACGCTGACACCTGATACCTCTAAGGCATACCAATCCTTGTCTGCTTCTGCTGCTGTTGCAAATAGAGAGGATCTGATTGTGTGGCCACCGACAGTGATTATTCATAACACAAATACAGGAAAGAAGAAAGATGGTCGCATGGATGGTTTGAATAATAAAGACATGGAGACAGAACTTAAAGGTATGAAACTTTTCGTTTTTCAGAACTAATGTCTCTATGCAGTTTCCACTTTATTAGTGTTATTCTTTTATTTTATATTTGGTTACTCTGACTGATTATTTTTCTCAATTATGGATGTCATATTTGGTAAACCTAACTGATTGAAATGCAGTGTTTATTCTTCTCAAAAGTCTTAGATTATTTGGTCGAATTTCTTTTGTTAGACGACTGCAGAGGCTATGACTTTTGTAGACCATAGTTATTTTGAGCACACAAATTGCCTCGCTTCATCCAAAGTGGGGTGCCATGGCAAAGATGCCGCCTAGGCTTGAGCAACGTCCGGAAAGGGGGAAAAACATTTTTATTTTATTTTTAAATTCGACCTGAACCAGTTTCTAACCCGATCGAGATAAATTCTTTTAGAATTCTACCTAGAACCCAACTCTAACCCGAACCGGAGTCGACCTATTAACCAACTACATAGCCATTAGTGTGGTCTCGCTTTATATACTCGACCACCAATGCGGCCTAGCTCTTTTGCCTCTTATGGATTTCGTCGCTAGCTCCTTGAAGAAGATCCTTGACATCAGCTCTCCTCACCTCCACCAGCAAGGTCTCCATTGTTTTTCTTCTCAAGCACTCGTGGCCTAGTAGCCACCATCTCCTCATATCAGACGACATCTCCTCGCACCCACATCCTCCTCGACATTTCCTGCTTGGCCTGTTGTCCTTGCAGCCACCACTGTAATCTCCTGTTGCCACCTCCTAAATACTATGTTAACATATGATGTTTTATCATTCATGACTATGAAATAAGTATATTTGCGACATTTGTATTTTATATGATGCATGCTTTTTTTTTTTCTCCGGGGAGTGCCTCGCCTTTGCGCCTAGGCCTCAGAGGGACTTTGGTGTCTTAGAGCACTTTTCGCCTCCGACAACTCTGTTGTAAACTATTACAGGTGTCGATATTCCTTGGATGACGTTGCTTTCTTGTTCAATTTTGCTTCCGGTACACATTTGTTCTCCTTTTTCAAGACGGGATTAATTGATATCTTGTTGGGTAAGTTTCTCAAGAATGAGCTGTCACAGATAAAATATGATGCACAACAAGAAATGAACTACTATAAAATTGTGACCCGGGACAAGACCTATAGAGCAACCTACACGGGTTGGTTGACTATCAAATAACCTAAATAAGAAAATATCACTAATAATCTACCAATAAATAAACGTACAGATATTCCGGATTAGTCAATTGAAATCAAGGTATTAGGTCGAGCTTACTAAATACTGTGAAGTTGATGCAAGCTTCTAGAGGTTAACTATTTGAACCACGTACACATCGTTTCACGGTTCGAAAATCAATCGAGTTTCGATTCTTGAGGCTCGATCAATCCCTAGTTAGATGTCACGCGAAGAAGTTGATGCGTAGGCAAGGTTCCTTATATCGGATATCAATCCCGTATGGTTGGGGGTTTGTCATTCCGAAAACAAGATTGGTATATCGGACAATATGGACCATAATATATAAAACAATAATTCACTTCAAATATGACATGTATAACAAAATTAAAATGTTAATATAAATCTAACAAGTATCTTTAAATAATTCCAATAATGAACAACTCAAAATCATCATTCAAACCAGTAATCAAGCAAAATTCTTCTCTAAAACATTCACTAAACTTAATATTTAAAAGTATTTCCAAAAATCACAAAACATAAGCTAGTTAGCTCATCAAGATATCATTTGTCAACCCTTTATTCTCCGAAGCTGAGTATATTCTTTTTCGTTCGGAGAGGTATGTTTTCTTCTTCCTTCAACTCTTTTTCTTTTTTTCCTCTTCTTCCCTTCTTCGCTATTGTTTCCAATCGTGTTCAAGAGAGGGAGGATCGGTTTTATGGTTGAGAAAAATATATTCTTATAGGTTTTAAAATTTTAAAGTTTGAAACCGCAAATAAGGCAAAATAGATAATTTTCTTTTGGGTTTGAACCCACAAACTTAAACACGTAAATTTAACCTTTATACTGGTAAAAGCAACTACTATACCAGTCAAAGCAACCGGTACCAGTCAAACCGGTTAGTATATCGTTAAAATATCAGCCATATGTGAATTAAAGCGGCCGATTTTTTTTGGGACCGATTTTCTGTCTCAGACACCCAACCCAAACTATATCTGTTTCTCCTCAAAGTAGGTATATCAGCCATTATCTCGGTAATACCAGTTTTAGGGTTAACAGATATTCTTGCCAGGTTTTAAAATCTAAAGTTTGAAACCTGCAAAAAAGCAAAATGAAACAATTTTCCTTTGGATTTGAACCCACAAACTTAAACACTAAAACACTTAAACACATAAACTTAACCTTTATAGCGGTTAAACCAACTATTATAGCGGTCAAACCAACTACTATACTGGTCAAACCGGATAGGATATCATTCAAATACTGGCCAGCATACGCGTCAAACCGGGCGATATATTTCTGGAACCGGATTTTCTATCTCGGACACCCAAACCATGTTGGTTTCTCCTCAAAATAGGTATACTGGCTGGTATATTGGTAATACCATCCAGTATATCAATTATACTGGCCGATATCCTGAATATTGTGCTTAAGATGCTGAAGACAGATGGAAAAAGTCAAAATCGCGACGGAAATGGCAACTTAGAATACACACCTGAAATTGAATCAGCAGGAAGCTCAAAGTGAGCTTGGTTTTGCTCCGAGTCACAGGAGGTCTGGTCATGCACTTGAGTTGGACCTTGAGGAGCAGGAGTGGCCCTAGTGGCCTCCTGGTTGACACTGGAGCTTGGACGGAACTCGACCCCCCCGGTTGGCCCATGCAGGGTTGACTTGTTTGGGTTAGTTTGAAGTTGAAGATCTGAGGGGCTGGCGATGGTGGGAACTTGCTGAGATGTCAGCCAGGATGCTGAGCTGTAGGGTCTTCGGGCTGGTAGCTGAGGAAACACAAGAGGGGGTTGGAACCAACCAAAAACAATAGTAATAATAGTAGAAGAGGATTTGGCTATGTTGTATTAAGCGTGAGGCGAGGCGACAAGGCTGTCGCCTCGCTTAATAGCGCTTAAGCGGCGCTTAGTTAGCTCCTCACTTTTTTTTTGCTCCTACATGTAAAATACTCTGTATAGTATATACACATAAATTTTAATTTTTTTTCATACAATCCTACTAGTATATGCATGAATAACAATACCAATTATCAATCAATCAAAGTAACAATATAAATACTAGAATCAAAATGCAAACTACAAGCCACACAACGCATACATACTACATAGTCATCAAAATACCATCAAACATAAAAGTTGTCTCTAAAATTCATATTTAAAGTTTTTCAACTATCCAACTATTTAAATAACAAAAGATTCGGTTCAATTTGTTAAACAAAAATAAAAAAAATCAAAAAAAAAATCGTTAAGCGAGGCGATTAAGGCGAGGCGAGCTACTAAGCGACGCCTAAGCGCGCTTAAGCGTTGATCGCTTTTCTGGGGCGAAAATTCATTAAGTGAGGCGCCCTAGTTCTAAATTTAAGTGCCGCTTAAGCGCGCTTTTCACAACATAGGGATTTGGTTAAGTTTTTATTAGAGAAATATATGAAGGAAGAGAAAATTAATTAAGAATAGGAATCTCACTAGTGTGCTCCCCGCATGTTGCTCCTGATGATGTGTTTGGTACTAAATTTTCAGCTTGAAAATTGAGCTTGGAGGCCAAAACTTGGTTTTCATTTGTACGAACATAGAAAAAAAAATCTTTCTTCATTAAAATTGAACTACAAATTAATAAAGTTGTACAAAATTATCTCGACTCTTCATTTTCTCTCTCTTAAGGTTATACTAGATTACATTATAATAAGTTTAAAGTTTGATTATCATTTAAGTTATTGATTAGATTGAATAGAAACTATGAATTTAATTATAGTTCACACTAATAATTTGATTATATTTTAAATTTTAGATTGTTTAGAATTTTAGTTATAAATTTGATTAGATTACATTACAGATCTATAAGATTAGATTACAATATAACCTTTTGGGAGATCAGATGGAATGAAACATTAAATATAGCAACAGTTGGAGATGGAATAGTACATTTATAATAAATCCGTACTATTTGGTAGTTCTCATATTTTTGTAACTCATGCTCCTAAAAACATATTGCAATACACATCCAACAGTATTAATTTGTCTAGCAATAAAACGAAGATATTTTTTTATAGTGATAGCAAATAATATATGTTAGATTACGTGTGAATATATGTAAATTAGTCTAAATTAGTTACTGTAACTATGTTAGTTCCTATTTCTTAGGATTAGTTATCTGCTCTGTTTATCTATTTATGCTATTAGATAAGTTAGAGAAACTGACCGTGTATTCAGTCCTATTAGTTAGGAAGTTAGTTTAATTGTATTCCTATTTATACCAATCCATTAATGAAGAGAGTTATAACGCTCAATTACACCTGCTTTTATGGTATCAAAGCCATAAAATACCTATAAACACCTATATAGGATTATGCCAATTCTAGATGGCTAATCTAAGTATTAATAGCACCGGTTCTACTGGTGAATCTTCTTGGTCTGGTGGATCGAATTCTATCTCCACCACCGAATCTCTTCAAAATTATTCCATTACCTCACATAAACTCAATGGAGGTAATTTCATGGAATGGTCTCAATCTGTTAAACTTTTTGTCCAAGGACGAGGCAAGTTCGGGTACCTTTCAGGAACGACGGTCAAACCAGACGTGGCCAAGGATCCAGCCGGCTATGAGAAGTGGGAGGCCGAGAACTCGATGACCATGTCCTGGCTAGTGAATTCCATGGAGGCGAACCTGGGAAGGACTTATCTGTTTCTCCCATCAGCAAGCGCAATCTGGATGGCGGTGAAGGAGACGTACTCTGCCAACTCTTTGAGGTCAAGACGCGGCTGAGTAAGGCAAAGCAGGGTGAGAAAACCGTCACTCAATACTACACTGATCTCAAGATGTTGTGGCAGGAGCTAGATCTCCACTGCAACTATAAATGGAGTTGCTCAAAAGACAGTGCCTTCTACCAAAAGACCATCGAGAAGGAGCAAGTTTTCGATTTCCTTGTTGGGCTAAACAAAGAGCTCGATGAAGTCAGAGGAAGAGTGCTTGGTCGAGAGCCACTTCCAAGCACTCGAGAAGTCTTCGCAGAGGTCCATCGAAAGGAGAGCCACCGCCAAGTCATGCTCGGACCCAGTATCACCGACGCCTTAGCCACTCAGATGGACACTATCGCCATGATAACGTCTAGGTCCGACTCGAGCCAACGCTTCACCGACTCCAACCACTGCTTCTCGAAGAAACTTGATCGTCCGATCTGCGACTACTGCAACAAGCTAGGACATATCAAGGCCAAATGCTGGAAGCTCCATGGCAAGCCAGTTGATTTTCAGCCATCTCAGCGATCCTCCCGCGACAACAACAGTGCTTATCAAGCGTCTCAAACCATTTCCAACGAGCAGGGAGCCCAAACTTCATCAGCTGAGCAGACCTTCAACAAAGAAGATTTAGAGCAACTGCATAAGCTATGGACCTCACATAAGTCATCATTCTCACCTTCCTCATCCTCACTTGCCCAGAAAAGTAGCTTTAAAACAGACCTAAGTGTCTCTACAAAAATTTCTAACCCCTGGATCATAGATTCAGGGGCCACTGACCATATGACTGGGTCCTCTTATCTATTCAACTCATATTTTTCATGTTCTGGGTATAAAAAAGTAAAAAATGCAGATGGATCTCTCTCAGCTATCGTCGGAAAAGGTTTCATCATTATCTCACAATTCATTACTCTAAACAATGTCTTACATGTTCCTAATCTAACATGTAATCTATTGTCTGTCAATAAATTAGCCTATGATTCCCAATGTAGACTCATTTTTTCACCTACTAGTTGTGTCTTTCAGGACCTATGTTCGGGGAAGATGATTGGCAATGCTAAAGCGCACGGGGGACTTTACTATCTCTCAGAGGTCAACTCGAGTAAACAAATTCAGAAACCTCAATGTTCTAGTTTCGTTTCCTTATCTGATGAAATAATGTTATGGCATTTTCGCTTAGGCCATCCTAGCTTTGGGTGTTTAAAACATTTGTTTCCTACCTTATTTCAAAATAAAAGTGTTGATTCTTTACAATGTGAAATTTGTTAGTTACCTAAGCATAAAAGAGTTTCTTTTCCTTCTGTTAAATATACTCCATCTAAACCATTTTCACTAATACACAGCGATATGTGGGGACCATCTCGAATCAAAAATATTTCAGGAACGAGATGGTTCATCACTTTCATTGATGACCACACTAGGAACACATGGATCTATTTGTTGAAAGAAAAATCCGAGGCAGCTAATACATTCAAAATTTTTTACACTATGATTGAAACTCAATTTCAAACAAAGATTCAAATTTTGAGAACTGATAATGGTAGGGAATATTTTAATGGAATCTTAGGACAATTCTTAACTAAAAAAAGACATCATCCATCACAGTTCTTGTGTTGATACACCTCAACAGAATGGTATTGCCGAAAGAAAAAATAGACACCTACTTGAAGTCACCCGAGCTTTAATGTTTTCTATGAATGTTCTTAAGCATTTTTGGGGAGATGCTATACTAACTGCTTCATATCTAATTAATAGAATGCCAAGCAAAGTACTTAACTATAAAACCCTGGTACATCACTTCAAAATCATTTTTCGAAAAATAAGTGTTTTACTAATCTATCTACAAAAATATTTGGTTGCACTATTTTTGTTCATATTCATGATCATAAAAGAGGAAAATTGGATCCAAGAGCTACTAAATGTATTTTTTTAGGATTTTTTTCCAACACAAAGGTTTCAAATGCTTTGACCCTAGCTCGGGTAAACTTTTTGTAAGTATGGATGTCACATTTTTTGAAACAAAACCTTTTTTTGAGAAAACTTCTCTTCAGGGGGAGAACACTCATAATGAAGATCAGTTTTGGGAATTATAAGCCTTACCTATATGTGAAAACATCGAAAATATCCACCACCAATCACATGATGTACCTCGGGCTGAGAATAACAGTAATAGTATTTTCTCTTAATGAAACGAGTCCCATTGAGGACCAATCTACTGAATTTCGGGTTCACTCGTGAGGGCACACGAGAGCTGCACAAGACTCTCTGGTGCTGCCAACATCCGAACCGAGCACCAGTTTAGGTAAAATTTCTCTATTTTCCTGATGTATCTCAAGCCATTGAATCCCAATAAGAGTCGGTCAATCCTGAATCGGTAGAATCATCCCACAATAGCCTAAATGAACCCATAGCCCTAAGAAAAGGAATTCGAACCTGCACAAAATTTCCTTTATATCCGTTGTCAAACTATGTGTGAGACCCGTCTCACTGTATCGGTATTTTATACGGATACGTGTTTATTGAGCCGTATTTCATATTTCTCGATTTGCGTGATATTTTAAAATTTTCCTAAGTATAGGATTTTCATGACTTGGTTTAACTTGGATTTGGTTTTATTTGGTTCGGTTCCACTTTGACTTGGTTTGGTTTAGTTTGGTTCTTTTTGAGATGAGGTGTATGGTTTAGATTGAGTGGAGAGGAATGAATGGTGGAGATCACTTGAGCTTGTTATATAAGCCACTTTTTCTCTCCCTCCTCATTCACCCTCATTCATTTCTTTTCCACCAAACCCTAGCCATTAGAGAGAGAGGCAAGTACACCTTGCCGAATGTTGGACGATTTCCATTTCGTTTGTTCCATTCTCTTCCTTGCAGCATTCTAACACTCTTTAGTATTTAGCATTTTTGATTTCCATGGCTAGATTCTTGTAGATCTAAAATTATTGCATTTTCGGATTTCTTGGGTTTTGATCTACTTAATCTTGTTATTTTCAAGTTTTGATGGTTCTATGTTGTAGAGCATTTCATTCTGCCCCATTTTGATCTATGGAAGTTCGGATTTGGACTCTGGATGGAAGATTCATGGAGCTTGGGAGCCATGGCTTGAGTGGTTCTTCTTCTCGGAAGAATGGAGAAGAAGAACAGTTCACAGCCGCAAGAACTGAGCTGCATAGCTCTTATGCGGCCAGTTATCCTTCCTAGCCGCATAAGCTTACTGCATGACTTGGCCGCATGGCCTATGCTGCAGGAACTTACTCCCAGCCGCATGAAGATTTGATCCATCCAGCCGCATGGACTTTTGATTCCCGGGCCGCATGACCCTGATTAGATCGAGCCGTATGGCATAGGACTTACGACTAGCCGCATGGACTTCTACCCGAACCGCATGGAGACCCGCCCCTTTCTGGCCGCATGGCCTTACGTGGGGCTGAGCCGCATGACCTACCCTGGCGGAGCCGCATGAGACTCCCGAGCCACATATACCTGTGCTTCCTGAGCCACATGAACATTTACATCCTGGCCGCATGACCCGCATTGGTTCAGCCGCATGAACCCCCTTCATTTCCTGAGCCGCATGCGCCCTCTTTGCCCTGGCCGCATGAGACCCAGTGATCCTGGCCGCATGAGCCCCTAATTGAGCCGCATGAACCCGACTCCTTTAGCCGTATGCGCCCTGATGAATTCAGCCGCATGGGCTGTTCTCTTCATAGCCGCATGAGATCATTCCTGGCCGTATATGCTTTAGCCGCATGACTTTTCCATAACCCTGTGTACTATTATTTTATTACTATTTACCCATGTCTTGTAACCCCTTTATTGTATATTTTTATGCCCATTTTATATCCTTACGCCTTTTGTCCTGAACTTGAAAATCCCGATTTGATTGACATGATTGAAATGACAATTGTACCTGGCATGGTGTGACCAAGAACTGACATGCATGATAACTTGACCTGATAACTTGACCTGCTACACATGACTTGATAGTGACCCTGAGCCGCAGGGCTCCTTCCTGTGCCTTGTCCAGCTATTTAATTATCGTTATTATTATTATTTCTCTATTGTTATTTGATCTTTACTGATGACTTGTGTCTTGTAACCTCAGCATAACTTGAGTCTCCTGATTGAATGCTTGCACTATACTGTTCTATACTTGTCCCCTGAACACGACAGTGACCCGTAGTGGTGCACTCCTGATTAATGACCTGACATGACCTGATGGTGGTCCGTTGTGACGTACCCTTGCCTTGATAAGTAATCTTGATAAGCAACTTGACATGATAATGACATGATAGTGGCCCGTCGTGGCGCACTCCTGACAAGTAGACCTGACATGATATCTCTTGAAAGGCTGTTGCGACGGCTAGCATGACTTGATAAGATTGAATAACTTGGACACCGTGGACGATTGTGCTTGTACAAATGAACCTGTCTTGTCTTGCATCATGTCTAGGATGGGACTCCTGAGTACCACGGTCAGGAGTACCTACTGTAAATGGCTAAGGCTAATAACTAGAATAATACAGTAGTTCATGGAGAGACTTTCCCAGTTACCTGTTGCCCCTTTGATCCCGGCCTTATATATATATATATACATGGGATTTGTTGCTATCCGTCGAGATGAGCGCACTTCCAGCCCGCCGTCGAGTGTGGTACCTTAGGACACATGTATCTTACTACAGTGTGTCTGCTATATCATGCTATCTTTTTCCTTTTCTTTGCTGGGGTCATTCAGGTAGTAACAAACAGGTAACCGGACTTGGAAGAATCTCGCTGCATCTTGTTAGTAACTAGGCTTGTGATAACCCTAGCTAGTTAAAGTATCAAGCCGTACTTATTACTTGGCCGTGAATGTTGGATGGAGTTCAATCTGTCTAGTCTTGTCTTGATCTTGTACATGATTGTTACATGTCCAGATTTCTTATATTTCTCTTGCCGATAAATGGTGGGAGAAACCAAGTTCCGTTCAGACGAAGGGTTACAACTTCGGTCCTTGTTTGGTTTACGGGTTGTAACCTGGTTATCTGAATAGTCCCATGGTTATCTCATCGTATATCACCTGCCCTGCTCGATAATGGTTGCAATGATTGTCACCTTAACATGTTCTCCAGTTTACTTTATGTCAAATGATGATTTACTTACTGTCTTCCTATGTTCGGGATAAGTGCATTGGTACTGCACGAATCTCGATCCTCCTTTACTTATTTGCTTGTTGATTGCTAATGATTGCTGGTTTTAAGTTCATAAGTTTGGCCTCCTTTGTGGTACTTGCTATTTGGGGTCTGACCCCACTGGTTTTGCATGGCCAGGTTCTGATAGAAGAGCCCGAAGGATCTACCGTACCATCTACTCGACGGTGACCAGCCGGAGCACCAGAGTGCCTCAGTGGGTTTCTTCTTCATTCTCCCGCTGATATGTAAATTCTCCTCTTGTAACGTTTAGCCCCGAGCACGTGTTTAGCTCGTGTTTTGGTATTTTCCTTGATATTGTAGCCTACGGACATAAACATGATATGTGTATTCTAGACTATAGCTAGTCCTTATCATGTACGACTAATACTCTAGCTAGTCCTCAGTTCTGTGGTACTAGCTTCATGATCATTCATGTATATATGGTTCGGGACGCCTTACTATTGTATGTATGATGATCATACTCCTTGCTCTTGTATAATTGCCTGTGATTGAGATACCTAGGATTTGTTAAACCATAGGAGTGACTGATGGCTTGTAGAGTAACCCCCATGTCTTGACAGCTTATACGTGATTTCAGAGTATTAACGTACTTTGGGATTGCGTAGCTGGCTATGTCTGCCCCCGCTCTCCGGTATTCTGGTTCTGGGGCGTGACACTATGTTTCCTATCAAAATCTATCTCCAAGTTTTAGGGCATTCACAACCAGTATAACTAATGATGAGGTTCCTAACTCTATACACGAAGCTCTAAGTATTCCTAAGTGGAAGGAGGCAGTCTTAGAAGAAATAAGGGTCCTAAAGAAAAGTGAGACGTAGGAAATGACTGAATTACCTAGTGGCAAACGCACGGTTGATTGCAAGTGAATATTTATGGTAAAATACAAAGCTGATGGTAACATGGAAAGATACAAGGCAAGACTAGTCGCTCGTGGGTTCACTCAAACATACGGTCTAGACTACGAGGAAACATTTGCCTCGGTTGCCAAACTTAACACAGTTGGAGTTTTGCTCTCCTTAGCAGTGAATCTCGATTGGCCATTGTTACAATTTGATGTCAAGAACGCGTTCTTAAATGGGGAGTTAGAAGAAGTATTCATGCAAGTTCCATTCGATTTTGACAACAACTCCGATAGAAAGGTGTGCAGGTTGAAGAAGGCTTTATATGGCCTTAAACAGTCTCCCCGGGCCTGGTTCGGAAGGTTTTCTAATGCGATGAAGGATCAGCACTACAAACAGGCTCAGTCTGATCATACCATGTTTTACAAGCACACTCCGGGAGGTAAAATGGCCATACTAATTGTTTATGTAGATGACATGGTCATGACAGGAGACGACGAGGTTGAACTCAGAAAACTAAAGCGTTTTTTTTGGCTCAACAATTCGAGATAAAAGACTTGGGAAACCTCAAGTATTTTCTGGGAATGGAAGTCGCAAGATCACCAAAGGGAATTGTAATTTCACAACGGAAGTATGTGTTGGATCTCCTGTCTGAAATTTGTCTCCTCGGGTGCAAACCGGCTTCAACACCGGTTGATCCCAACTACCGTCTCAACAAGAAAGAAGGAGATGTACCGGCGAACAAAATCAGGTATCAAAAACTCGTTGGAAAATTGATTTATTTGGCTCACACTCGTCCCGACATCGCTTATGCCGTGAGTCTTGTAAGTCAATACATGCATAGTCCATCTGAAAGTCACCTCAAGGCTGTGTACAGAATATTGCACTACCTCAAGGGCAGTCCAGGAAAAGGAATACTCTTGCAGAAAAACGAGAGCAGACAGATTGAGGTTTATACCGATGCAGATTGGGTCGGGTGTTTAGAGGACAAAAGATCAACCTCAGCATATTGTACCTTTGTTTGGGGTAACTTGGTGACGTGGATAAGTAAGAAGCAGCAGGTAGTGGCTCGAAGCAGTGTGGAAGCTGAATTTTGAGCTATGGCACAAGGAATATGCGAAGTCATTTGGATAAGAGGCATCCTGGAGGAACTACAAATCGAATCAAGCTCACCTATAAAACTTTTCTGTGACAATAAATCCGCAATCAACATTGCTCACAACCCGGTCCAACACGACCGGACCAAGCACGTGGAGATCAAGGTTGTAAAAATCGCTAGTCGGCCGCTAGTCGGTTCGTGGGGACTACGGATTAATCGAACTACTCGGGGACTAGTCGGATTAGTCGGTTTAGAATTTTTAATATATATATATATATATATATATATATATATATATATATATAATATGTTATAAAAATATTTTAAAAAATAATATGTTAATTGTTAACTTTTAATTATCGCAGACTACAGTGCATTTTTTTTATTCATTATTTTGCATAAATTTCTATTTCGATAAATATTTAAATAATATGTTAACAACTTACTATTTTGCACGGAGAGTTATAGCCGCAGTAGCAAGCAAAAGCAAAAAAAAGTAACAAGCAAAAATTAAAAAAAGAGCCATAACAACAGTAGCAAAGAGATAACAAAGCAAAAGTAAAAATAAAAAAAGAGTAGGCTAGTCACTTTTTTCAAAAATAGAAAAAGACAGCAACAAAGTAAAGATTCGACGACGGCTGCCTTGACGAAGTCGACGGCAGCCCAGACTAGTAACAATTTAGCTAATTTTTGGATGGACCAGCCCCTAATCGAGTCGACGGTGGCCGACAAGTGACTAGTCGGGGACTAGCCCCTAGTCGAGTCGGCGGCGGCCGACTAGCGACTAGTCGGGGACTAGTCGGCCGCCTAGAGGGATTTTTACAACACTGTGAGTCTTGTAAGTCAATACATGCATAGTCCATCTGAAAGTCACCTCAAGGCTGTGTACAGAATATTGCACTACCTCAAGGGCAGTCCAGGAAAAGGAATACTCTTGCAAAAAATGAGAGCAGACAGATTGAGGTTTATACCGATGCAGACTGGGTCGGGTGTTTAGAGGACAAAAGATCAACCTCAGCATATTGTACCTTTGTTTGGGGTAACTTGGTGACGTGGATAAGTAAGAAGCAGCAGGTAGTGGCTCGAAGCAGTGTGGAAGCTGAATTTTGAGCTATGGCACAAGGAATATGCGAAGTCATTTGGATAAGAGGCATCCTGGAGGAACTACAAATCGAATCAAGCTCACCTATGAAACTTTTCTGTGACAATAAATCCGCAATCAACATTGCTCACAACCCGGTCCAACACGACCGGACCAAGCACGTGGAGATAGATCGCCATTTCATAAAGGAGAAGCTCGAGAAAGGAGAAATATGCATGCCATTTGTTCCAACAACAGAACGGCTTGCAGACGTACTCACAAAGGGCCTATACAAGCAAAAGTTCGATGATTGTCTCAGCAAGTTGGACATGAAAGATATTTTCGCACCAACTTGAGGGGGAGTGTTAGATTACGTGTGAATATATGTTAATTAGTCTAAATTAGTTACTGTAACTATGTTAGTTCCTATTTCTTAGGATTATTTATTTGCTCTGTTTATCTATTTATGCTATTAGATAAGTTAGAGAAACTGACCGTGTATTCAGTCCTATTAGTTAGAAAGTTAGTTCCATTGTATTCCTATTTATACCAATCCATTAATGAAGAGAGATATAACGCTCAATTACACATGCTTTTAATATACTATCTCAAATAAGAGTTTTATTTATTAATATGCATGAAACAAGATTCAGATTATCTCCTCGGGCTTGAGTGTGTTGATTTAATTACATCTTTGGCAATGTTATAAATTTCGCTAGGCGGAATCGGTGCGTCGGAGCGCCGCCTAGCGCCTAGGCCGCCTAGACGTCGAACTGTTTTTTTAATTTTTATTTTCTTCCTAATCTATTCTACTATATAATAGGAAAACTTAGATGATGAAACTTTTGAATTCCGAAAATACCCTTACATACTTATACTAATTAAAAATAGTTTATTAATTTTAATAAGGACAACTTAGTAATTAGGAAGACTACCCTTTGGTCTTCCTAAACTAATTAAAAAATGTTAAAATACGTGCAAGGCACGTGCATATATGCTAGTATGTATAGATGTAAATAGTTTGTATGTATTATAATGACACAAAAGCTTATGTGCTCTTGTGGCTAGTGGGCTGTGTTTAAGTTGCTGTGGTTTGGGTGGGGTTAAGAGTTTGAATCTCCCACTCATTTTTCAGGTTTTTTTGACAACCCTAAAATAAAAGGGAGAGGAGAGAGAGACTCCCATCTCCAGGCCCTCCTCTCCTCCTCTCCTCTCCCCTCCCCTCTCATGTGGAGGCAGTAGTTGCAGCAGCAGTAACAACAACAACAACAATAACAACAACAAGTACATTTGTTTATTTTATATTTTTGATCTGTTTTTGAAATTTCAAATCTGATTTATTTCAATTTTTTTGAAAAATTTCAAAACAAAATTGGCCGCCTAGGGCCACCTATTCCCGCCTAGGACCGCCGCCTAGGGGATTTTCGATGCGGCTGACGACCGCCTAGCGCCTAGGCGCCGCCTAGACCGAAATTTAGAACACTGATCTTTGGAAGGTTTTTTTTTTAAGGAATACTTTTTTTGGCCTTATTAATCTCAACCTCATGGATAAATCTTGTCAGTTAAGTGTTATTGTATATCTCACTTTAGTCCCACATCGTCTAGGTTAAATAAGGATGCTATGACTTGCTCATATAAATGTACCAATATTTCTCATGTTTTATTCATATAAACAAGTAAAAGTTCTCTCTGAATTTCATAGTATCAGAGTTATAAAAATTTGGAAAGAACCGTAACTCCAACTTTTTCCCTAGTTGCCCCCACCTTTAGCCCTGCCATCTCCCCTCCAGCTCCGTCGGCGTTCACCCTTTCTCGATGCGCCCTCGCGGCTCCCTCTATAGCCACATTTTTGGCTTGAACTTGGTGACTAGGCGTCTGCCTTAGCTTACGACGAAGCTAGTACAACTTCTGGCAAAGCTAACACAACCTTTGACGAAGCTAACCTTTCGGGTTAAGCCTACGGCGAGGCTAGTTTTAAAATAGCATTTGACGGAGCTAACTCCTTCCGTGGAGCTAAAGCCAATACCAACTCTCGTGGAGCTAAAGGTGCAACCTTCTACAAGACTAAGACGTCCGCTTACAGCAAGGCTACGACCAACGTGTACGTCGAAGCTACAACACTTCCTTCATGCTCCTCTCTAGCCAAGCCGTCCTTAATTGCTTCTTCCGGACACCTCCCTCTCCATCCCTCCATGATCTCTATGGTTCCTCGATGCTATCCACATTACTGGCTTGATTTTGTGCTTGCTTGTGTCTCTCACTAGGTTCTCTTGCTTTTGAAGATTATCTACTTCAACACGATGCTTCGACGTCTTTGATCTATCGGTGAGTTGGAGAACAATCTTTACTATGATGATCTTGTGCTCTCTTGATTGTGGTCTCCGATGACGATAAAGTGTTTGTGTTGATGCTTCTTCTTCAGCCGACTTCAAGACAAATTTATGACTCACCACGATCTATCTATGCGACACAGAATTATTTGCAGTGGTCCAATATTGTATAAAAAGTCCCTATTGTCACTTGACGGAGTAACCACTGGACTCCAAGGATCCCCAGTATGTCTGTTGGTTACATAATGGCAACAAGGTAATTGTTTTGTTGTCTAACTTTATAAATGCTCGTTGTTATAACTCTATTATGTTTCTGAAAATTGCTAAGAAAAATTGGATGCCTTTGGTCCCTATACTCGTCTGAAGACTTTTTTCGAAAACTTTATGACATCTTTCACACCTTCAATACGGCTATACCTAGAGAAGATTTGCATGATTTTGGTGTCCTCTTCAGTGGCTTTCTTGAACAATGGAATGCCTTTCATCCGATCTCTTCGATCCTGCTGTTACTCGCCAACAATGAGAGGTCCTTGTTGGAGTCCTCTTGGCCATCAAGTCAGTATTTTGTTCTCTTAGCCAAATAAGACTTCATATCCCTTCTCTAATAGTTCTCTGATACTCAAAATATTGCTTTATTTAGGGGCATAATAAATATCAGAAATAATGAATACTGCAATCTCCTCCATTCTTTAAACTGATCAAAATTTCAAATTTTTTTATTTTGGAGGAATCACTGTAGTGACACTTATTTTGAAACTTCACGAACTTTGAAACTTTGTTACATCACCTGTTATTTGGTTGCTTGCATCATTGTATACCACATGCCCTTCTTCATTTTGTTTTAAGTGCTAGCAATAGTATGGCCTCCTCCAATTCATCCTTGTTCTCAACAAGTTTTACTTTTCTTTAAGATTATTGTGACATCGCCAAGAGAAGTGGTCATACTTGTGACAATTGTTACATTAAATGTTAGACTTGTCATAACTCTTCTCACATGTTCTTGGGTGTTTTCCTCTTCCTCATCTACGGCCTCTAGGTGAATTGACTTTTTTCTTCATTTGAATGGAGTGATATCCGCCTCTTCCTCCTCTTTCTTGTTCGTGTCCAGGTCCTCGGCCTCTTTGACCTCTTCCATATGCTTCTCCCATACCTCGTAGAGAGATTTGTTTGGAGAACTTGTTCATCTCCTTTCTTCGTCGGCCTCTTTGACCTCTTCCATATGCTTCTTTCGGTCCATCCTTTCTTCATCGGCTTGTAATGACCCACACATTTCCATAGATTCCAACTCTATTGACCGAACTTTGTAACGACCCACACATTTCCATAGATTCCAACTCTATTGACCGAACTTTAGATGAAACAATGAACGATCTTTTCGATTATGAGGATATCTTCCATCTTCACAATTTCTTTTCATTTGAGTAGAAATAGTCAATACTCCAGTAACATAGTCTAAAGTATATTTTGTAACTGGCATGCTAACTGTTTCAAATTCTCCTTTTAGAGTTTGAAGACACTTTTTTCACCTTCACGACACCTTGGTAGGAGATCCTCAAATCTCATATGCCTCATTGGAAGTAGATGCATTAACCACATTCTCGAACACGGCGTCATCCAAGCGTTGATGAATGACAAAAGGAGCTTCTTGGTCTTTTGTGTTCCTTATTGAAAACGTCCTTTTGCACATGATTCAAGGAGTCTTCATCTACCGGCTCCTTAATGACTTTGTTGACAGCCTCGCATGTGCCATGCGATCCTAGAAGCGCATTCATCGGGATTTCCCAATTGTTGAAGTTGTCTTTGGTGAGGCGAGACTATTGGATTGGAAGCAAGCTCTTCGTCATTTCCATCTTTCAATGCTATGATATCACTTTGTTAGCATACAGGTTCTCACAAACACGCAAACTCACATATGAAAGTGCATGCTAATTAAAGTATTTATAGGACTCCCAACTATGGATGTAAAGACAAGCTTGACCGTCCCCATACCCTGTATAAGCCAGACCCTCGTGGCATTTTGATGACTTCTTGACTTTTGGTTGCTTGTGAAGTCTATGCATCATTCTATGCATGCTTGTGTGTGTGCGTGCTCTGTGCATTTTTCAACTTTCAAGTCTAGTTAGTGGACTGTCTGCAGGCAAGCGTTTGTGTGCAGTATGCTTATATGCTGGCTGATACATGCATATCTGCAGGTGATGTGTGATAGCATGCTGGCAGATGTTGTACATGTTTCTCTGTTGCAGTGTGCATGTGTCAACTTTCAAGTCTAGTTAGTGGACTGTGTACATGCAAGCGTTTGTTTTTAACATGCTTGTATGCTGGCCGATGCATGCGTATCTGTGTGTGATGTGTGATAGCATGCTTGCAGCTGTTGTACATGTTTCTCTGTTGCATGTGGTCCACGCCACCACCCCCCCCCACCACCCACCCACCCACCCACATCGACATCCACATCCACATCCACACACCCCAAACAATAAATATACATACCTGAAGAGGAATTTCTACAAGTATCTTCCCTCTAATTCAATACTAGCAACAAAAAAACTGAGCTAGATCTAGATATGGAAAACACGAAGTATTCTCTAGAGAAAATAAAGTTGCGACTTATATCCTTCAGCAAGAGACCACATTGCGAGCACATCCATATTTACCAATATAGACTTGATACAAATGCTTGTTATTAAAATTTTTGGCAAAATTTGTTCATTGAATTATAGTGTGTACAGACTTTTTATTATGCAACTTATGTTCTGACAGTGTATGACTGCATTTTGCTATTAGAAACTCATTGCCTGAGTTTTTTTTAATGTTCTTACAAACCCAGCTTTAGGCCCAAATTGAGGCCCGGTGAAATCGAATAAAAGAACATATTATATCAGTTGGGTTTCGTTTGGTTATGGCTCATTTCAGTTCAGGTTCGGGTTGGGTTTTCTAAATTTCGGTTCTGGTTTTTTCGGTTCGGTTGAAGCTCTGCCCTAGGGATTTAGTTTTCCTTATTGATTGAGAAGTCGAGAGTTAAAGCTTAACTATTGTATCGCAATGGTATGCTTCATGACAAGTCAGGCCTGAAGTATTTTAATGTCCAGAATGAAATCCAAAATGATGTCCCTTGTTCTAAAGATATATTGAAAACAAAGTATTATTATTATTATTTGGATGATTCAGTGTTTCATTATCATGAACGCATTTTATATTTAGGATCTCGTTAAAACATCGTTTCCTTCGAGAAAATAGTACCCTAGCAATTTGAGTGCAAGCGTCTTAATCACGTTTAAACACAATATCATAAAAAAAGTTCTACAAAATCACTAAAAGCTCTTGGACATGATTGCATCATTTTCCATATAACTAAATAATCAAACACTCATTCTAACTCAAGTTCGACTAAGCATATAAAACTTAAATCAATCTAAATACTAAAGTGGCTCCGATAATGGAACAATGAAAAGGATATCTTTGTAGTGAACAGTGGAGTTTGGAGAGAAGAGAAGAAGAAAAAAAAATGAAAAAAGAGTATGAGAAAAGAGATTGCAATTGCTTGAAACCCTAGGTTGCATCTCATGTGTATTTATATTGATATGCAATAAACCCAAAATTATTATTATATCCCAATAATAACTCTAACATCCTTCCTCAAGCTTGAGCATATAGATCAGACATGTCCAGCTTGCTACATAAATCAGAAAATGGACCACGAGCAAGTTGTTTGGTGAGGATATCATCCAATTGATTCTCAGACCGAACATAAGGAGTGGCGATATGTTTCTTCAGCTATAAATTACGAATAAAATGACAATCCATCTCGATATGCTTAGTGCGCTCATGAAATACCGGATTACTGGCAATGAAAATGGCCGACTGATTGTCACAATACTTCTCTACAGGAATATGAACCATAATTCCCATTTCATGAAGAAGAGGTTGCATCCACATCATCTTAGAAGTTGTATGAACCATCACACATTACTCGGCCTCTGCACTAGAACGAGCGATCACATTCTGCTTCTTACTACACCATGTAACAAGATTGTCACCCACAAATGTACAATAGCCAGAAATAGACCTATCACTGCGACTGCCTGCCCAATCAGCGTCACTGAATTCCGTCACCGTAAGCAACTGCAAAGGTTTGTACAATAAACCCTTTCCAGTTGCACCCTTCAAGTATCGTAGAATGCGAGAGATAGCTTCCCAATGTGGTTGTTGAGGGACATGTATAAACTGACTAACTACTCCAACTGCATAGGTGATGTCTGGTCGTATAACAGTAATATATATAAGTTTTTCAACCAGCCGTCTATAATGTCTAACATCCTCAAATAACTCTCCTGTTAGCATCAATCTTGTCATGATAATTCGTAAGAGTCTTAACTGGCTGACACTCCAACATCCCAGTCTCTGAGAGCAAGTCTAGAACATACTTGCGTTGCGATAAATATACACCTTTCTTAGATCGAACAACCTCGATTCCAAGAAAATATCGAAGAAGATCCAAATCCTTTGTATGAAACTGACGACTAAGGCAGGCCTTCAAGTCTACAATCCCAGCATAATCACTCCTAGATATAATGATATAATCAACATAAATAATTAACACGATAATACCTGTTGAGGAAGAATGACAAAATACTGAATGATCTGATGTGGTGCACCGAAACCCATACTGAATAAGGACTGAACTGAACTTGTCAAATCAAGCTCGAGGTGACTGTTTTAGTTCATATAATACTTTCTTCAATCAACATACGAGTTCTCCACTTCCAGCCATAGCATACCCCGGTGGTTGATCCATATAGACCTCCTTTTGTAAGTCATCATGCAAGAAAGTATTCTTTATGTCCAGCTGATACATAGGCCATTGCTTAACTGCCACAGAGATAAGAATCCGAACTGAATTCAGTCGAGCCACTGGAGAGAAAGTTTTCATATAATTCACATCATATGTCTGAGTATACCCTTTTGCAACCAACCGTGCTTTGAGGCGTTCAACTTAACCATCCGGATGATACTTAACAATGTATACACCCATCGACAACCCACTGTGTGGAAACATAATTATAGATTGGATATTTGTTCTTTATGGTACCAAGGCGTTTACTTTTTCTGAGAGTAATAGGAATATCATCTGGATCTGTGGTGATGGAAACAGAAACTGCAAGCTCGAAAGCTGATTGGTTGAGGGCTGAATTCTGCAGAACCACTATCTCGTCCTTGGATCTCTGACAAACCTCTAAAGGAAGAATGGAGACAGAAAACTGATTCAGGAATGACCGAAAGTGGTATGGAAGTTACCAAATCTGATGAAAATGAAATAAGACGGTCTCTTAAGGAAAAGAACGAGGTAGACTTAAAGAAGATAACATTTGTACTGACATAATACTTGGGTGACTGTGGGCTGTAACAATGATAACATTTTTGAGTATAAGGATAACCAAAGAAGACACTTCAAAGATCGAGAAGACAATTTGTCGAGATTAGGTTCCAAGTTGTGAACAAAAGTGACACACCCAAACCCGAGGAGGTATAGAAAAATGAGGGACACCTGTATGTAATATGGAGAATGGAACTTGATTATTTAATACAGATGATGGCATGCGATTAATTTGATAACATGTAGTAAGAACGACATATGTCCAATACTGTTTAGGGACATGCATGTTGAACATGAGAGTTCGAGCCACATCTAAAAGGTGTCGATGTTTGCGTTCGGCTATACCTGAGAGGTGTGAACACAACTTGTTTGATGAATAATGCCACGATCAACACAGAAAGTGTTTACAAAAGATTGGGTATACTCCAAAGCATTATCAGAACACAATATTTTTATATGTTTATCAAACTGAACATAGACTTCATTATAAAAAGTAGATAACACATTTGAAAATTCATCTTTCTTTCATTAAATAACACCAAGTCATTGAGTCATTCTGGAATGTCATCAACAAAAATAAAAAATATTGAAATCCTTTCGGACTTTTGATTCTAGACGAATCCTAAATATCAGAATAAACAAGTTCAAAAGACTGTAACAAACGACTCTCAACACGACAAGGAAAAGAACTACGGTGATGCTTGCCTAACTGACATGTCTCACATTCAAGAACATAAACATGACTCAAACTGGAAACGACACAACTTAGCCAAAAGATGGATGGTCCAAACGATAATGCCACTGCAACGGAGAAATAAAAGTGAAAGCCTTTTAAGGTAGATCTAAGTAATACAGTTCATCTCTTTCACTCTCCGAATCAATCATCTTCCTCGTCCCGAGGTCCTGAAAAACACAAGAATTGAGAGAACATGTTACAGAACATTGGAAAATTTTGGTTAACTAGCTCACAGATAGCAAATTGAAAGAAAAATTAGGCACATATAATGAATCAAATAATAACAGTGATTTAGGGTGAATGGTAATATAGTTCATCTCTTTCATGCCCTGAACCAGTCATCTTCCTCATCCCGATGCCCTGAAAAACACAAGAATTGAGAAAATGTTACAGAACATTGGAGAGATTTGGTTAACTGGCTCACATATAACAAATTGAAAGAAAAATTAGGCACATATAATGAATCAAATAATGACAGTGAGTGAGTAGGATGAATGACACATTTTCCAAGTACATGACGAGTAGACCCATTATCTAAGATAATATTATGTTTCATATGACTACGATGATGAAAGAGAGAATTTATATCAGACATGTGAAAACTTGCTCATGAGTCGACGACTCAAGAGGTGGATGGTGACTAGGTTGCTACAAAAGCAGGATTACCTATATGTGCTATGGTTGCAGTAGGTTGAGAGGTGGTACTAGCAAGCACGTTCAACTTCTGGAGGATTTGTTCCAATGGAGATGAGGTATCGGACGTAGACATTTGATTGAAACCTGAAGTATCATCTCTAGGAGCAGAAGTTGTGCCTTGAGACTGCATATTCTCATCATGCACTTGATGTGCATATTCTGGTTTACCCCACTTGTCTCAACAATAGTCTTCGATGTGACCGAACAGTCCACAATAGTTATACTTTCGTGGTTGGCCACCACCACGACTACCACCACGGCCATTACCACGACCACTACCACGACCATTGTCTCTACCACCATGACCACCTCCTCGACCAAAAGTACGACCACCATCTCTACCACCACGACCGCCACGTCCACCACCACGATCAGCAGCACTAGTAACTAGGGCAAAAGAGTCATTACTCGGCAATATAAAATTCTGTCATAGGAAGGAACGATTGAGACGGGAGAAAGTATCTGCCACCGTAGGTAACTGCTCTTCAGCAATGATCTGAGCCTTATAAGGTTCGAGCGCAGGATCCAAGCCGGCTAGGATAAGTGAAACATGAAACTCTTCCTTCTGTTGCTGAGCTTCCTTCAAATCAGTAGTAACATGATGATATTGTAGCAGTTTCTCCCACACAGTCTTCTTTGAAGCCAAATATTCATGCATAAGCTTCTCATTTTGTTTTGTATTAAACAATAACTCGTACAACTCATAGACACGGGCAACGTTCCGCTTCTGCGAATATGATTCTTCTAGAGATGTCCAAATCTGTTTGGAGGTTTCACACCACTGAATATTAGAGGCGATGTGCAGCTCCATACTATGCCACAACCACGACAGAACATATGCATTAGCACTCATCCAATCCTCATACTAGGCAGACGTTTCAGGTGGTGGTTCTTTGTCACAAGTTTCAACTTCTTCGCCCTCAACACTTCTTTGATAGATTTGGACCAGGCAAGGTAGTTCGTTCCATTGAGTTTCACTGTTATAATTGATTTTCTAATTCATCATTTTGGATAACAGTAAAAGGAGAACCACCTCCACTACCACCACCAACACTATTAACCTCGCAGAAGATTCTGTCCTCGCCATACTTGCAAATGTAACAGAAAGACGAGATCTGTAGAAACCCTAGATCTCACAATGAAGCACAACCGACAACGAACAACCAATGGAGATATGTAGAAATCCTAGATCTCATAAACGAACGACGAACGATGATTCATGAGAAGTAGACGAAAAATAGCCGAAAAGTTCGATCGGCCAAGTCGTGGATGGGATGTACAGTACCTTCAAAAGATACTCTGATACTAAGTGGAGTTTGGAGAGAAGAGAAGGAGAAAAGAAGGAGAAGAGAGAATATGAGAAAAGAGATTGCAAGGACTTGAAATCCTAGGTTGCATCTCATATGTATTTATATTGATATGTAATACACTCAAAATTACTATTATACCCTCATAAGATAAATCACAATAATAACTCTAATATGAACATTTCGTTCCCCACATGATCCAAATCCAAGTACCAAATACCAAATCCAACAATCCCTAAATCATCTTATCATCAATATTTGTTAAAATTCACTACGTAATACAACATTCCTTAGTATGTTATGCAAAAATTCCAAATCACTTTACTCTAAATTCAATAATTCATCAGTATAACTCAGAGATCAATTATTATGGCTATTAGCATCACCAGCACTCGAGTTCATCATTAAAACTCGAATTTCATGAAACTCCTCCATATGTTGTTTAGGTCACTTGAGCCAAGGTTTTTTATGACTGTATACCTTGTGTATGATAGCAGATGGCTAAAATCAGAATATATGGGATTCTATTTTGGATCCCTGGGATATCTATAAACACGAAAAAAGTACTTTCTCAGGCTTATTCATGTTTGGACCTTTTCCAGAACTTGGCTTTACTGGTGGCATGCCAAAGTCATTGTACTCAAAAGGTGGCCACTTGGGTATTACGGCAGTTAAATTTGCAAGCACCCCAACTGGCTTGAAGGAGGCCGACAGCCTTGTGGCACACTTTGAAAAGGACAACCGTGGGCGCGAAGGATGGGCTCGTGTGGAAGCTGCCCACGCTGGCGATGACGAGAAGAACCCAGCCCTCGTCAAGGTTGATGAGAAGACTGGCGAACGAAAAAGAGTCTTTTACTGCTATCTTGCGACCGCCTTTGATCTTGAAAAGGTTGATATCGATACGAGGAAAAAGGCTATCATCAAGAGTAGAAGGGAATTGGACAAGTTGAAAAACTATTCTTAGAGGTATTCATTTTTTTTCGCTTCCATGTGATTTATTTTGTCGTGTTATTGAAGGGGTTCTTGTAATGAGGTTTTATCAGAGAGATGTATGGTGTTACACAACTACTTTCCTGTTGATAATCTGTTCTTGGTCATTCTTGCTATTGATGGGTTTTTTCTTTTTTCTTTTCCGTAACTGCTGATTGCTTGCAGGTGTTCGGTGGAAGCAATCCGATCCGAAAGGCTATGGCTTCGACAGGGACACTGATACGAACCGAAATCAGTGAGCTGACTCAGTATCCAATTGTATCAAGTATTCAGTCATTTACATAGTTTACTGAGCTCAGTATCAGACTCTGTCAAGTGCCATAGTCCAAGCAATGATAGGCACTTGGCTGAGCTCCCCTCTGGCTGTAGTGACTTTTGTCTGTGTAATGACTTTTGGGGGTTCTTATGTACAATGATATCTTGTTTCTTGGTGATCGGCTACTTACTCAACATGATCTTGGTATTAATGGCCGGTTTGTCGGCTAGTTTGAAGATGAGATTTTTTATTTTTATTTTATTTTATTTTTATTTTTTTGTTAGGAAAACCAGTGAGTATTTTTTTGTTTGAAGATGAGATTGATAGTGTGCTAGTTTGAAGATGGAAAGCCGTTTTAGTCGTTGATGCTAGCCATGAAATGGAGAAATTTTTCTGTGTGCTGGATAGTGGATACACCATGCATCATTCCATGTCAACGGTTAGATTGCACGGGGATGTGTTATTTTTTCAAGAAACACCGTTTATGTAGGATATGCAAGTGTCAAAATATATACCCATTTTTTTATAATATTGTTGAAAATTTAGATAAGAATTAAATTAAATTAAATTATTTTAAATATAATTTTAATGTATTTTAATGTTTTGTTACAAATATGTTTTTACAATTTTTGTTGTGTTTAGTTAGATGATGTCATGTATTTAGATTAAATATAATTTGAATACTGAACATATTTTAGAATTTGTTATATGGTCAGATAGAAGAATTTTATGATATATATGCATGGTAGTTATAATTAAATTTTTTTTTTGAATTATTTTATTAATTAATTGAGGATATAATGTACGGTTTATTTTCTAGTCGTTTCTAAGTCGTATTATATTAGTTAGGGAGGACAGTTCTATTATAGATTGTAAATAATTCTACAAGATGGTTACGATTTATTTGTAAATATTCTTTATTTAACAGACTCTTATATATGTTTTATTAATTTTCTTCACTCGTGTGTTATTGTGTTAACAAGTTAGATATATATTCAGTTTAATATTTTAGATATACACGTGTTAATGGGTTGAATGTACACGTGTTAATCTATATGACAAAATATAGTGATCTTTTCTGTCTATATAACAAAACATGCTAGTCTTGTGACAAAAGATCAGATAAATAATGGTCTAGATTAAAATATAAGAGTAAATCTGATGACTAGGAGTATTACATGGTGTATCGTCATGACTAAAAGAGAGTAGACCTGTCAATTGGGCCGGGCCGGTCCAGCACAAGTACGGACCAAAAAATTAGCCCATGTGTCGGCCCGATCCGATCAATAGTGGACTCGGACCCGTATATTGGGTCATACCGGGCCACGTTTATTGGCCCATAATATAGATCTGGCCTGGCCCGAAGCCCAAGCCCTACCCGGCCTGACCCGGTCCGAGGCCCGGTCCGAAGCTCGACCCGGTTGCAACATCCCTTGCTCAATCTCTTTGTATTGTCCCAAATGCTAACAGCAGTGTTATCACTTTCACAAGGAAAAGAAAAAAAAATTATGTAGACAACAAACACTCTGTCCTCTAAATATGACTTGTATCACTGCCTAAAGCAACAAGTGCAAGTTGTGGTGCCTCTGTTATTATTATGATTATATAGTGTAGTAGTGAATTGAATTTAAATGAAATAAATGTTTGAACTGAATTGAATTGAAATTCAATTCAATTCATTTCAATATATATTACTTGCAAGTTGCTGCAACATATATATGGCCAACCATGTAGAGCCATTTATACAAAAACTATTGATTGATCAATGAAATAAAGACCCATGAATGTTATATGTATATACTGAACTGAATTGAATTAAAATGATGGATTGGCCACCAGTACGACCCGGCACAGTCCCTTATATTGGTCGCGTCCGGCCTGATCCGACCTGGAGCCCACTGTGTCGTGGGTTGTGTGTCAGGATGGACTTAAAATTTTCATCCATAGCCCGGCCTGGCCCGGCCCACTATAGTTCATGGGCTCAAGAGGCCCGGCCCGAGTCCGGGCCGGCCCACTCAAATTTGTGCCGGGCCTGCCCAGCCCGGCCCACTTGACAGCTCTAAAAGAGAGTTATCTCTTCCGACAAAACATAATTGTTTAGATATGTCGGCAAAACTATTATTAGAAATATTATGAAATGATATAAATGGAAAATAATTTCAAAAAAAAAAAGGAATGTCAAGGAATATGGATAACTAAGTACTTAATAGGGCGAACACGTTGGATATATACACGAGTTAATGGTTAATATGTAGCCTAATTTTTTTTTTTTAGTAAAAGGTTCAAATGAGCCTTAAAGCATCAATAGTAAGGCCTATTCCAATTTTTAGATTTTAGATTCAGAATATATGAGTTCATTTTGTAAAATAATATGACTCAATTGGAGTTTCATGATAGTCCTAACCCACCCACATGAGATAGAGCTTGGGCCTCATAATTTCTACACTCAGAACGTAGGAACTCATTTTCTAGAATAGTAAAGTTCAATTTAGAGTCCAAATTTTTATATTCTAGATTTCACATTATTTTTTTACCACATTAATTTTTGACCAATAACCTTTGGGAACAAAGTTCATTTTATCATTAATTATTATTTTCATTAAGACCAAACTCATCCTACATTTACTTTTTTGTTATAATTTGAGTTTAAAATATATTTTTTAGTTCTATCTACTAATGATGCTCTTAACCCCAAGACCAGAGAGAGAGAGAGAGAGAGAGGTGTTGACCAAGGTATTTATTTTGGGTTACCGATTTGTGCATATTATGAGATTTTCAGCATCGAATTAAATTGAACTAAACTGTAACTGATGTGTTGTATCATCTACATCTAAATTGTAAATCCTATTTCTTTTTAAGTCCCATAAAATTTGTTAATGTTCTATTTAAGTTGAACTAAACTATATATATATATATATATATATATATATATATATATATATATATATATTCAAATTAACTGACCGATCGATACATTTAGTTGGTTAATCCAACCGATCAGTCATTAGAATACATAGATATGATACCGTTATATAATGGATAATTTAGCCGAGTCGTCTCGGATTCAGATTTGATCAAATTTGACCAGATCTGGATCGAGTCGGGCCAGGTCAAGCCGGGGCATGTCAGCCTGAAGACTAAAATCTCAAATCCAACCCAGGCCTGGATCCGGATAGCGTCGGTCTGAGCTATTGGCTCACGGGCCCATTCAATTAAAGTAATAAATACTAAAATTTAGTATACATAGTATATGTAAATATAATAATAAATTGATGTAGAATTTTTGGTTGGTTAGTAAAGTCCAAGGATTTGAAATTCTGCCTTTTTTTATAACACCGCGAGAATTTTTTTTTCTTCCATGCATGCAAGTAAACCCAGACACAAGCTCCATTCCGCTATTATTGATTGATCAAAAGGGCCAATAGCGGGATATAGGGATCATTCTAAATCTTTGTTGGGGTTGTTCGAAATAAATATTTTAGTGTCCCGATGAACGTGAGTATTATTCGATTTTGGACGAAAATTTAACCAAACTGAATCAAATAAAAAATATATATTTTACGATTAAAAATGTGTATATTGTAGTGTATATTCAGGCCCGGTCCTATACTTTATGGGGACTAGAGCGAAATCTAGAAATGAGGCCCTTTTCACCTTTTTTTTTTCCACAACTCTATAGTCTTTCACACTAAAATGCTTTCAATCTCTACATCCTTCATTAGTTTGGTTCGACTCATTTATTAATTGAGTACATCTATTATTGTGGACAAAATGCTAAAAAAAACTGGTACGCCAATTAAAATTAGTAATTATTAAATTATATACTAATTTAATACAAACTAAAAATGAACAGATATAAAAGAAAGCAAGAAGTCTACAGTGTAGTTCTTTGTTGGTTTTGGTCACGAAAATTAAGTAATCAACTCAACCTTTTCTTTGGCAAAGCTTGCAACAACAAAAAAGGAGAAGATAGTCCCTTCTCCAAGGACCAGGACAGCAAGACTCAAAAATGATGACCCGTGATGTGACTACTGACTTGCTAATCCACTTGTTTGTGTCAATGCGTATATCATTAACCAAAGGTCCAAAGGGACCAAAGCTTGCAATCAAAATGTTTATAGGAAAAAAAAATCAAGTAATCAAAATGTTTTTGGTCCTTCTCCAACTCCAAGAGTCAAGACCCACGTGACTCTACTGTCCTACCCTACTGTGTCTCTACACATAACACTAAGTATACATATATTTTCACATTGCTAGTGTAACATAATTTCTCTTTGAGCCTTTCATACCTGGTAGTGGTCCATCGCAGGAGTAGATGGCCGACGCCAGTCGGAACCTCGGTCCGGAAGAGAGAGCAAAGAGTGTGTGAGAGAGAGAGAGACTAAGGAAATATTTATGGCAATTTTCTCTATGTTTTTTTTTAAAAAAATCAGCTATTTGAGGCGGTTTCCATTTTTTTTCGGCCGTTTCAAATTTTTAAGGCAATTTCATTTTTTTCCAGAGACGAAGAGACGTAATACTTATGTGACTTTTTTTCCTATCCAGAAGTTTTTAGATCTGCTTTGATTTGCTATAATTTTTTGACCTTTCTTTCCAAAAAAAAAATTTTATTTGATGGTGGTTTATTTACATTTATGTAAAAATCGGGGGCCTTAAAAAATTGGGGGACCAGGGCGGTCGTCCGCCTCGCCCCTGCCCTGGGCCGGCCCTGTGTATATTTTGAAAACAATAATTATATGTATGTCTTTTAAAGCCAAAATTTGATAATTTAACAACTAGTTCAACTTTAGACCCAACTTTGAAATAAACAAATATATGTATAAAAGTTATAAAATTTTAGTATAATTTAACTACAATTTCAACTTTGAACCCGTCCCATTACAATAAAAATATGCTAACCGAACAAAATGAATCGTTAATTGGTTTGGTTCGATTTCTGCTATAGCTAATTTTGTTTCGATTATGTTTGAATTTTTAGATTTTTGTTTATTCTGATTTGATTATTTCAGTTCGGTTAAAATCGAATAAACCAAATACTCACACACACATAAAGTTTCACACACCACAAAAAATTACAATTGCATTAAGAATACATTACTTGGTCACAGTTGTGACTCCATTAATGTTAGACTGGACGTTTGGAATTATTTATTAGGTACTATTTTTTTTGTTTTGAAAAGGGGGATAGAGAATTGTTTGTTTAATAATAACTTATTATTATTGTTTGAATTACTTTCAATTTATGATAGCTTTTGATAATAGTTTTTAAAATGCTACATTAATCCCAAACCAAGGCTTATCATCAATATAATAGGGTTATGTTCTCTACATTAGAGAACCTAAACTCAATTGTTGGAGAATATGTGTCATGTTTTGGTTCCAAAACTTAGAATGTTAGGACCTCGTGTCCGAATCCCAAACTAGCATTATCCAAATTCGATCCAACAAAAGTGGAAAATGGGTTTAATCATAACTAAAAAAATGTAAAAGAAAGAAAAGCTAAAATATTTTGGAATGTGCAACTGCCGAAAGCAAGAATCAATCAATCTCATATAATCCTCATGGAGCTTGTGACTTTGTATATATTGCTAGTAGCAACCCCTTCCAGGGTTGCTTGCTCAATTTTCTATTATCAATAGATAATTCATTCTCTTCCTCCTAGTTCCTGATGAACTCTTCTATTAGAATACAATGCGTTATCAACACGTAGCTATACCATGCTAAATCTCACGATCGTATGATCATCATCGAACAATACAAGAAACTATAATCTATTTTTTTATGATATAATCTTTTTTGTTTGTTCGTCTTCTTAACAGACGAAGACGGGATTTTCTCCTCTGGAAACCAGTTATTTGACCACCATGGCCAGCAGTCCAACAATCAAAAATAACTTCTAATTTTTCAGTTCCTTCAGATTTATAAGTCTGCAATGACTTCCACTATTAAGTTTCTTTGATATATCAGTTAGAAATGGTTAGGGCTGCAAACGAGCCAAGCCGAGCCAAGCTTTTATAAGCTCGAGCTTGGCTTGATTATAATTAATCGAGCTCAAGCTCGAGCTCGAGCTTGATAAAATTTTTACTTTAGAGCTTGAGCTTGGCTCGAGCTTGTTTATATTAAGCTTGAGCTTGGCTTGGTTTGAGCTCGAGCTTGGCTTGATAAGCAAGCTTGATTCAAGCTTGATAAACAAGCTCGATAAGCTCAAAATCAAGCTCGTTAAGCTTGATTTCAAGCTCGCTAACTTTATTTCAAGCTCATTAAGCTTGATTTCAAGCTTAACGAGCTCAATTTCAATTTAGTTAGGTTTGAATTCAAGTACCTGTAATATTAACAATTTATTTATAAAAATTTAATTAAAAAAATTCCTTAATATCAATTATTAAGGACATATAAATATATAATGCACAAATATATATATAAAATTAGAATTCAACAAATAACAAACGAGCTTCTGAACAAGCTCTTAAGCGAGCTCTTAAACGAGAGCTTCTAAACGAGCTAGCTCGCAAGCTCATAAACGAGCCATCTCGCGAGCTCAAACGAGTTGAGTACTTCTAAGCTTGAGCTTGGCTCGTTTATTAAACGAGCTCGAAAATAAAGCTTGAGCTCAACGAACCGAGCTCAAACGAGCTTTTATCGAGCCGAGCTTCGAGCAGCTCGCGAACGGCTTGGCTCATTTGCAGCCCTAGAAATGGTAATCAATACTTTTAGATCTTCTTGGATTATAAGCTAGCAAGACTCTCAACATCAGCGTCTACGACACCATAAAATTAGCAGGAGGCCCACCCTCCACCATTAAAAACATCCCTGACCCTATGGACTTATGCTCAACCTCGTGAACGCGAGGCTAACAATAGGCACAATATCGTATCAAAATTGGCTAAGTTATTGGCTCCACGGAATAGAGCAGCTCCATTGAATAGACCGGCCTCGTCGAATGGAGCAACGTCGTGGTCAGGGGGAGCTCTATTGAAGTATATCCCCGCTGCTATAAAAATTTTCAAAAGCAAATTTGTTACTAAGGCTTAGCAAATTTGTTACTAAGGCTTAGTTGCAGCTGTGAGAGGCTGGACTTTGCACCAGATGGATTTGCTAGCAGGAGTAGAAAATGTATCTTTGTTGGGTATCCACTTGATAAAAAGGGATGAAAACTGTATAATTTGGAGACTGGTGAATTTTTTGTGTCCCGTGATGTTACTTTTTATGAAAAAGAATTTTTCGGGTGTGGCTCTGCTAGCGAGATGTCTTCTGCGACACCTCATACATCTGTTGAGGTGCCGAAAGACGATATAGAAGCTTTTGGCAGAGGTGCCCGACGAGGTAGTATTGGAAAGAGGAATGAGAAAGAAATCACAGCCAGTACGATTACAGGATTTTGTGACGAATGCTGTTCGAAGTAAAAGTCTCCCCTTCACCACAGTTCATCTGTTTTCGTCACTTCCTCAGGTACTTCGTATCCTCTAACACAATTTCTAAGTTATGACATATTTACTGTTGGACACAGAGATTTTCTTGCAGCTATCACTGCAGGTGTTGAGCCTACTTCATATCGCCAGGCCTCGCGAGATTCAGGCTGGCGCGCGGCTATACAAACTGAAATACAGGCTCTGGAAGATAATGGGACATGGAGTCTTATCGATTTGCCTCCTGGTAAGAAAGCATTGGGAAGTAGATGGGTGTACAAAATAAAGTACAACTCCGACGGCAGTATTGAGCGCTTAAAGGCACGGCTGGTTGTGTTCGGTAATCATCAGGTTGAGGGGATAGACTATTCAGAGATATTTACCCCGGTAGCTAAGATGCCTACTGTTAGGGCGTTCTTGACTGTTGCAGCTGTGAGAGGCTGGACTTTGCACCAGATGGATGTGCACAATACTTTTCTTCATGTAGATCTGACAGAAGAAGTGTATATGAAGTTGCCGCCAGGGTTTTCGCATAGTGAACCCAACAAAGTGTGTCGCCTGCGTAAGTCTCTATATGGATTGAAACAGGCACCACGTTGTTGGTTTGCTAAGCTTACTGCTTCTCTGATATCCTATGGATTTATTCAATCTCATTTCGATTATTCCTTTTTCTTCCTTTTTCAAGGGAAGGCAGAGTTGCATGTTTTGATCTATGTGGATGATATGATTGTGTTTGGTAATGACTCAGGTGCTTTAGATGCTTTCAAAAAGTACCTTAGTTCTTGCTTTCACATGAAGGACCTTGGTGTGTTGAAGTACTTTCTTGGCATCGAGGTGGCTCGGAGTGCAGAAGGAATTTTCTTGTGTCAAAGGAAGTATGCTTTGGACATTATTTCAGAATGTGGCTTGCTGGGGTCTCGACCTGCTGGCTTTCCCATGGAGCCCAATCACAAGCTGGCAGAATCGACTAGTCCAAAGATGGCGGATGCAGAGACTTATCGGAGGCTGGTTGGGAGGTTGATTTATCTATCATTTACTCGTCCTGACTTAGCCTATGTTGTGCATATCTTATCTCAATTCTTACAGGAGCCTCGACAAGATCATTGGCATGCTGCTTTGAGAGTTGTCAGATATCTCAAAGCAGCACCAAGACAGGGTATTCTTTTGAAAGCTGATTTTGATCTCCGTCTTTCTGGTTGGTGTGATTCCGACTGGACCAGTTGTCCCTTGACTCGTCGCTCTGTTACAGGCTGGTTGGTGTTTCTGGGGGGTCTCCTATTTCTTGGAAGACCAAGAAACAACCAACTGTTTCCCGATCTTCCGCTGAAGCTGAATACTGATCTCTTGCTGCGCTTGTTTGTGAGTTGAAATGGTTGAATGAGTTATTGGTGTGTTTGGACGTTCGCCAGGAGTCTGCTATGTCTGTGTATTATGACAGTCAGTCAGCCCTGCACCTGGCTCAGAACCCGGTATTTTATGAGCGCAGTAAGTATATTGAGGTGGATTTGTATTTTGTTCGCGATGCTATTAGAGATGGCGTCGTCATAGCCTCGCATGTTCCTACTTCTTCTCAACTGGCTGACATCTTCACCAAGCCTCATGTCTTTGATTCTTTACTTCCCAAGTTGGGCATTTGTGACTTGCATGCTCCAACTTGAGGGGGGGTGTTAGATTATATTTGTAACTAGTGTAAATATGGCCCATAAGCCCAATCGTGTAGACACTATATATATTGTAAACAGCCCTCATCAATGAAAGAAAGGCATTATTATTTCCTACACACTATTTCAAACAATTTTCAAAAGCAAATTTGTTACTAAGGCTTAGTCCCGTGGAGCCTAACACCACAGAAACTATTCCTAGTGAAACTGAGCCCCGTGTAGCCTATCCCCGCAAAACTTTGCCAGCGGAGCCTAACACTATTTCAAGCAATTTGAGTCATAGCCTTTCAGAGCCTAGCTTCCCAGCTAGCAGTTTGTCCAAAGCAAGGGACCTTGACCCCTACATGGGGATATCGTGTAGGAGGGGGTGTTGATGATACCAATGTTGTTAGGATTTTGCTAGAAGCAAGATTTGGCAGAGGCATAAGCTTGCCTTGACAGCCACATGAAGGCTTAATATTTTGCAAGAAGCAAAAATATAACTAGCACTTAGCCTCACACCATACCATTAGAAACTCTTGATTTCTAGATAGATTATTGAACATGCAATTCACCAATTCATAAGAACCTGAAGTTCATAATTTACTAATAAAAATGGTGAAGGGATTAACCTTGCTATATCGCTAGCATCACCATATCCATACACTTTGCCAAAATCAAAGTTAGTAATATAGTAGAGGTACTAGCCTCGCCTTATCGTTAGCATTGCCACAATGATAAAATTTGTCAGAAGCAAAGTTGGCAGAGGTATAGCCTCATCGTATTGATAGCTTCGCCTTGGCAAAGCTACAAAATGGCAGAGGTACTAACCTCACTGTATCTCAAAAGTTGCCCAATTTATCAACTCCCCCTAGTGTCCCCTGAAGTGAAACTAAACTTTAAGGCATAGCTTCGCCGTATGCTTAGCTTTACATGAAGCAAAGCTACTGTCCAGTAGAATTCTAACCTCATTAGAATCACATCCTCGCCAGAAGTGGAGCTATACAATATCCTATCAGCATAGCCTCATAGTCAGGATAGTAAAGTTTTATTACATCCCCGCCCAAAGCGATGCTAAATATGCAAATTGCTTAGCCTCACCGACAAGCTAACGGTACTGCATATCTTGGCCAGAAGCAAAGCTACTTGGCAGAGGCCATAGCTTCGTCGTAATGCTAGCGTCACCGTAGCATTAGCTTCGCAAGAAGTAAAGCATATTCCTAAAGTTCATATTGAACTTGAAGTCATAAGTGATACTCGAAATGCTTATTGGACCTGAAGTTGATAAGTGAACCAAAGTTCATATTGAATCTGAAGTTCATTTAGAACCCAAAGTTCATAAATTGAACCTGAACTTTATATGCCTAAAACATGTAGTTTTATAAAATTAAAAATTGTATGTTAAGAACCAAAAGTTTTACATATTTAATATGTAATTTCTATGCTATCTAAGTTCATCTTATGGATAATACTTTGGACATAAATGAATTCCACTAGTCTATGGAAGAATAGACATAGAAGGCCCTTACATGCCCAATTTTTTTTTATTTCATTACTAGATTAACATATTTACTTTTAGTCTAGATATTTTGATAGAATAATTTATTTTCTGGATAATTAATTGAATTCTATTTCATATATGTGACCAATTCAATTAATTTGTGCTTAGGTATGATAAGTAAAAAAGTTACTTGTCTGGCTAACAGTGCGACTACACACACTGTTCTCTCTGAACGAATACTTTTCTAACATTACACCTGAGCACAATACTCTAACAATCTTATCTGGTCCATACAACCTGATAGAGGGGGATGACATAGCCTGTTTCACATTGTCCAATGGCACCAAATTTACCATTAAATAGGTCTTATTTTCTCACAATTTTGGAGAAATGTTACTGACCTTTAAGGATATCCGAACAAATAATTATCATGTTGGAACCACTAATAAAAATGGAGTGGAGTTAAAAATACATACAACCAAAAGCGTATATAGGAGAATATAAACGCGTTTATGTTCTAACATGACCATCGTGGTTACCCGAGTTGGGACTTGATCTAACATATCCTTAGTTCTACATACGGACATTACCTTATCCTTAGTAAGGATTTCACTTATTCTAGTACGCTTTGACAAGCATGTTCCTCCCTCTTTTCTATAGTAGATTTTAGAAAGGGGGATTTATAGACCTATCCAACTAACATACGAACCATTTAAAGAATTAGTAGTGTTGGTTGATGAATCTACTAGCTAGACGCATGTATGATTGTTGTCTACTCGAAAAAATGCAACTCCTCTCTTAGTTGATTAGGATATGGGCTCACCACCTATATTATCACATAAAATTCAGAAGATCTGATAATGTTAGAGAGTTCATATCAAAGATTTTTAATTATTGCATGTTGCTCCCTTAAGTTCACACCCAGAAAATCCTTGCAGAGGTGTTTACTAAGTGTATCTAATCAATCACAAGGACTTTGGTGATGTGCACGAAACTTTCTATTTCTGCATAAGGCTATACAATATTATCTGCCTGAGGCCCATTGTCACCAACTCTATTTGGCATTACAATTGGTTATTGGGTACAAACCCTGAAGTTTCATATTTTTATATTTTTTGGTGTGTAACCCATGTGTCAACTTGCGTCGCCATAATGTACCAAAATGGAGGGTTTACTGAACGCCTGAAGCCCTGTTGTAACCTGGAGATGTCGTGGAGGGTTATAGGAAATCGTTGGGCTGAAAGTGTCTTTGCCCCACTATGATTTTTTTCATTTACATAAGTCTATCTTTAATCTTTCTTATTGTTTTTTTTTGCAAAATAAATGTTAGGCGAACAAAATAAATGTTAGGCGAACAAAATAATATATATAATAGAAGGATGATAGTATTACTTGATCGATTTATCATAATAAAAACTCTAAATAATTATTGAGCTAACAATTCTAAGACCTTGGAACACACTCTCAATTAGGTTGATGCCTTCACTTGGTGAATTGAAACAATCATGATATATATGGTATAACCACATAAGTGAGTATTTGATCTTTGATATGAATAATGAACGCTTCCGAATTCATCAAGAAATCATATTCCGGATTTAAGATTGTTGTTATCTATGTCGATAACATGAATCTCATCATGACTCTTGAAGAGCTTGATATAATTGTATCGCACCTAAGGATATAAAAAATCTCGATCTTAGGCTTGCACTTTGAGTATTGTATCGATCGTGTTTTGGTTCACCAATCAAGTTACACCAAGAAGGTGTTACACTGGTTTAATATGGATAGAACGAAACCCTCGGGTACATCCATGATCATCTGATCTCTAGATGTTAAAAGAGGCCCATTCCATCCTAAGGAAGATGTATTGGAACAAGAAGTTTCATATCTAAGTGCAATAGGCGCATGTATTTTTATACATAACTCAATGCACAGGACCAGACATCTCCTTTGCTATGAAACCCTTGGCGAGATTTAGCGCTACACCAAAATGTTATAACTAGAATGACATTGACATCTTTTGTTAACTTAAGGGTACTAGGGACATGAGCTTATACTATTCCTATGTATCTCGAAATATATCAAACCCCCTTGATCATCAGAATGACGTTCACCTTATTGGCTATGTTGACGCTGGCCGTCGTTATTTATCTAACCCGTACAAGGTGAGATCCAAAGTGGTTATTTTCTTACCATTTGGAATACATCGACATCTTAGAAGTCTAAAAAGAAGATCCTAGTCGCCACTTCTTCAAATCATGTCGAACTTCATAACTCTTCCGAACTCTTTATAATAACAATAATAAGTTTAAGTAAAGATCCAAAATTCTATTATAATAGTAATTGTTTTTACGTTAAGTATGGAAATTATTTATTGTAAGAGATGAGTTTGACATGCTTGTCATTAAGCTACTTGACCTACTTGTAACATACTTAACATATTTGTTATCAAGCTACATGACCTACTTGTAACATACTTGTCATCAACCTACTTGTCATCAACCTACTTAACCTACTTGTCATCAAGCTATTTCACCTACTTGTAACCTACTTAACCTACTTGTCATTAAGCTACTTATCATCAACCTACATGCTTTGTCACCTACTTAAGCTACTTGTAACCTCCTTATACCAACTCTAAGGGGTCGGCCATGCAAATACCTCATCCATCATTTTTATTTCCTTTTTCTTCTTCTTACTTCTCCATTCTTCTGTACTTCTTCTCTAAGTTATCTTTCTTTTTATATCGGTTCTTTTTCTTTCTTTCTTTACTTTCTTTCATTATTTCTTCTTGAAAACCCAAGAGAACCACACCCTTACCATATTAAAGCCGAAAACACATTTCTCCTTCACTCTTCTCTATCCCGAGAGGACACATTTCTTGTAAAACCAAAGCAAGTCCTCATTCTCTTCAAAATTCTAATTTCTAAACTTTGTTGTCAATTTTCTTTTGATCAAGTCACACACACACACACACACACACACACACACACACACACACACACACACACACACACACACACACACACATATATATATATATATATATATATATATATATATATATATATATATATATATATTCTAAATTTTAAAACTAATATATTTATATTTAGATCATACTATGGAAATAAGAGTTGGATTCAATATGGACTCAACGATTCGTTCTTCAAAATTTTGAATTCTAAACTATGTTGCCTACTTATTTTAAATCAAACTATGTAGAGATCAACATTGGACCCAAGGCCCATGGGCACCCAAAAAGCCTGCCCGTCCAAATAGGCTAAAGCCCGATACAGACCGGTCAGGTCCATATTAGTATAGGGCATGGCTTGGGTTAAGCATCCGCCGACTGAGCCCGGCTCAAGGCCCGCTCGATACAAGAACGCCCGAGCCAAGCCCTAAAAGCCCGTCTAAGTTCGACCTACAAAGCCCAATACATTCCTAATTATATGATACATATTTCAATTTAATTTAGAAGATATGTTACTGTCACGTTCCGACCCGCTAAATCGTTCGTCCTCGCATCGATTCAGCCGAATCGATCATCCTTGCTGGGACATGATGCCGTACGATCCTAGAGTTGCACACGTACAAGGCAAGATGATAAAACTTTAAATAACTATCTCAAAAATTATAACATTCACAGCGGAAGAAACATAATCATATTGAAGTAAAGCAGAGTATACGAAACAATCTCTTTATTGAATAAGCAACAAAATTATAAAGGCTTTCAAAAGCCCCAAATGAATCTGCCAATTAGTCTTACAACACTTATGATCTCTCTAGCTCACAAAGTATTGCATCGTTCCATACATCATGTCTTTTATATCCGGGTAGCCGCCTCGATCGAACATCTTCAATGTTGCAAGTTTCGAGCCTGGCGTCTCAACGCATCCAAGTCGCTTTAGTAACTGAGATTGGGGTATCAGTACACATTTCGTACTGGTGAATGAAAAATCTAGTCGCCTAAACCGACACTAAGTAATGTTGTGAATCATGCAGCTTATTTTTTGGTCTTGCTATCATTGCTTTTGGATTAGATTCATAGCATATTTTGAAAGCAGTAAAGCATGTGTTTTATTGCATCAAAATAAGAAGTAAAACATGTATTTTCATGGCAACAACTTATACTTGATAACATACTCACAATATGAAACATATTGAAATCCGTTGCCTCGCAACAAATTTACCAAACTGACGCACTCACCCTAGCACTGATGCAAGGTTAATACTTACCATCCTTTCATATCATGTTAAAGGTATCATTTCAAACATCAATGTGCCAGGATCATTGTAACTACCACCTTTCTAAAATGAGAATATTTTTGACTTTTTGTCAATTTGATTATTTTAATTACTATTTTAATTAATTAAATAATGTTAGTTATATAATTTGATAAAAATCGTAAAATCACATTGATTAGATGTTAGTCATGACCCTAATAACTTAGTTAGTGAGATTAGACAACTTTAGTTAGACTCTAATCTAGCTAGAGTATTATTTAGAACCTATTAATTGACTTAAACAATAAGCTATTTTGGGCCCTTCTTAAAAAGGCTAGACATGACATATTAGAAAGGCCTTTTAGGCATTTGCACCCCAAACAAAACCCTAAAATCCCTATGGCCGGCCACAAGTAGGTCTTCCCTTGCTATTAATAGCACCACTTCATCTTCTTCCTCCTTCCATTTAATTTCAAGCCCCATTTTTAGGAGTTTTCCCCCAAATTGCTCCTACATCCATTTCTCATCCAAATTCTTCCAAATCAATTGCAAACCCTTTTCCTTGAAGAGAGAAAGCCTCTATTGACTAGTTGGGAGCTTATTGGAGCAATTTGATCATTGGAGCTTGGTGGAGATTAAATCTAGGATTTGTTCCTTGGGAATCCATCTCCCAAGTGGTAATAGCCCTCTAAACCCTTTAAATTATTTTCATTAGTGTTGATGCATTCATTTAGGATCCCCTTTGACATTAGGAATGCCTTGGGTCAAGTTTGGATCCATGGAGTGCGTATCACGGGCGTATCGTACCGTATCGAATACATACTCCAAGTGTTTGTCAAAATGACCATTAGGACTTGTGAAACTCTAATTTCAGTTTTAATTGGGTTTTCTAATTGATAATATGTTGTGTTAGAATGTTGGTTGTTATCTTGTGATATTGGATTTGGTTTGATATATCAAATATTGATTGGGACTTTGGTATGAATGTTGGTTCACTGGTTCATAGTGTCCTATCTCTGTGCATCAGCCATTCTTTAGTTTTGTCCTAGACTTTGTCTAGTGTTTAGTCTATCAAATGTCCAAATATCCTTTAACCTAGGTTTTGTTCAATACAACTGTCCAGTCGAGCCCCTTTGGCATTGTTCTGTTCTTTGTTTCCTCAATGTTCTGCCCATCACTTGTCAGATTATGCTGTCCCCATATATCTGTTCTGCCCATTTGATGTGTGCAGTCCATATCTCCTCTTGTATATCAGTCCTATGATTGATATATGCATGTCCAGTCCCATTTTCTTTTAAGTCTAGTCTTGGCCTTCAAATCAGTCCACTGTCATCATGAGTCCAGTCCATGTAGGCAAGGGAAATTAGGATGTCCATTTATTTTTCAGTCTCTCTTGAACTTAAGTATCAGTCTTTGCCATGTCTTTTGTTTAGTCCCTTAGCTAAGTCAGACCATAACATCAGACCTTAGGATGATAGATACCAATTCACATTTGTTCAACCCATGCTTGAGGTATTTTACAGTATACCATTTCATCCTCATTGTCTATTTGATACATGTATCAATCATGATACTAATGGTATCAGTTATTTAGGAATGAGGGCTCTAATATCCTGTGGTTCAGTCACTGTTTGAAAAGATAACAGTCCCCTGTCCTACTAAATGTTTAGATTCTTCCTTGTGGCAGTCCATTGGTTAGAAGAAGGGCTTAGGCCATCTTACAGTAGCAGCAACTTAGTATTTGCAGTGGCAACAACAATATCAAAATGTAGTAGTAGGAAAGGCAACTACTAGTATAGTAGCAATAGGATATAGGGATAGTAGTTATAAATAACATCTGGTAGTAGGCTTGGAATGGAAGGGAGTTTAAGTGCAGGTTTTGTGGACATACACAAAAAAGAAGAAGAAAATGATGTCTTTTCTTTTATTGGCGCAAGGCACCACAAATCAAGTACGCCTGAGAGATCCTGTGCTGAGGATCCCCGAGTACAAAAAAGAATTCTGGGAAATGGGACGATGGAGATCGAGCGGCAGTTGCTCCTTTACTCCGTTGACACTCCGATTACAAAAGTGAAAGAAAACCTAAAAAAATTGCTAACTCTCGACTTACTGGCAAGAAGTGCAGCAATTTGGCTCTTGAAAATGCTCTCCGTTCTGTGTTTTGAAGAGGGATGAGCCCCCCCTTTTATAGTCGTTCTTGAGCTGAAATGATGTTATGCGCCCACATGAGGAAACATGCTGGTTTTTATGTGGGCGCATAGTCCTGCTTTGGGCGCATAGGATGTAGACGCATACAGGCTGCGAGATCGTGGGTTGGTCGTGGTGTTGACGTGGCCGCATGCTTCGGTACACGACTGCTCGTGGAGACTGACGTGGCCGTGTGCTTCGGTGCACATTTTGATCATGGCTTTAACTGAGTCAGGCTTGGGCGCATAGCCATGTCTCAGGCTATGCGCCCTCCTTTTGGGGGAGCTAGTCTTGGGCGCATGAAGCTTCACTGACTAGGCGCATGGAGCTTCACTGACTTGGGCACATGGAGATTCACTGACTGGGCGCATGGAGCTACACTGTCTTGGGTGCATGAAGATTCACTGACTGGACGCATGAAGCTACACTGACTTAGGCGCATGGAGCTACACTGACTTGGGCGCATGGGGCTTCATTTGCTGAAAATTTTTTATGCTTCTACATGTAACGCCCCAGTCCCAAAATACATATAGGACCAGGATACGGTACATGCCAGCAACACTTCACCAATGGGCCAAATCTCAAAGTAAGCCCATTAGCGAAATGCTTAAGCTATAAATTATGATAATAAACCCAGAGTATAATATAAGTCACAGGCACAGATCTAATCTCATCCACGCAGAAATATGACACAAAATATCAAGTCCAATATGTTAGCCCAATGATTACATCATGTTTTTGAATATGGCTAATCAATTAAGTTTAACATAATGACGTCACTAATATTCATGTAATCACTATCATGTTGCTACTTAAACTTATCATTGTCCTAATATTAGCATTGTCCTAAATGTTCTATATCATATTGCTATGTTTGTATCATACTACTTTGTTCTTCTAACATGTATTTGTAGACATGCTGTAAGCATGATCAAATATGATCAAACCAGGACATATGCAATGGAGAATTATTGATGGGCCAAAGACGGCGTTATACAAGAAGATTTCTCTGAACCGCCTAACGACCTATCCGGGGCCTCGCATCGGGGGTTCCGCTGCCCGGTCAGCGGACAGGGGTCGAGGGGCAGCGCCCCCCATCAGGGGTTCGGGGGCGAAGCCCCCGAAAGGTATTCAGATTTTCAGATCTGTTTATCTTTGGACGACTGCCGTCAAGTGAAAAAGGCGTCTTCAAGTCTGCTCAAATATTTGAAGAAAGGCGTCATCAAAAGGGCTCTTGGTTTTCCTATTTCGTCAATGTATTTTGCATATTTATTGAGTCTAGAAATATGATGTAAACTGTATCGTACTGGCAAATAGGCTACCCAAGAAACGTTTTCAAAATACCCTTTCATTTTGAAAACAAGCCCACTTACAAAAGCCCAAACTACTTCATAACTGCTTGACTTTTCAAAAAGCCCAAAACCAATTTGCAAAAACCCTGACAGAACTCCAACAGAACTCCAGGAGAATTCGGCCAGAGTTCGGCCCGAATTCGGCCAGAGTTCGGCCAGAGTTCGGTTAGTGAACGTTGCTTTTTGAACTTGGTCTTCCTGCAGTTACGGATCCCACCGAGATTTTCTCATCGAGTTCTGCCCGAATTCTGCCCGAATTCTGTCAGAATTCTGCCTTTGGAAAACTATAAATAGAGAAGGATTTCGATCATTTCAACTCACTCATTCACTTTCATATCTCTTCTCTATAAGCCTACTACTTTTTCCAAAGTATTCTGAGCTATTCATTTTCAAATCCCAAGCCAGTTACAATCCTCTAGTCGATTTGCCAGTACGGTACGGTCTAGAAGTTTTAGAGTGGTTGTAATCAGAGGCTTGATTGAAGTTACACACTTCACAATTGAAGTTGGTCGAGTACTTCGGATCAAAGCTCGTGTTGTAGAAGTTGCAAGAACTTCGGATGAAAACTTGTGGTGATTTTCTATAGTGGATTCAACTGGAAGCTAGAGTTCTTCCGACTGGACTAGTCCTCATAAGAGGGAAACCAGTATACATCCTTGTGTTTGCGTTTGCTCTCTACTCTCTACTTTTCATTTACATATCTGTGATATATTATCTGTGATCTTGTTACTAACATTTTTTAAATAGTTAAATTCCGCTGCCTACTCTATTCACCCCCCTCTAGAGTATTGCGCTTTACAACTCGTTCCTACAATCGGTCCTACAATTGGTATCAGAGCCAGTGCTGCATCTAGAGGTATTATATTCTGATCCCAATTGTTCCTACAATTGGTATCAGAGCAGGTGCTCCTTCTAGAGATATTATTGCAGGTGCTCCTTATAGAGATATTATTGCTTATACCAATTGCTCCTTCAATTGGTATCAGAGCAAGGACTCTATTTTAACATCCTTGGAGCAGATCCTCATTATCAAAGCGGGTTATACAGGTAAAGCGAGGTAATATTGTTATTATATAACTGCTGTTACATAGATCACTATATCACATATCACAAGTATGTACTTCACAACTGAAGAGCAATCCTCAAATAGACTCCCACTATTTGATGGAACAAACTATAGCTATTGGAAGACACGGATGAGCTTCTACTTGAAGTCTCTAGATTTTGACTTATGGTCAATTGTTGTCACTGGCTACAAGAAGCCTACTATCACTTCTATTCTCACATCCTCTATAATCAATAAGCCTTATTATAGTTACACGGAGGAAGAGAAGAAGTTAGCTAGCCTTGATGCAAAAGCTATGCATATGTTTTATTGTACTGTAGACACAAATATATTCAATCTTATTTCTACTTGCACAACATCTCATAAAATTTGGAAAGTTTTTGAAGCTACTTATGAGTGCAGGTATAAAAGCAAAGCTAGCAACTCCAGAGAGAAGGATAGTCTTCATAATGATACAAATATGTACATCATGGAATTGGGATTTAAGGTACGACACAATCCCTTATACGAAGAAGATCTTGTATATGACAATTGCAAGAAGACAGGCCACATCCAAGAAGATTGTATTACTGCTAGAAAGGAGAGTCACTACGAACAAAGATTATCATCTCACAAGTACACTAGCATGAGCATATGGTGTGAAAGTGAAGCAAGCGATTCAGAAGAAGAAGATGAAGAAGAAGAGAGACCTCATCAAGCTACAAATTTATGCACAATGGCATTATCTAACGAGGTACAAAATAATTCTTTTTCTGGAGAGAGTGAATTTTCTTATGATGATTTATCTGATGCTTTCAGTGATCTGTTAGAAGAACACAAAAAAGTATTAGATAAATATAAGCAAGCTAGAAAGGATATTCGATCCTATAAGCGTGAGATTGAAAAGTTTACTTGCTTATTGAATGATGCTAGAGATACTTCTACTTCTGATAATTCTACTAAGATTTCCATACTGAAGTTTAGATTGCATGAGGCACTTGATTGCATTGAGAAAAGCACTCAAGAAAATGCTAAACTTAAGGAGGAACTAGAATCAGAAAAGAAGAAGTATTCTATTGCTTCATGTAGAATTGATGCTCTTTCTGCTAAGTATGATGATATCTGTGCTAACTCTAAAAAGTTAGAGATTAGACTGGGAAAGCAGGTAATACAACCTATGACTCAGTCTAACACAAGACACTTAGCACATCACAAAGTCGCACATGTCAGATCTTTTACTAAGGAAGCAAGCAAAGCTAAAGCTTCACACAACCATGCTTTCTATTACAAGTATCCACGCACATCATATCACACCACTGCACGTTCTCATACTGTTGCACATAGTACTAATATTAATTCTTTCTGTCATTATTGTGGTATGAATGGACATGTTTCTAATCATTGTCAGATTAGAAAACTTGTTGATATGAACTTGTGCAAATGGGTTCCCAAAGCTAACAAATGTGGATCCAAGTATTGGATACCAAAGTCTTCACCTAATATTGCAGGTGAAGCTTCTCATATCAAATAGAACCATGGAGCATGTTGGTGATTGCAAAGCTACAAAGGTCATCTTCCAAGCAATTGCACCAACATAAGTGTGGTCACTAGAACCACTTCGGTAACATGCTTCCTAAATAGTTTTTAATATCTAGCATGTTCTTATTGATTTCTTTCTATTAGATCTCATTGATGTATTTTAAATTGTTTATTGTTTGAATCAATATGAGACATAATCCTAGCATGACTAGCTGTTTAGCTTAAATGATTAGTTCATACTATATAGTGTTTATTTTTATTAGTGTGACACATTTTCTATGTATGTTCTTTATTTTGGTTTTATCCTTGAAGCATAAATACCACTCTAGTCTATAGGAGCTTTTGTTTTTGGTTAATATGCTTTTGACTCTTCGCCTTTAATTTTTTTAATGGTCATTTCTTACCGATTTGTCTTTAACATATCATATTTACTTTGATCAGTATTTTGTGAGTATGTATGTTTAGCACAAGTCTTCTATTTACTTGAAAAGTATATACATATAATTTTATTTTTACCTTGTGCTGGCATAATATACTTCACTATTGATTCTCAAATTTTATTGTGATTAACTTCTTATGAATCAATTACATCTTTATCTGATAAAGTATATTTATGCATGTTTTTGATCTTGTGATATTTTTTTATGCTTGTTAATGATACATGAATAATTCATTTTCATTCATATATTGCTGATATGTTTCTTATATTTTTGTATAAATATCTTTATGGAATATATGAGTTAAGTTCAAGTTCTATATTATATTATTTTGAAAAGTAGTTTCAAACTTGTGCTTATCTCATACTTCAGCTATTGATTTCTTTGAACAATTTATGTTCTTATCTTTATTAGCTTATTCCTCAAAGCCTCTTTTAATGATGTATGTTTTTCTTGGCTTTTTGGTTGATATTTTGGATGCATGATATTTTTAAATATCTTGATCTTGATAAACCATTCTTTGGGTATTTACTTTTAGGGATTCTGGATTTCGATGATGTTCGATGATACTGCATATATTCTTTTGAATCTAAGTTCTTAAGAGTAGAAATCATTTTAGGAACAAGCCGAAAGGGTCCTTCTGTCATACAGGTGTAAATAGCCTGAAGCGACACGGTGCACTAGTCTTTGGACTACCGCTAGCTGGGAACCGGCCCCTACAGCTAACCCGAAGTGATCAATACTTTATAGACTTAAGATTTATTAAGGTGTACTTGCAACTATCGTCTAGTTCTGGATCCAAGGTAGTGAACCCAGTCCCCTAGGTTCCAGAATACATCAACGTATCTAGTCCTACATTTTGATTTACAAATATTTTATATTTTATTGTTACCCAATGATTTTGTAGCATATATGGATTAATGTAATTGATACATCTTATACTGTATGCTACATTGTTCTAAGATTTTTTTTTTCAAGTCCATAGAATATAATTTATTTCTTATTGCACTAATTCTTTTTAAATCCTTGGTTATTAAAGAAGAGATTTATTTTGGGTACAAGCCTACAAAGGGTCTGTCTGTCACCACGACTACGGTCGAAGCGAAGCGGTACTTAAGTGTTCCCCGGTGTACCTCCGTTAGCTGGGACAGTACCCCTACAGCTAAACCAATATTAATCAACGCTTTATAAACTAAATATTTATTGAGATCTAGTTGCAATTATTATCTGATGGATTTTGGATTTTAGATTTGATGAATAATATTCTCTCTTTATATTTTCACAAAGGTAGCATATGTTGATCTATCTTGTCAATTGTGAGATTCTATAGCATAGATCAATTTATGTCATCTTTTGACTTATACGATTATTCATCTTGCTAATTTGAAATATCTTTTGATTGTTTTTAAATGTTCATTTAATGGATATTTCTTCTTTTGTCTAAAGATGATTGTTTTTCGTATTCGTGACTACTCATTGAATATTATGGTCTTATGATTTCGTCTTTAGCTTGTGTAATATTCGTAATATTAATGATTTTGAGCTTTATATTATTATCTTCTTATTCAAGTTACTTACTGTCTACAACAGTAACTCTTTGCAGGAGAGAAGTCAAGCATATTGAATGTCTCTCTCTCAAAGCATTTCTTTTCTTTAAACCTTACGGTTGTCAGGTGGACACCGTGCCAAGGCTTTAAAAGGAAAGAAATGAACTTTGATAAGAAGACCTAATATTTTTGAATTAATATGTCTCTGAAATTTTAAAAATTTGTCTATACTATTATTTTTTTGGATATAACCATGTAAAGGTGGAGTAGTTAATTGTTTCGAGTCAATTAGCCCCTTGGCATGCCATATATCTAGAATACACTTTTCTTTGGACTTTTATCTAGTTATGTTTATTTGTTCAAATAGACTTATTTATGATTTATGGATTCTTTTATTAAAATTGTTTCTGTGATTCGAATCGACAGCTTTCAGTCTGAGGACTAAAAGGACGCATTCGAACACTTACTAAGACAGTTTTTTTTTCCGTAATATATTCCATATTTTTGAAAAATCTTTTTGATTCATTGAATCTGTCCGGTACTTAAATTTTATTATTAAAGACAGTTTTCAAAATTTTTAATGTCTTGAAATATTTCTTTTATATATATATTGGAGATATATTTTGTTTGTTCATCTTTAAGCATTTATTGGATTTCTTTTCTTGCCTAAAGATGATATTTGTTTTGAGTTTGGAATTTTATATGCATTTGATCAAAGAAAAGAAAAGATGCATATCTTGGATATCCCTTAGATCTTATGATTATTTATTTTATCTATTTTATGCATATAAATTATTTTTGAACTATATACGCATATTTTAAGGTGGAGCAAATTAATTGTTTCAATAACTTTATGCCCTTAATATGTAGTATACCTAGTTCATCATGGACATATATTCTTTTACTTAAAATATCTTGTTGAGTTGTTCATGATATTTTGATTTGTATTAGATGCGAGAATATATGATTATTATTATTTATTTTTTAATTCTCTCATTCGAATTTCTAAAAGTTATCCTGCCAAAATTAATTTAATTTATTGATAATCCTTTTTAAACTGCTTTGGCATTTCTTATTGAGATTTTATCTCAAAGTTCATGATTATCTATATTTAGACTGATCATACTTTGCGGGGGAGCATTCAAGTTGACTGGAATTCTTCTTCTCAAGTATTTTGTCTTCATTACCTTCATGTTTATCTGATGGATATATATCATGCTAAGGTAATTGAATTCAAATGCATGAACTTGGGTATAGATTTTGCATAGATTCTACTATATTTATTTTGATTTCTTTTTCGATGATTATACTCTTTATGGAATTGATTCACTAATTTGTATGGGCAAATTATGAATCATATTTTTTGTGATCATTGTTAAAAGTCTCATTATATTTATGATTTTTTTTACTAGATCTGCGACTTTCTATTCCTCATGATTTCTTTATGACCAATGATTGATTCTTACTTTATTAAAATTTTTTTTTTTTTTGGTCAGATGACATTCAAAACTTATTTCATTTTTGGATTTCTATTTGGTAAACTATATATGTATTGATTGATTTCTTTGTTATAGTTCAACCAACTATGTTGTGTTTTGACAAGTTTTTATTCTTTAGTTATGTAATTTTCTAAAAACTTGTCGTTACACTGTTCTCCTAATCCTTGATCATTATTATTTTTGCTTTCCTCCTTTACTTATGCTTGAGTTCATTTTAGCTCTAATTACGGGGGAGCTTATTTTTGATCATGTCAAAGGGGGAGAAATAAGTTTAATGGGGAGAAATAAGTTTAAGTTAGCACACACTATTCTAGTATTATGTGTTTCTTAGTGATACATGCATCTATTGTATATATATTAAACTTAAAGGATTTGCCATAATAAAAAAGGGGGAGATTGTTAGCCCAATGATTACATCATATTTTTGAATATGGCTAATCAATTAAGTTTAACATAATGACGTCACTAATATTCATGTAATCACTATCATGTTGCTACTTAAACTTAGCATTGTCCTAATATTAGCATTGTCCTAAATATTCTATATCATATTTCTATGTTTGTATCATACTGCTTTGTTCTTCTAACATGTATTTGTAGACATGCTGTAAGCATGATCAAACATGATCAAACCAGTACATATGCAATGGAGAATTATTGATGGGCCAAAGACGGCGTTATACAAGAAGATTTCTCTGAACCGCCTAACGACCTATCCGGGGCCTCGTATCGGGGGTTCCGCTGTCCGGTCAGCGGACAGGGGTCGAGGGGGCAGCGCCCCCCGTCAGGGGTTCGGGGGCGAAGCCCCCGAAAGGTATTCAGATTTTTAGATCTGTTTATCTTTGGACGACTGCTGTCAAGTGAAAAAGGCGTCTTCAAGTCTGCTCAAATATTTGAAGAAAGGCGTCATCAAAAGGGCTCTTGGTTTTCCTATTTCGTCAATGTATTTTGCATATTTATTGAGTCTAGGAATATGATGTAAACTGCATCGTACTGGCAAATAGGCTATCCAAGAAACGTTTTCAAAATACCCTTTCATTTTGAAAACAAGCCCACTTACAAAAGCCCAAACTACTTCATAACTGCTTGACATTTCAAAAAGCCCAAAACCAATTTGCAAAAACCCTGACAGAACTCCAACAGAACTCCAGGAGAATTCGGCCAGAGTTCTGCCCGAATTCGGCCAGAGTTCGGCCAGAGTTCGGTTAGTGAACGTTGCTTTTTGAACTTGGTCTTCCTGCAGTTACGGATCCTACCGAGATTTTCTCATCGAGTTCTGCCCGAATTCTGCCCGAATTCTGTCAGAATTCTGCCTTTAGAAAAACTATAAATAAAGAAGGATTTCAATCATTTCAACTCACTCATTCACTTTCATATCTCTTCTCTATAAGCCTACTACTTCTTCCAAAGTATTCTGAGCTATTCATTTTCAAATCCCAAGCCAGTTACAATCCTCTAGTCGATTTGCCAGTGCGGTACGGTCTAGAAGTTTTAGAGTGGTTGTAATCAGAGGCTTGATTGAAGTTACACACTTCACAATTGAAGTTGGTCGAGTACTTCGGATCAAAGCTCGCATTGTAGAAGTTGCAAGAACTTCGGATGAAAACTTGTGGTAATTTTCCATAATGGATTCAACTGGAAGCTAGAGTTCTTCCGACTGGACTAGTCCTCACAAGAGGGAAACCAGTATACATCCTTGTGTTTGCGTTTGCTCTCTACTCTCTACTTTTCATTTACATATCTGTGATATATTATCTGTGATCTTGTTACTAACATTTTTTAAATAGTTAAATTTCGCTGCCTACTCTATTCACCCTCTCTAGAGTATTGCGCTTTACAACTCGTTCCTACAATCGGTCCTACACAATAAAATGATACTAATAAAGAAATCTGTCCAACATGAAATATGAAAGTAACTGTGCGGGTAAGACATCCCGAAACCACAGTAAAAGAAATACATAATCTACTACATGTCCACTGAAAAGAAAGAAAATAAAATAGCAAGTCTATGAATGAAGAGACATGTCTCAAGAGAAGTCTTCAGCCACAATCTCGTCCTCATGCAAAGGTGCGTTACCAGTCTCGACTCCAGGACCATAAACCTCCGGATAGTCCTCGTCTCTAACTAAGCCTGGAGAGATCTCCAGGTCCTCAGAGGACTAGAAAGACACATAATATACATGCCTACTATACAATAAATAACATGCGAGAAAATAGGAAACGGTACAAGAAATAAAGACTGCAGAGTAGTACAAGAATAAAATATAAAGAAATGGCATGCCGTCGAGAATCGTGCTGATAAACATGACTAAGAATAAATCGGAGTAAACCGCAGCTCAGTGGGGACTCACGGTCCTATAGATCACAGCTCAGTGGGGGCTCACAACCTATAGTAAGTCTCTATCGCAGCTCAGTGGGGGCTCACAACAGAGAGTAGTCAAGTATAGTCATCGTTTATCTCAAGGTCCTCGCCTAGAACTACGAGTCAAGTCAAGTCAAGATGTCAACAAGTCAAGTCCATCTCACTTATGTCAAAGGGACACGACAGAGGCTAAGCAATACTATCACTAGACATGAACACGATAGAAAATATATGGCTAGTAATAAGAGAAAAGAAAGAGTAATAATCTACGTGCACCTAAAACTTGAAAGTATCCATGATATGAAGCGAAAGAGAAATATGTACTAAGTGAGACACAAAAAATAGCAGTATAGAATAGCATGTAAGTACTGTAAAGTTTGGCAATGTGTACTTGCCTGTAAAAGAGTCCAACTCCTGTCGTGATACGGGTATAAAATATGAATCCAAACCTATAAAATATTTCAAAGAACCTTAATAAATATATCCACATACATAAAACCCTTTTTAGTCTTCCCTTCATATAAAGTTATGTCTACCTATCTTAACCCTAGAGGATTAATTAGTTAGTAAGTAATTATCTAATTTACAACTTGTATATTTAATACATAGGGCTAAATATTAGTGTTCTGTAATTTAACTAAAGGGAAAGGGTTTTGTAATAAATTAACAATTCACATGTCGTGTAAGACTAAACAATGGTGGAGATGAGTTGGATTGTTTGCACAATTAATTTTTGGAGAGGATTTGTATGCAAAAATGTCTTTAATAAAGATAGAGAAAAAGACCACCACATGTCTCTTATGAATAGTATTAATAGTAGGGTTATATATGCAATTAAGAAAAAGAGGGGTTTTATGTAAAATACCATTGAAAAGTCTCCCAAATTCGACAGAGAGAGAAACTTTTCATTGGAAAGAGAGCCTCTCTTCATTATGTTGTACTACATTAATATCTTATTAAATCATTCATTAATGGTTGGAAAAGCAAAAGGGGTTTATGTGTAAATTTGTATGGCATTTCTACTCCACATGATTGACCCTCTACTTGAAGTAGAGAGGGTTTATATGCAAACTAACCATACTTTTGGGTGGGTACAGCAGCAATAAAGCATGGAGAGGCCATGCGTATGTGTGAATAATAAGGGAGTGCACATGGGTATTTAAAACTTACTTGGGAGGGTGTGCTTCTTTCTTTGTTCTCCTTTACAACTCAATGGAGGGGAAAGAGGCCATGAATTTTTTTTTTCGAAGAGGAGGAGATGAGGAGATGGAGAATTATGGCTGTTGTGTTCGGTTGGAAGAGCAAGGGAAGGAGGAAGCTGGTTCGGCCGAGGGAGAAGAGGAGATGATTGTTTAGAGTTAAAGTTAGGGTTTTGTGATATGTTATTATATATAGGTTTTCTTTGGTTTACATATATGAATAAGAGTAGGGTTTTTTTCTTTCTCTTTTTTATTTTTTACATAGGTGGCCGGCCACATGAAGGATGCTGGGTTGGGCGCCCAAAAGTGGAGGGGTTGCTGGTACATGGTCGGGTAGAGGTAAATTTTAGGTTTCTGGTAGTTTAGGCTAATGCTAATTTGGATTAGATATATGGATAGTTAATATATATAGAATCTATCTCTCTTTGTATATATACATCTATATATAAGTACTCAATAATAACCCAAAAATCTTAATGATATATCTTCCTAGTTTAGGATTTATTTATAACAATATGTACACACATAAAATTATATATTTATTTTCCTAGAACAGAAAATAAAAAATATTTTTAATACCAATTATAGAATCAATAATAATAATAATAATAATAATAATAATAATAATAATAATAATAATAATAATAAACCAATAATATGTATAGTGTATCATATTACGTCATTTTTCTTTGGCCCTAAAAAAAACTAACAAATATTATAAAGCACCATTAAATACATATAATTTACATATAACAAATATTTAGAAATTATTTGTCAATTTCTAAAATAAATAAGAAATATTTGTACACACATAAAATATGTCTACATGGTCGTCTTTGGTCCACTACATGCCTACATAGGCTTGAAATTGGTTCGGGTCCGGTTCGGACTCGGTTCGGGCTGATTGGGTACAACCGGGTCATCTAAAAATCAATATATTAAATAATAACTAATTAAATGATTTAAATGAGTCTTTTCACAACTTGGTCTGGTTTTTCTAGTTCGAGCATTACTATGGCTGGACCTCCCCTAGCATGGCTAATATATTAGTCAAGGCTCACTGCTACATCTTCTGTGCCACAATTCCTAGACGTCTTGTGCTTCAAAACTCAACAATGGCTAAGGTCATACTTAATTAGAAAAAAATACTCATAAATTACATAAAATCCTATTTAAGGCAATTAAATAATAAAAAAATATTTTCAAAAATTCAGGGGTGTTACATTCTACAAGACTCCCTTCAAAGTTTTTAATACTTGAACAAGTTCGAAATACTTTGAAAGAAGCATCGATCGTCTTCTCGTGAGGCAATGGGTGCATAACACGACTCTCTCCTTGGGCGCATAGTATTTGGCCATCCTGTCAGGGAGATACGACTGTTGAGATTTTTCTCGAAATTCGAACTAACAGATTCATCGGAACGGAATTTGAAGTGGTCCATCCTTCATACGTCGTCCATGTCAGCAAGGGACAGTCGCATGGTATACAGAGAGCTGATCCTTCACGTGGGCGCATAGGCTGTAGTGGGCGCATACAACATAATGGGCGCATACAATAGGTGGGCGCTTAGGAAGTGGCCCGTGCCTATAAATAGACCCTAGAGGAGAGAGAAAGTTTATTATTCCTTTCTCTTTTGAATTTTTCAAAAAACTCTTCGTCTTCTTTCTTTGAGAACCATGTCTCCTAAGGTCGCCAAGAGATCCGCGAAGGGCAAGGAGGCTGCGCTGAGTGACTCTCCTCCTGCGGCAGCGTCCTCGACAGTCCAGGACCCGATTCTGGGTGAGGGCATGCTTCAAAAAACGAAGTCTCGAGCGTTAATTTGCGACGCTCGGACTTCTCTTCTGCCTGGGCGCTTGCGCCTAAGGCAACATGCTTCTGTGAGCATTACTATGCGCACACAGAAGTCATGTGCCAACACTGTGGTGTGTTATGCGTCCACTGTTGGCCCAATGATTGTATCATGTTTTTGAATATGGTTAATCTGTTAAGTTTAGCATTTCATTATCACTAATCTTTATACTATCACTATAGCATTTCTACTAATACTTATACCTTTGGTGATATATGCCTATTGGTTTACATATTAGTGATATGAGCTTTCTATCTTAAATTTAATCGAGTTGCCAAAATCAAAACTATGTTTTTGATTGTGGTTATTCAATTAAGTTTAATAATTATGATATCACTAACATTTATGCTATCACCTTAGCACTTATACTTAAACTCAGCATTGTCCTAATGTTCATTAAACTTATCACACTTGCTACTATGTGTATTGCTTTGTTCGTCTAACATGTACATACAGAAAAGCAATAAGCAAGATCAATGTGGACATATGTAATGAAGAAATCATGGTGGGCCAAAGACGATGGATCCCACAAGATTTTTCTGAACCACCCGACGACATCTCCGGAGCCACGCACTCGGGGGTTCCGCTGCCCGGTCAGCGGACGGGGGTCGAGGGGGCAGCGCCCCTCGTCGGGGGTTCGGGGGCGAAGCCCCCGAAAGGTATTCAGTTTTCGCAAACTGGATATCTTTGGACAGCTGCCGCCAAGGGAAAAAGCCAGCACCTATCAAAGGAAGAAGCCAAGCCATGCCATCATCATTTCAAGACTCTGAAGAAGCCTGCACCTGCTACAGTATATCTGGAGTCTGTAATGAGTCTTAGGAATAATTGTAAACACAAGAAATGGATGGCAAAATCGAAAGCTAGGGCAGAAACTAGCCCAGGATCATTTTTGGCTGAAAACCGGCATACCGACGGTATACCGGTGCATACCGACGGTATACCGATTTTGTTCACAGAAAGTTTCTGTCCACAAAATCGGCATACCGACGGTATACCGGATCATACCGACGGTATACCGATTCAGTAATGTTGAAATTCCAACGGTCGGATTTTCAGCATTAAATGATCCCAACGGCTATATTTCGAGCCGTTGCAATCCTAGACCGGTATACCGCCGGTATGCCGGATCATACCGGCGGTATGCCGGTTCGTGGACTGAAAAGTTGCCTTGAGCCCTTTTCAATTCTTTGGTTATAAATAGCCTTGAACTCCTTCATTCAAGGTTGATGCTTTGAGCCTAAAAATTTCTAAACCACCAAAGCCTATCCACAAACAACTCTACAAAGCTTTCATTTGCCATCTACAAATTGTGTTAGAGTTATTGAGTTGAAAAGTGAGATCTTCATCCTGTTGTATAAGGAGATCAAAACCTATTGTGAAAGGTTGAAGTTGGAGAGTCTTCGTATCCAAACTCTCGGTTGAAGTTGGGGAGTCTTCGTATCCAAACTCTCGGTTGAAGTCGGAGAGCCCTTCGGATTAAAGCTCTTGTGTAAGAAGTTGGCGAGTTCTTCGGATCCAAACTCGTGTGTAACTATTTGCTCAAATAGTGGATTAAAGCCGGAGAGAGTTCCGGGACTGGACTGCCTCTTAGGAGGATACCAGGATATATCGGGTGTCGGTATTGTGTTTGCTTCTTCTCTTGCACTTATATTTTTAAATTGCCAATTAGCCTGTGCTAAGTGCTTGATTAGTTAGCTTGACCCTATTCACCCCCCCTCTAGGGTTTCTACACCCACGTGTTGTCATGATATGTGCCCTTTTAAGCTGTGGCATTTTATGCGCCCATATACTGTCCGTGTGTTATGTGCCCACATGTCTTATTTTGGGCGTATATCCCTTTGGGCGCATAGCCTTTTGGGCACATAGAAGCCCTTCAGAACATAGTTTTTCCTGCGATTTTCTAAGTCTGACTGTCTTTTTGTCCCTTGCTTTTTGCAGCATCCATACCGAAGGTTGAGACCTTTGTGAAGAAGGAGATGCTGTCTTCTTTCATCAAACAAGAATTACCGTTTGTTAAGAAGGAGGTGATACCAAAGATTGAGGTAAAAGAAGAGTTGGCGCTCATCGGAGAAGGAATTACTCCCAAGATTGAAGCTGTTGTAAAGGAGGAGCCCAAGTTTGAGGGTAGTAGCGTTGAGAGTTCTGACCCACCTGCCCCAGCCGAGGACTTTAATCAAATAGATCCTTAATATGCGAAATGGTTGAGGGAATGGTATATGCCTCGACACAGCTGGGAACCGCGGGTTCCATGAATGTCCGTATTTTGTCTTGGTATTTCTGTCTGTCTTTGGCTTTGTGTTTTACCTCTTTTTTGGATATCAATATGTAATCCTCTACTTCTTGCTCAGATGAAGAGATGGAGAACTTTTCGTTTTGCTCATGAGATGTAGTCCTGTGAATGTAACTGATTTTGAATAGACATAGTACATTTGCTCCATTCTCTGCTTGTGGTATCTGTGGTGCTTTGTATTAGAGAGCCAAATACCATATTTGTGTAAAGGGTATCCCGCTGGAGGATCCCCCTCTCTTTTTTGTTTGGACCTATTGCCTTTTGTGCATCCGAAAATACGAGCAAATAGATTGGAATGATACTTTCGTGGACCTATTACCCTTTGACACACCAGCGGTGCAGGTAATAGATTTGAAACAAAACCTAACAGAGATAACGAGGTCGTGATAGGTTTTGTGATCTTGGCGTCGTACCTTTCATCTTGGGTTGGGTACAGGCGTCAAGTTGGAAGACTATCGGTATCAGAGGTAATATGGACGTGACACGTGATAATCAAGAGTGGTTTTTTGGTGGAATGGATTTTCTTGTCAAGTTTGGCTTCTTGTCAGGTATTCCTTCCTGAAGTAGAGGAAACTTTCTAAGCTTCTTCTTCGACGACCTTCACCGAAGACGAAGAGATGGCTCAGGAAGTTGTTAGAGCTTTCTACTCGGTGCTGAAGGTGAAGCTTCCTGGAGTCTTGAATCGGAGTGCTGTCTTCGGTCCCGTGAAGGCTGTTGCCGAATGTCAGGTAGCGGCCCTCGAGAGCATAGCCGGCTATGAGGAGTGGGCCAACACTCTGAGGAAAGTTCTGAACGACCTGGAGGGTCAAGTGGCCAGGTTCCGGGATGCCAAACAGCGGAGCCCGACGTCACTGTTCCGCGTAGAGGGCGAGGCTTTGATGACAGCTCTTGCGGAGGAGAAGGCTATCTTCCAGGTAAGGAAGAATGCCCTGGCTCGGGAGATCGGCGAACTGGCTGACCAGTATGGCCAGTTCAACGCTGCAATTGAGGCACGTGCTGCCTCGAAGAACAGGCTGGCTGCGCAGATCACTGAGAAGCACAATCACATTGCGCATATCAGGAATGAGATCGACCAGCTGGAAGCCGACTTGAGGGCGGCGACATCTGAACAGGAGGATTATTTGTCCCAGGCTTCCATGACTGCCACCGCTTCTGCCCGTTTAGAAGAGCAGCTGGCAAAGTTGGAGGGGGAGCATCAGAGTCTGATCCTCTTTGAAGATGAAGCCGCTCGTCAAGAAGAGGCACAACGTCGAGCTGCTGTGAAATCTGAAGCCGAGATTGTTGCTCTGAGGGACAACATAAACCGTCTGTGTATCCCGTAGATGTAACTCTTTTTTCTTTTTTGGCCGTCACGGCTCTTGTACCCCTTTTTTTTATAAAATAAAGATTCTTTCTAGAAGTGAATATGGTTTTGTTGAAATATTGATGCTAGAGGTAATGTGGACGTAGCAGAGATATTTCTGGTGGGTATTCCGCTGGAGAATTTTGATGCGGACCTATTATACATTTTATATTCAAGTTATTCGAATATAGATAATAAGTTGAATGAAGCTGCTAGTAGAGGTAATATGGACGTAATAGCAGAGGATGTTCTATATCTGACCAGAGGTAATATGGACGTAGAAAGATATGTAACATTAGGTGAGAGTGGATAGTTCAGAGGTAGTATGGACATGACTATCTTTGATGAATACTTTGCTCAGAGGTTATATGGACGTGGCAAAACATTTGATCATTCCGCTGGAGAAATAATTATCGAAAAACAATTCAGAGGTAATAGGGATGTGATTTGTCTTCGTCAAACCGAGTTTGGACGGAGTCAAAAACGAAAATGATTCCACTGGGGAAATATTTAGAGGACCTATTATCCAGGGCATATTCAAGACTCTTGAAATACGGATAATAGTTAGATAATTTTTTTTGGAATCATATAAACATCGTACTGTACATTTACATGATTGAATATATGTGAGCAAAACGAGGTTGCACATAGTATTTCTTCAGGAACTTGCAATTGATAGGCATCATGAGCAAGTCACCATCGGGCTTGGTTAGTCGGTACGCACCGTTAGAATACACTGATTCTATGACGAAAGGACCTTCACATTTAGGCTGTAATTTCCCTTTTGTTTTGTGCGTCATGACCATCGGTCTTCTCACTGCTAGGACCAGATCACCGACTTAGAAGATCCTTTCCTTCACTTTTTTATTGAAGGCTCTGGAAAGGCGTGCTTGGTATAGCTCAATGCGCTGCTGAGCTAACAAGCATTTTTCGTCTAGCGCTTCGAGCTCTTGGAGTCGCAGACGGTAGCTCCCTTCAGTAGTCAGCTTGCTGGCTAGGGCTAAACGAAGAGAAGGAATCTGGATTTCTAGGAGAAGAACTGCTTCGCTCCCATAAACCAGAGAGAGTGGCGTACTGCTTGTTGGAGTCCGGACTGTTGTGCGATAGGCCCATAGACATTCACCGAGCTTCTCGTTCCAATCGCGCTTATTTGAAGACACGAACTTCTTGAGAAGTTTTATGATGGTTTTGTTGAAGGCTTCTGCTAGCCCGTTAGCCGCTGGATTGTAGGCAGTAGAGGCTACGTTCTGGATTTGATTCTTATCGCAGAACCGATAGAATGCATGGCTTGCGAACTGTGGACCATTGTCATGGATGATCCTGTGAGGTTGGTCGAAGCGGTAGATGACATGATGTTTGATGAAACTGATCACGTTTGACATCTTCATTTCGGTGAGCGGTATAGCTTCTACCCATTTGGAGAAGTAATCGGTTATAGCTAGGATGAACCGATGTCCTTTGGAGGATGGGGGGCTGATTGGTCCTATGACATCCATACCCAAGGCTTCAAATGGCCAAGATGCTACCGTCGGGTGTAGAAACTTCGAAGGTTGATGAATGAAGTCGGCGTGGAACTGGCAAGCTCTACACTTCTTTGCATATTCAATAATATTCGCTATCATTGTGGGCCAGTAATAACCCATTCGTTTGAGGCGATCTTATAATTTGGAGGCTGGTTGATGTGCACAACAAACTCCATCGTGAGCCTCCCGAAGTGCATGCTTGGCTTCTGTGTCTGATAAGCATCGTAACAGTAGCCCGTCATAAGAGCGTCGGTACAGCATCTTGGTAGCTGTATCGTAGTAAAATCTGAGGGATCGCCTTTGGATGGATAGTGCTTCATTCGGGTCCTCAGGGAGGATTCCATAGACAACGTAGTCTATGAAAGAAAATATCCAGTCTTTAGCATCAACGTTTGTTTCCACTTCGTAACTGTAATAAATATGCAAGGCATCTTTCACACAGAATAGTTCTCGACCAGACACTGTGATCGACTGCTGTGTATTGGTAGGAACGGTCAAGGAAGCAGTGAGACCGGCTAGAGCATCTGCTTTCATATTATGTAGTCGAAGCACGTGCTCTATAAAGAATCCAGCAAAAGTATACGCCAGCTCGATTATTGCTCTGTAGTAGGGGATGAGATCTTCGTGGCGAACTTCATAATCCCCTCGGACCTGACTAACTATTAGATTGGAATCGCCGTAAGCCTCTAGATAGTCAACTCCCAGTTGCTTTGCCAGTTGCAGGCCGATTAATAGGGCATTATATTCAGCCTCGTTGTTGGTGCATGGTTCCACGAGAGAATATGCACGGTGTATAACCAGATGATCAGGTGACATGAGCACGACACCTACTCCAGCCATGATATTCCCTTTGGGTCCTGTTCTTGATGCACCGTCAAAGAACATTCGCCAAATGGGAATTTCTTCAGTTGCAGTATTAGACTCCATCACTTCGTCGGGGATTTCGTCGTAAAGCTTGGACGACTCCGACACCGGATGAGATGCTAGGAAATCAGCTAATGCTTGGCCTTTTATTGCCTTTTGAGGAACGAAGATCATATCATATGGAGTCAACAATATTGCCCATGTAGCTAAACAGAAATTAAGAGAGCCCGATTTAGTCATGAGTATTCTGAGAGGGTTGACTTTAGATATAATATGGATAGTCTGCCCAGACACGTAGTGGCGTGTCTTCAGGATGGCAAATACTAGTGCAAGACATTCCTTCTCTACCGGTGTGTATCTGTGCTCGGCACCCACCATTGTGCGGCTGAGGTAGTAGATTGCTTGTTCATGGCCGCCTTCGTTCTTCTGAGCTAAGAGGGCACCATGGGAATGATCCATAGCACGGACATATAGTAAGAAGGGCTTTCCCATTATTGGAGCTACCAATACTGGAGGGCTTGTAAGATACGTCTTGATGTCGTCGAATGCGCATTGACATTGTTCAGTCCAGACGAAAGATAAGCCTTTCTTCATGAGCTGAGTGAATGGTTGATACCTTCCAGAGAGGTTCGAAATGAATCGTCTTATGTAGGCTAGCCTTCCTTGTAGTCCACGTAGCTCTTTGAGGTTTCTTGGAGGATGCATGTCGAGAATAGCCTTCACTTTCAACGGGTCCAGATGTATACCCTTTGAAGTGATGACGAAACCAAGGAACTTGTCGTTGGAGACTCCCAGAAAAGACTTGGTTGGATTCATCTTGAGTTGGTGTGCACGCATTAGTTCGAACACCGTTCTCAGGTCTTGGAGGTGGTTGCCCTTGAGACAAATTTTGACTGCGATATCGTCTACGTAGCACTACACATTTTTGTGCAAATGATCGCAAAAAATTGTGTTCATGGCTCGCTGGTATGTTGCTCCTACATTCTTCAATCCGAAGGGCATCACCGTATAGCAGTATACCCCCAATGGTGTTCGAAAAGATGTGTGCTTTTCGTCGTCGAGGAACATCTTGATCTGGTTGTAGCCTAAGAACCCATCCATGAAGGACATCCGCTCGAAGCCGCAAGTGTTGTCGATCATTACGTCAGTGATCGGTAGAGGAAAATCGTCTTTCGAGCATACAGAGTTCAAATCAGGGTAGTCGATACATACTCGAACTTTACCGTTCTTTTTTATGACTGGAACGATATTGGCAACCCAGTTTGGGTGTTGTTCCTCGCGAATGAATCCACTGGCAATTAGCTTCTTGACTTCATTTTCGATGGCTTCCATGACGTCTGGACGGAATCGTCGTTGTTGCTGCTTCACTGGCTTAGCTTTAGACGAAATGTTCGGGCGATGCATAGCGACGTTAGGGTCCAAGCCTGGCATGTATTCATAGCTCCATGTGAAGACGTCGATGTATTCTCTTATAAGCTGTATAAGAGATTGACGTTCATCACCAGATAGGCTTTTGCTGATGAAGATTGGTTTGAAGGATGCTTCATCTTCTAGATTGACTTGGATGACTTCATCTTCGGTAGGTGGTTCCCGTTGTTCGAAGTGCAGCTCCAACCTGGTGTCCATTTTTTGAGCCTATTGTTCAAGTTCGATTGATTGGACATCGTCTGTAATTTGGTCGGCAGAAACCATGTTGACGGACAGAGTTGCTTTGAATATGTCGTCGATGCTGGAGTCTGAGTCCCAGAGGGAGGAATCAGAAGAATGAGAACAACGATTTGCTTCATCATCTGATCTTTCGGGAGTTGTTGGAGGAGAGACATAGCCCAAACCAATACCGCTTCGTTGATAATAGTCCTCGGATTTGTCGGGGGGAGCAAAGTGTCGTATTGGCAACCGTCGTCCTCGGTCGTAATTTAGCCCTTTGTCGCTTTTAATATCATATCCCATGTTCTGGATGATGTTCTTGGCCTGCCAACTATACTGGAAAAGTTGTATTTTCCCAGAGTCATAGTCAGCTTCTGTGTTGTGCTTGGAAGAAGTAGAGTCTGGAACGAACTTTCTCTAGCCAATTATACGACCGAAGATGATTAGCTCTTTATCTTTCTTTCTGGTTGGAACGATGAAGTAGAGGATATCTTCAGGTTAAACTTTTTTCCGCAGGTGAGGTATTGTGACCGGCATACAGAGGTGTGGTCCTATGTCGTTCTCTAGAGCGTATATCGTATCTATGTAGTGGTTTACAGATTGATAGACATCGGAGTAATTCAAAGATAAACCTTTACTAAGGAAATACGTAAGTTCTTCTTCAGGGATAACATCACCCGCTGAAGGTACATTATTATGAGTATTGATATACTCATTGAGAGGATCATCATCTGGAAGAGGAGCCACAGTCTTGGCCGAGTTCACCACGTAGGGTAATTCTTCAGGATTGGGGGGACGGGCGTCAGTAGGTTCCTCCCGAGATGTCTTGTTGAAAGTGATGGTCAGTGGCTTGACCTTGTCAAGGTTCTTCTTTTTCACCCAGATTGTGAGAGGCTTCGGAGTACCTTTTGGAGTAGTACGTCCTTTGACTCGGATAATCAGGGGACCATTGGAGGATGGACTTGCTTCAGCTTCATTTCCGTCATCCTTGGGGGGTTGAGAATGGTAAAGTACCGAATCGCCATAGTAAGCTTCGATGCCCTTGAAAGGATCGACATCGGCAAAATCCGTCTTCACGACACCGTCGCTGTTAACGTACTTCACTACAAAAAAAAGTATCTTTTTGGGACGACACTATACGAAACACAAGTCTAAAACGTCCTAAAAGTATAGTTCTAGGGACGGCTATATTTTTAGTAACAAAAAGTTGTATTTTTTTGGGACAAATTGTGAAAATGGATCACTATTTGGGACTAATAAAAATTTTTGTTCCAAATAATACACATTTCCGTCCCAAATAGGTCGGCGGGAATACCACACATTTGGCGGCTAATTGCCAAATTTTATGGGGGGAAGTTTACCTCCATATGTTTTTATCGTAACCGTTCGATCGGATGGCTTAATCTAGACCGTCCATCCCAAAACTTTGAGAACTTAGTAGATCAAAACTTTCAGAACTCAATATCAAAATAACCTAAATCTCTCTCTCTCTTTTCGATCAAAAACTGGATGCTGTTGCTTTCTCTCTCTCTGACAGAAAACTGGTGCTCCCCCGCCGCGGCCAACATCCTCCCCCGCCACGGCCAACCGAAGCTCGACCATCTCGGTCTTTCCCTATCGTACGAATCTACTATCGTTAACCCCTCCGTTCCTTCCCGACCTCCCTAAACCCTCGACGCCGGGGTCTCCTTCCAGCTCTGTCCAGAGCCACCGCCTCCCATGCACCCGATCCCGCGTTGCTTTCGTCCGCCTGCCGCCATGAGAAGAGTGTGCCTCTCTGTTGGCGAGCCGCCGTACCCTAGCCGTAGGCTCCGGCAGACACCGCTGGCCGACGACCAGCCTCCGCGAGTTTCAGTCGAGCGCCCAGCGTTCGAGGACCCCACCGCCTCTAAATCTCTCCATCGGAGTCGACCATAGTAAGCTACTCTCCCCACCATTCTCTTTCACTCTCAGTTTATTTCTCTTCCCATACAAGAGTCTCCTTTTGACCCTCTTTCCTTTGTTGAAAAAACAGAGAGTAACTTCCAGTGATTTCAAGTATAAATATTAATGGGCTATTAGGATGTAGACTTTAGAAACGAATTATTCGAAGTATATAGCACTATAATTTATATTATTGACAGTATATGTTAGATTATTATTTATTAATCGTTTATTATTTTATTTAATCATGGGAACAGTGAATAAGTAGGTTAAGTTTATTAACCCGAATGTATATGTTAGATTATTGATTGTGATCCTAATCATATTAGATCGATTATCTGCCAATGACGATCGAGATTTATAACTTTTATTTGTTCCAGAATCTATTGAGCTATTTATTATCCTATACTTTAAATAAGATGTTCAATAAGCATAATATTTTTTACTTCCTCAGTGCTATTGGCTATTTGGCAATGCCATCCTTTCCAAGTTATTAAGTATTTAAGTACTGGCATATCTCTTGAGATTACTTTAATGTGCATTTAGGCCTAACTTTTTTGTTGTTGATATTTTGAAAAGGAAATGGCGAAGAACTCCCATGTTTCAAGGATCTCAAGTTTCATCATTGTTCCTGTGCCGTGTCTTACTTGTGGGATTTGGCTATGCAAGCTCTTTTTTTAGAGGTGACATGCTTTACAACATGTTTCAATTCCTTTGGTTAAAATGTTGGATTTTGAGAAGATTTCTTACTTCTAGTATTTAAGAATGTCCACTTGACCTTGTCTTAAAAAAGGACCACAGAACTTGTTTGGAGTACTGAACTATACATGTAGTTTAAGAACTAGCATGACAGAAAAAATACTTTAGCCCTTGATAAGTGTTATAAGTAATATAATGCACAAGGTGTTCTAATATGCGCATGTTCTTTGTACTCTTTTGATCGCTAGTCCGTGCCAAATATGCTTACCGTTCTTCCAAATATTTCGAGCATTTTGAATGTTCTGTTTTGGACAGCATAAAGAAGCTTTTTTGCCTGTGAAATGTTAATGGTTAGTTAAGAAAATTGTTTGGAAGTTTATTTTTTACTTCTCCCTTCCGAAGAAAATGTTAATGGTTAGACGAACCTCACCAGAGTTCACGAGTTTTTTGAACTCCTCCGCCTCGTCTCCTCCATTGACGACCCAAATCCCCTCACCATATCATCTCTCTTCCTCACCTCTCTCTTCCCCAGCCAGGTGCGGCCAACGCACGGACCACTGAATAGAGTCCCACTCCATTGACGACCCAAATCCCCTCACCATATCATCTCTCTTCCTCATTTGGTCTCTCCCTATCTCCAGCGTTAAGTTCCTAGAATTGGACTCCCTTCTCAATGCTAAGCATTTGTAAGTAGTTCCCGATCTCATTTGTAATTCTAAAACAATTTAAATATTTTCAAAATCACTGTGCTTCTCTTTATGTTGTTGTCAATATAGCCATTTGAACAAGAACCACAACTATCTGGTAATATCCCAGCAAGTATCTTCATCTCTCAAATGCAATTGTTACATGTATAAGTTCTCCAATCCAATTGGTCTCGAGATTTCCTTTGACATTTTGTCTCTAGGTTCCTGGACTGATTTTAACTCTTTCTTGTAGGCTTTTGGATTCGAATAAATTAACTGGCAAAATTCTAGAGTTTGTAGCTCTTTTTCAATCGATTGAGATTCTGTAAGTGTTCCATAACCCGACACTCTCTCTTTTTTTTTCATCATCCTACATGCAAATGTGGTGGAGTTACGATACTGAATTACATTCCAAAAACAGATGACTCGATAAGAACTCCCTGGATGGCTCAGTTCCCTCAAGTATAAGCAATCTAACTAGTGTTAACGAACTGTAAGTTACTGACTATATGACCCAATATCAAGGAATAAGTATATGTTTAGAATTCTCTACCTTTACATTCTTCCAAAGACTCGTTCAAAATCCTACTATGATTAATAATACAAGCATTTTTTCAGGTAAATAGCAAATATGCAAATCATTTGAAAATTCTTTAATATCACAGGGATTTGAGCAACCACACCTTTGATGCTAGGATTGCTCCGTCCTGGTTCACTAAATTACAATCACTGGCTGTCCTGCGAGTTTCACAGTAAATTTTTGATTCTAATGAAGCAAGTCATTGCATTCAGTGTACATCTTTCCTGACATCTTTCTTACTGTTCGGTATCTAGAGTGATATAATCTGGAGGACTTTTGGAGAACTCAAAAGATGTTTGGCTTGCCAGGGTTACAACTTATAAGTCTAAGTGTGTCGCAATAATCCAAAGTAGCTGGATGAATCCAGACTTAACCTAGTTTGATTCTCCAACTCGATTATAACTATATTTTTATTCCTTGGTAGGTTACTAAACAATAATGCATTCAACGATACGCTTGACATGGGTAACAGTATTGGCTCACGGTTATGTGTTGTGATTTTCTAGAACATGGTTAAATCTCTTATCCGGATAGGATACAAATAATAAAGATAATAACACCTAAACTAAGCCAGCAATCTTTCTTTTTCTTGTTCTTTTTAATTAAAGAGTTGGGCTATGTGCCCATCTCATAGATTAAAGGAGAAACTTACAAGGTTAATAGATATTAGTAGACAAGAAAAAAGTTTAGTCAATAGATATTACTAAACAATAATAGATCCTTGTTTCAAAATAGCAAGTTGAATGCAATCTGAATAATATACATTAATTCCTTGCTGATTTTTTCTGGTTAACAAATGCTTCTAGCTAAGCACGTGAATTGCGAGATTCAACTATCAGAAGGAAGGTAATTATGAATGCATTTCGAATTTTTTGCATAATCTGTTTTGAAACCCTTATTTCAAGGTAGAACTAAGAATATTTGTTTCAAAAAGTTTCTCACTATCCTCCTAAAATAGAATTGTGTCAATTTGAATGGCTTTTCCTAACACCCCCCTCTGATACTCTAATAAACAACTGTTGATGTAGACTCCCAGCAGAAGTGGCCCTACACCAATTAGAAAATGAGTACTTATTGAAGAAATTCATATCAGTTGAAGTGTAACCTAGATACCACTTGTAAGAGAACATTAAGTACATCTTAGGCCATGGTAATTCCTTTACAATTTGAGCTTCAACATAGCACTTTCAACCATTTAATGCTAGCATTAACTGGGAAATTGTCGTTTTGAATTGTTCAGTCACATCTTAGGCGCCGTGTCCATGTATCAGTCACATATTTATTTGAAGGCTGATTTTCAAGTATGCAAAAAGAATAAACATTATGCTAGAGTTCAATAAAGTTGCATTTCAAGTCTACAATTTAATGTTCATGATCCATCGAGTATTAGTTTCTAGTATAGCGAAGGTATCCCAGTGTTCATGTGTACAACAGAAATTGCAGCATAATGTCTATCGAGTATTATTTTATTGTGCATTTCAAGTCTACAACAAAAAAAATGCATTTCAAGTCTAAAAAAGTTCAAGTTTACAGCATAATGTTCTTATCTCCAAGGTATCCCTATGTATACAATTTTTCTTGAACTCCATCATAATGTTTATTCTTTTAGTTGCATGATAAACTAATAGATATAAATTCTCTAATTAAAGCACTGAAAAGTGGGTATCTGGCTTCAGCCCGTGGATGATGGGTCAATAATACATGGAAATTGCATGTTGAAGGACGTGTCTATCAGAACAGAGTAGCAGCACAACTGAGCGAGTATACCTTTATATTATAGTTATAACATTGTGTGAGTATAGTTGATTGTGGCCATAAGAGTCCCTTGCCATGTATCTTTGTTTGTTCTTTGGTATACAAACTATAATTCTGATCCTGTGGGTACTCCTTATGTTTGACAATCTCCGCATTCCTATAGAGAACTTGCTGAACTCAGTTGCTAATGTTCTGTCGGATGGGCAATATGTGTCGGATGGGCAATATGTGACCGCAATTAAAAACTGAGATCAAGTGCTTATGCTTGAACAATGTTATCTCATTCTCTAGCTTGTGGTATAACTAAATAAAAAAATGGCATTTGTAGAAGAGATTGTTGAGGGTTTTTTTGCTTGTTTTAATCTCTATGAGGATTCACTTCTTCTTCTTCTTTTTTGTTACAGAGGTTTGCTGCTTTTCTGGCCCCACTTACATCTGGATGTATAAATATTACAACTAGGGCAGTTTATATATCGAAGAGGATATATCTAAAGATAACCCCAGGTACAATGAAAGGTATACACATTTATTCTAGTGCCTTTAACGTTATAGCTCCACTGTCTACCCTCTCAAATTGGGCAAATGAAGTCTCAAGGTATATGCAACTTTTAATTTTTGTTCATTTTTGTTCAGGTAATTGACTTTATTTTTACTGACATTTTCTTCTCGCACAATGAGTTTGAATCTGGGTAAGTATCCATTTCTCATTGAAGATATTGTTAGTAAAGCATGTTTCTTTGGTATCAATTTCTCAAAACAGATTGTTTACAGAGCAATTTTCTAATTAATTTGACAACTATTACTATATGAATTCATTCTATTAATGGTAATAATTGATGGAAAGTGATTGTAGAAGTTACTTGACACGTTTTAAATGCAAGCAACTAAAAATGAAATATAGATGCCTACTGAAAATATTAAAACATATGTTATGGTCTATTTCATGTCTAAAACATATGTTTGGTGTGCCCTAGTGTATTTTGTAGTGTGTCACACCTGATACACCTACGACATGAGATGTCACAGATTTTCTTAGCTATTCATACTTCCTGACTTTATAGCAATTATTTTGGGGTCAGGTATATGAATCTTTTGTTCCAGACAACTATATTAAGAGGTGTTTCTTCTAATATTAACAACTAATATTTTTTTTAAAGCAAGCACTGATTCTCTTCGTCTACTTCTCTTAGTTCTACTAACTATGTTCTTATTGCTCCTCTGAATGAGTGCATTTATTAGCATATGTCCATACGGCCTCAAACTATTTTATTTCTTCATATTAAATGATGTTGCCTCCCATCTATATTCCATTACTACACTTATTTTTAGATTTAAGTTGTATTCTGTTGATTGAAGCCGGCTCAAAATTAAAATTTTAAAAAAGATGTGGTATAAATTTAAAGAGAAACCAAAAAGATTTGAGCTGATCTCACCTGTAGCAAGTTGTGAATTGTTCTGTTGTCTGTTTTGTTTGATTTTACGGTATCATTGTAACATGGTAAGCTGTGTTGCTAGTATACCAATATTGGCATAACACGGACATAGCCTCATACACAATATTTTGGTATGTCATATATATTTGAGTGTTTCTGTCATGTACAACATGCCAGAATACAGAAACGACACTGATTTTTTGTAGTTTCTGTGCTTTCTACACAATATGAAGCCCACTTTCCATTGCCTCTCTTTTCAAAGCTTCTAATTAAGTTCCTAGGCCTAGCTAATATTACCACCGATGCATCTATCTTCGATAAAAGCATATTGATCTCTGATATGAGTTCCCTCGTGATACGATCCTTCCTTTTGCACTTTACCTTTGTTATTACTTTATAGATAAAGTTCAACAAGAGATGGGTCTTTAGTCCTGAATGTTTCTTGGCTTCTCCACTTTGGGAATAAGGGCGATAAAATTGTGGTTCACTTCTTTTAGAATCTTACCTTTCAAAAAGAAGTCTGTCGCAGCCCTCACTATATAACTCTCAAGTCTCTGCCAATGTATTTTGAAGAATTTGCAAGCCATAAGAGCCAGGTGCTCTTTGGTCATCAGCTTCCTTGATTATGCTTTCCACCTCCACTTCTGTCATATTTGCTAGGAGCATTCTGTTTGCGTGTACAGTCATGGTTCTTCTAGGAGTTAGAGCAGAGAACTCAGAAATATAATCATCCTGATTATATAACACTCTATGATATGCAAGTAGACTGGTCCTGGATTCCTTGCTCATAGATTAGTTTTGTGTATGCCCTCCTAGCTTTGGTATACTGATAATTGAACTTTGTACATGTCCCGTTGTGTCAGCCAATAGTATTTGGCCCTCTAAACAAGGTGTACTTCTTCTTCGAAGGTTTTTTACCTAGCTGCCTGATGATGTTTTCTTCCTCTTGTATCAAGTCATGATCGATGGGATTGACTTGGAGCTTCTCCTATACAAGTGCCAACCCTTTTCTGACAACAGAGATGTTGTCTTGGGAGTTACCAATAGTAGACTTCCAGGTTTTAAGCCTCTTCTTGATATCTTTCAGCAAACTAACCAATCTAAACACTGTAGGTGGGTGGGTGGGGGTGTGCAGTTCTGGAAATGTTTTTCCATTACCTCCATTGGTTTGCTGTAGTTAGAGTTTCTTCCTTTCATATGATAGTACAATTCTTTTTTTTCCAGATCATATTGCTAAGATGCCTTCTCTTGATGATAAATCATATTACTAAGATGCCTTGCATTTAACAACTTCGAGTCATCCTATGTGGAGGTAATTGAAACTTATTTATTTCAACTTCGAGTTGTATTCCTTTTTCTTTCTTGTGTGGTTCTGTATTGATTCTGCATGGGAAAAAGAGTATGTATGTATGTTATGTATTATGTTGTGTTTTTTATTTGAACTCTATTTTGTTTAGCAGCTCATATGGCAGATTAAAGGGTAGGTATGAGCTTGCTCATAAAACCCCTTAACCTTTTTAGGGCGAGTTTGAGAAAAAGAGTTTTGAAAATAAAGTTGGGGGCTGCTCGATTTAGCCTTGCAAACCACAGTTTTTGGTATTGGCTGATTCATATGTATTATGTTGTGTTATGTAAGATACTTTCTTTCTAATTCTTTGCAATTTCATCTAACGACTAATAAGTTGAACCTTTCTTTATTTTTCAGGTTCCTCATGATAGAAATCCACTTTTGTCCATTTAATGTGGTTTTTTAGGTATGATCCTAATTCGGATGAGGATGCTAAGAAGATGGTAAAAACCATATGGGATTCAGGTATCCTTTTGGCCTACAACGGTGACTATCCTCCTTGTTCGTGCAATTCCAAACTACAACTAGGACCCTTAGGCGATCTTGTTTCTACCCTGACCTTGAAACAAGGTCAATTTTAGCAGATATGCCTGTATACACATAAAGATAGCTTCTTCTTTTCCCGCATAACACAATATATAGAGTTGCTCAGGAGAGGATATCTATTCGACATGTTTGCAAGTAAAACCTATTAATAGTAGATGATGCTATTATCTATCTGCTTTCTAAATACACATCACATTGTTCAAATTTTCTTTGTAGTGAAAGTAAATTACTATCTCCTATAAGCCATTATAACTAAAAAAGGTGCTTGCCATTTTATGTTTAATGTGTTCATGCTTGTTTTTTGTTCTTATTGTGATGTTTATCCTAGGTTGAAGAATTGGTCCTTGAAGATTCTCGTATAGATCAATATCCAAAATTGGTCAAGGGAGAGTCAAAAATTGTGTGGAAATGGCAAGGTATCTATACCTTTATTTCACAAGTTTTATCAATTTTACATTTATAAATGTCTTACAGGTATTGGAGTACTTAGGAGAGTTTCTTTTATTGTTAGCTAGATTAGAGAATTATCAAACCTTATCTGATAACCAATATTTGCTTTCAAATATCTATGCCAAACGTCTTCCTTGTCATTGTGCCAATGTCAGGATTCAAGAGTTTGGCACTACTTCGAAGGCCTTATCCATGTCTAGGGATTTAAAACTTCCATGTAAATTCTGATAACTCATGGTCCCTGGAAAAACAAGTTCTCAAGTTCTGTAGTAGCCCATCCTCTAGTCAACATGTGCTAACTGAACATGGTCTTAGAGAAGACTTGTTTCCGGGAAATTTGATTTCAAACAACAAACAACCATTTTCATACAAATTGTGGGATGCGTAAGCAAAAACGTTGTGACTATATTTGTAGCTACCTTTACCATATCTATACTACTATATAATAGGAAAAAATTAACATGGGTAATTTCCCCCAAAAATGTCCTTAGTTAAGTTTATTAATTAAAATTGTTTATTAAATTTAACATGGGTAATTTAGTAATTACATATAGGAAAAAATTAAGGAGATCATTGTTTTCTCTCCCCAAGTAGTAAAATTTTAAGGGAACTATTGTTTGTTCTTCCCAAGTAATATGAAATGCGTGTGCATATATATTAGTATACATAGATGCAATATTATATACTATGCACAAGAAACTGCAATGTAATATTACCTCTCTTTCTGAGTACTATACTATATTCGATCACATTAGTGTGAGGTTAACATATGCCTATACTTTTAATTTGATGGTTCTTTGAAGTTCAAAGATCCTACCCCTCTCAAGTGTGTGTAACATTGACTGATCTAAATCACACATTGGAGTGTTAGTGTGTTCGTGTAAATTACTAATGATTTTTTTCTTGGTAAATTTCATGTTCAAAGAATGATGCATGCATCACTCTCGTCTATAGGTATGATTTCTATATGTTTTGATTGATACATTGTGTCTCCACTAGATGTTTCAATGCAACAAGTAACGCAATCCTCATCAAGAAAAAATCTGTCTAGTTTATTTTGTTCCAAGTTCTAGTTTTTTTTTTGGTTGGGATAGTTATTACTCTTTAGAGTTGTTTTGTGGCTTTTTGGCTTAGCACAGGGACCTGCAGATAATATGTAAATGTGGTAAAATTAATACAATTAGGTTGAACATTCATTCTTTTTTCTTCTTCTTTTTTTTGCTTAATGATCTGAAACCTGCTAAGAACCTTATCTGGTGTGATTGATCGATGACAGAGCGAAAACATCGATCGTAGTTATGTTTAGAGTTCATGGCCTTCTCCGCGCCAGCTTGTATAACCCCTTCTAATATCTGAAGTAAATTTGAAGGCAAGGTCCAAGCTGTTAATTAATTCATAGTTAGGAACCCATGCAATCGAGCTAAGCTACCTCTAATTAAATCACGAAGAACGATTCGAGTATAATAACTTGGGAGTAGACCTGTTGTTTTCAAAATGGATGTTCCAACCATATATTCTCTCCTATCCATGCAACTAACTTCTCATAGACTGGTAATTGCAGTAACAAAAAATCATCAACCAGTGACTACGACTACTATACCAAATACATAAGTCTGCTGGAATGTGTCAACGAGAAGCAATGGAGAAACCAAAAGGAGCACTGATTGGATTCGCAGAGCTGTGTGATTAGAAGGAGCTGGAGACCGTGTACTTTATGTGGGAAGTAAGTCATTCTTTTGTTTGCGATTGTATATGTGGTTATTGCTCTACCAAATCCTTGTTGATCCAGGCTCATTCCCCCCAGTGAAGACAAGTTCGCCACAATTATATATATATATATATATATATATATATATATAACAATATTAATAATAATAATAATAATAATAAGATGCTATAAGTCTCGAGAAAGAGTAAAAATATAACAATTTTCAGTTATATAAGGCTGATTATAACATTTGTGAATAAACCAAATATTGCAACTCTCTTTTCTTTCTTCTTTTTTGTGTTGTTGTAAGAACCTCAACACTTTCAAAGAGAAACCAAGCATTTCAGCTCTCCCTTTTTAAAGTTGCGTATGCAACGAATGCAACGCAGGCATTCGAGCAAGGACGGAGCTAGAATTTAACCATAAAGAGACCGTGTTACTATATATAAAAATTCTTAAAGTTATCATATTAATTAACTTTAACAGAAAAAAATATTAAAAAAATTCAAACAAGAACTAGCAAAAAGAAAGAAAAAAATTATATTTAAAATCAATTTAATGCTTAGCCAAGTCTAGAACACTTGCCTCTCCTTTAAGTGCCTAAAGCACAGCCATCTGAGCTAATTTAACTTTCGTATGTTATTTGGCTAGAATACTATGTATTGTACAACATCAGGAATTTTGTATGTAGTAAGTGACAATTTTTTAAAGAATTGGGGAGGTTGTGGCTCCCCTTGGACTCTTAATAAATCCGCCTCTGCATTCAAGCGACTTTCATTGATCTAAACACACCATAGACATTGGTTTTTCTTCTTTCGATCGAGACTAATTAGAAGTCCCAATAGTCCAATATTTAGTTGCTAATAATTTCAGAATATATATACATGCCAAAAGATGTTATTTCAATCTAGAATTTGTAATTTCTGTAGTGAGTATGCATGTAATCTTCTTATAATTTCAGAATATATATTAGGTTACTCCTAACTTGATATATACGCTACCTTTGACGTATCCCATAATTTTCTTTTAATTACTTCAACCTAATAAACACGCCACTAAGTACCAACCAATTTGAGGGATCTTTTGTTGGTTTTGTTGTTGATTTCCCTATTATGGTACACATTGTCAAGATTTTTGTACTTATTTGTATTTTGTCTGCAGGACTTTTTTCTTGATGAGGATTGCGTTACTTGATCGTACTAATTGCGTTATATGTTTTGATCGATACACTGTGTCTTTCTTTTTTGGTGGTTTGTATACAGTTAGCAGGTTGCTAATATATTGGCATATCTTATTTCATTTGCAGGTCCTTCAAAAGCATTCTGGATATGCTAAAATGATGGGCGACTATCTTGTGATGGGAAAAAAATTTGGGTTCATTTTTGGGTTCATGTTGGATATACTTGAATGTTTAAAAATATTGTGTAGTGCTTAATGTTTTGGGTTCAGAATTTTATATATACGTAATGGTGGAGACAATGGGTCCATTTTGTAATGGTGGAGTCAATGGGTTCATTTTGTAATGGTGGAGACAAGGGGTTCTTTGTAACTGATGGTGTGGGTGATGTTGTGTTTTGAATTTATTTTGGAAATGATGGTAAAGGATGCTTACTGTTAAGCTTTTTCGTTGTTTATCAATTGAACATATATAGTTATATATGAATTTTGTTGTCTTCTACTTAATGGTAAAGAATGCTTGATATTGTTAAGCTTTTTTTTGTATTGGAGCTCCGACACCTGGAGATACATCTGAGGACAATGATCATATGAATAATGTTATGTGTGTATTTAAATGGTATGTTTTATAGCTGGAAGATACAAACGATAATTTCATAAGTATTACTTTTGGGACGGTTATGTAATTGTCCTAGATATAAATGACATCCTTTTGTGACGCTGGCAAATATTTCTAGGACGGATGATATTCGTCACAAACTCTTTTATTTTGGGACAGTTTAGTAAACCGTCGTAAACATATAATAATTCAAACTCTTTTGGTACGGTTAGATTTTTCGACCCTAAAATCAAATTAGGATGGTATTTTCTGTCCTAAAACTCTTTGCCACGCCACCCTAATAGCACTGTCACTTACCGTCCTAAAATTTGTCCCAAATTACAATTTGGGACTGATTTGAGCCTTTTTAAGACGAATTTTTGGCGTCCCAGAAAGACACTTTTTTTTGTAGTTCTTAAAGTACTGGTGAAGTGTGGAAGGAACGATCATATTCTCGTGTATCCATGGACGTCCCAACAAGACGTTGTAGGATACATTGGCATCGATCACATAGTAGGAAACTTCCGTCGGAGATCACCGATCTGGCATTTGAGACGGATCTTGTCCAGCGGATGGCTTCGACCAGCATTGAAAGCCATGATAGTTGTGTTGGTTACGGATAGCTTGTGTAGAGGGATTCCAGAATTTGAAGCAAATTTCTAGGAATGATGCTGAGGGAGGATCCTGGATCCACCTTGATCGCCCCGATATACCCTGTATAGTACAGGGGTCTATCATGACGATTATTTTCGAGTAGCATGTCCTCATGTGAGAAGGTGATGTTGGGCACCACTTCCATAGTACTGTGGCAGTGAGGACAGGAGACAGGATCTTCAGCGGGAGCTTTGACTTCAACGAGGTAAGAGTCGGCGTGTAGTAATGCCTCACTTAAGGCCTTTCGTGTTTCTTTGGAGAGTCGCAATAGATCGAACAGAGACAACCTGACAGGTGTATTAGCTAGCTGAGCCAATATGCCAAAGTTGTAGGGCCAATCCATGCCTTCAGGAGCTGGGGCCTTTAGAGATTTATCAAACCGCGTCTCCTTCTGCTTAGATTTGTCCGTGGTTTGAGGCTTGGACGGGCCGACTTCTGAGCTTGTAGGGACAACAGGAGCTTGATGAGGTACTGCTTCTTCTTGTACGGGATCGTACGTCCGAAGATAAGTCTTTCTCGATCGCGTCTCACCAGATAGAACCTCATAGATGGAGGAGGATACCATATGGCATGGCTTGAATTTCTTGCCCCTTCTTGCTTTGGGAGGTACTACCCCCTGTGTTACTTCTTGGACAAGGTCTGGGTGGACCCATATGATCTTACCACGTTCAGTTGTGAGTGGGACCAAGGTCGAGTTGCGAGCTGGTAGTAGGTTGACAACTTCCATCATCGCGTTGGGGATCGGGACCACGTCGTCTGGGACTTCTATAGGAAGAAAGTCGCCAAACTGAAGAGAGATCATGTTAGTAGATACGACCTTATCTCTAGCTTCGAGGTTGATCACTTGGCTGTCGATAAGCTGTTGTATCTTCTTCTTCAGGACGATACAGTCCTTGGTAGAGTGATGCATGTACTGATGATAGAGACAGTACTTGGGATCATTGAGTTGGCTTGCCTCTGCAGGACGTCGTGGTGGAGGCAATGTCAGCTTATTGCCCTTCGTCAATGTGTAAAAGATGGTAATGACATCGTCTTCGTCGAAGGAGAACGTCTCCTTAGGCTTGTCGGAGGCGCCCTGAGAATTGGAAGCTCCTTTGGATGTATCGACTTTCAGGACTTCTTTCCCTTTACCCCTACGAACAGGGATAGTTTGAGGATGCTTGCCCTTTTCTTCGGATTTGGGTGTCTTCAACCTCAGTAGTTCCAAGTTAGGAACATCATTTTCAGCAGCATCAGCGGCCCCAATAAAAGCGGAACATGTATCAGACTTATGTATACCTAGATAAAACTTCACTGTAGGAAGGAAGTTATATCGATAAGTATCCATAAGTTCTGAGTCTGGTATGCCGAAGGGCACGCCTGAAGCGTTCGATGAAGGCGATGACAGACAGTCCTCCTTTGCTTGGTCTCGATGAGGGTGGACATACTAACATGCATGCCGCTCTCGTAAAACCTGTTGAGGAACAACCTCTCCAAGTCTTTGAATGAATTGATACACCCGTCAGGCAGACTACAGAACCATTCGAAGGCTACCCCCTGCAAGGTGCTAATAAACAGCTTCGACAGGAACGGATCGTCTCTGGGTAAGTGCAGAGTCTGCGTGTTGAAGTACGTCATGTGCTGATGAGAAGAAGTTAAACCATCAAATTATTTTAGCGTCAGCGGCTTGTAGTTAGGAGGGCAAGTAACGTTCTTCCATTCAGGAGGATACGGTTGAGATATTCCCATCTTCTGAAGCTCGTCTTTGTGTGAGATGGTGTCGAGGCAAGCGACCAAGGAATCAATTACATCTTGTTGATTGAGCAGGTGTTGGGAAACGACTGCTGAACGGTTGTTAGGCATTGTTGGCGAAGGACCACCCCCGGCATTTGCAAGATTTGGAGGAGGCGTAACGGAATAATAGTCTTTTTGTAGTAAAATAGGATTGTTGCTATGAGCTGGACTAACGTGGGTCGAGACGTTTTGTTGAGGTAGAGGAACAGCCCCCCCGGCTTGAACTACCATGATACTGGTAAGCATATCAGTGATCTTGGCGAATGCTGTTTCGAGACCCTCCAGCCGTTTGCTAGTTTGATCACTGGCTTCTTCAGATCTTTGTCTGTCCGCCATATATGTAGATAGCATGCGAGGATGAACAGAGGAAACAGTACAACTGGTGCTGATACTGTATGTCTCCGAGTGGATAAGTCCTTCATCTTCAGGTAAAGGAGGTAGATAGTCGCCATCGGATTCGGAGGGATCATCGTCCTCTGGAAGGCTACCCCCAGTGTAGGGGTCATCAGCTTCAGATTCTGAGGGAATGCTACCCCCGGTATGGGAATCTTCATCGTCCATACAGAATCTTGTCTTTGATCGAGTGCCCATATAGACTCCTTCAGATGTGACAGCCTGTTGGCCATCTGTTGGTAGACTTCTCCTTCTTCTTCTCGCGGAGCTAAGAGAGAAAGTTGGGTTCGTAGTCCACCGTCTTTGATTGGGGCTTCCGTAAGGGGGACCCCATGAAGCCATGTTGGATGAAACACATAGTGGCTTCTCGTCGTCATAGAAGCGTAGCCGTTGAAACACGGACTTTCTCTGAGGCACTCTTGTTGCTTTGGAGCAATAACAGTTGATAATAATACTGGTGCACGGAAGCGCACTATGAATTGTTATGTTCTTCCTCGCTTTACGCTTATGATTTATCATGTTGCACAAGTCAACGGAAGGGAGTTTTGCCTTACAACCCATGTTACATGCATCACCGAGCTTTGTATGCGGGTTCGTAAGAAGAGTAGGCGCATCCAGACTTAGTTCATGTGCAAGGGCAACCCCCACACCTAAATTCTGTGATGTCCTTGAAGACAGTCCCGTGCTATACGCGTTGGGACCTATCTTTTTGTTGTGGGCGCATAGGCCTTGGAGACTGGCCTTGGGTGCATGCTCCTTGACAGCATGTCTGAGCCTCCTTGATGTGGGCGCATAGTATGGATCCAGAGAGCCTGGGCATATAGCCTTGGACGTATGGTTTTGGATGCCCAGCCTGCTGAAGACAGAAGTGTTCTGGTTGGGGCTATGCGCCCAAACACTCCCCTGGGCACATGGCCTTGGGCGCATGCCCAGTGGAGCAGTGCTGTTTTCTCCCAGTTTGGCCTCCTTCGTTTGTAAGCCTCGCCGGGTTGGGCCAGAGTGTCGTACACCCCGATTCTTGACATTGTAGTATTTTCCTTTGCCAAGTCTCGGGTGTTGAACACTCTGTTATTGGTTGTACAGAGAAGAAGTCACTGGGCTAGTAGAGCCCGAAACGGTGTGAGCCTTCTCCATTTGGGGAACTTCTGTGGCAGAGTCATGCGTCCATATGACAGAGTCCTCCAGCTGCATATCTGCTATGACACTAGCAGGATATGCACAGTGAGCCTTCGGAAGCCAAGTCTTGCGAGACTTGTTTGGCTTCGCTAATTTTGAGAGAGTAGAGTCGTCCTTCGAGAGCATCTCTTCGAACGCCTGCTGATCGAACTTTACGATCAGCATCTTTTGAGTACTCCCCACTTTGTCGGTATCGGATTGCGTCACCACCTTCTCGTCAGAGGAAAAGATAGTCCCCAGCAGAGTCACCATTTTTGTGGACACATAAAAAAGAAGAAGAAAATGCTATCTTTTCTTTCATTGGCGCAAGGCACCACAAATCGAGTACGCCTGAGAGATCCTGCGCTGAGGATCCCCGAGTACAAAAAAGAATTCTGGAGAATAGGACGATGGAGATCGAGCGACAGTTGCTCCTTTACTCCATTGATACTTTGATTACAAAAGTGGGAGAAAACCTAAGAAAATTGCTGACTCTTGGCTCACTGGCAAGAAGTGCAGCAATTTGGCTCTTGAAAATGCTCTCCGTTCTGTGTTTTGAAGAGGGATGAGGCCTCCCCTTTTATAGTCGTTCTTGAGCTGGAATGATGTTATGCGCCCACATGAGAAAACATGCTGGTTTTTATGTGGACGTATAGTCCTGCTTTGGACGCATAGGATGTAGGCGCATACAGGCTGCGAGATCGTAGGTAGGTCGTAGTGTTGACGTGGCCGCATGCTTCGGTGCACGACTGCTCGTGGAGACTGACGTGGCCGTGTGCTTCGGTGCACATTTTAATCATGGCTTTGACTGAGTCAGGCTTGGGCGCATAGCCATGTCACAGGTTATGCGCCCTCCTTTCGGGGGAGCTAGTCTTGGGCGCATGAAGCTTCACTGACTGGACGCATGGAGCTTCACTGACTTAGGCGCATGGAGATTCACTGACTGGGTGTATGGAGCTACACTGTCTTGGGCGCATGAAGATTCACTAACTGGGCGCATTGAGCTACACTGACTTGGGCGCATGGAGCTACACTGACTTGGGCGCATGGAGCTACACTGACTTGGACGCATGGGGCTTCATTTGCTGAAAATATTTCATGCTTCTACAGGTTTCAGTCATCCAATGTTAGGATACCCTCATGTTTAGTCCAGATTTAGAAGGTCAGTCTTCACCTTGTAATGAAATATTCAAACCCATCATCCACTTTAGATTTCAGTCCACCTCTCTTGTATTAATGTTAGTCTTCATTATATTGGGTCTTTCCCTAACATTTCATATGTCCTGCATTCATCTATTATTTAGTCCCAGTGGGAGCTTGAATTGGGATTACCTAGGCATATGTTGGTTCAGCCATTACCTTACTAGTGCATACCATGTCTGATGCAAGTATCAGATATTGGGAGTAGGGGTATAGCTCGAGTCTTTTAATGATGTTCAGTTACTTTTGTATCCAATTAATAGGAGGGTTATGTTCAGACTTTAGTTGAGTTCAGTTATAAAACAATTACCTACTGTCCAGGTAATCACCTGCATCATACATAGCCCAGTCTCTTTAATTGTCCAGTCTATATCAGATGCCTATTGTCCAGTCCATTTGAGTATAGGACAAACATGGGTTTCATCCATACCTTAGTTTAGTTCAGATTCCTAGAGTACCTGTCCCTTATATTTCTGTCCTGCATTAGCTTTAGTTCAGTCCATGATATTGGTTCAGTCTATCTACCCATTTGTTCAATCAAATCCTAATGTTGTATCATTCTCATTTCCATTTGGTTTAGTCTTCACTTTCACTTGGTGTCCAATTCATATAAATTTAGTTCAGTCTTTCCATTTGCAAGTTTGATTTTATATTGAATGTTCAGTCATGTATCTTCATATCCAGACCCCTCTTTCCATTCTATTGTTCAGTTTGTTAAGATAGGCCATCTTGTTAAATACTGTCCTTTTAACCATATTGCCAGATTAACACATGTAGTTCAGTCCAAGTGCCCCAGGTTTTAGTTTACGATATTAACCTATATCATTTGAATTAGGCCTTTCAATGGTAGACCAAAAATCCACATTCGATCCGCATTCGAACCGATAATATCCAAAATTTCGGATATAGTTACGGATACATATGTCTTACCAGATATTTATCAGATATCGGATGCGGATACAGAAAGTGTCATATCCGGTCCGATAACATCCGATCCGATAATTGGATAATTAAATATATATAAAATATTTTAATTATAAATATGAACGGTGTAGATTACATTTGAGAGAATCACAAAGGAACTAAATGAGACTCTAAAACCTAAAACTAAAAGAGACTCCCTCTCTCTCTCCAAACTTAAGGAAGGTTGTAAAGCACAGAGGCATAAGCCGTTCGGATCTTTATTCTAGGTATGTTTTTCTTCTCCGATTTTCTCTCTCTCTCTTTGTTTGATTTCTCTCATTTTGATTTTTGAACTTAATCTGATTTTTTTTCTATTTATGTTTTGTTACTTTCATACTTAATTTTTTGGGGAATGTAAGGTTAATTGGTTCGGATATTATCCGATATTCGCTAAAATTATCGGTAACGGATGCGGGAGCCAAACTCCCATCCGATCGAATATCGGATGGTTATCGGATGTATGCGATAGCTATCGGTTCGGATGTGGTAATGCCAACATCCGACCGATAAGCTACCATTGACATGCCTAATTTGAATCCATTCCTTTATGTTCAGATTTTTTTTCCATTTGATTACCTGTCCTACTATCCTCATTGGCCTTCATATGTGCAGACCCTTATTGAAGGAACATGTCCTGCCTCATAGGACCAACCCCATTTCCTCTAGTCACTCCTACTTGAATGTGGTTCAGTCTTCATTTGGGTTAAACCTTAATTGTTCAATTCATGTTTGATTAGTTCTGGGTCCTTTCCTAATGTCCAGTCTTCCTATATATCCCATTTTGCATACCCATAGCTCTTAATGTCACCCTTACCTTATAGTGTATGTTCACAAATTGTAGAAGGGGGAAGATAAACTTGTAACCTATAGTATATATGACATAACCTACAGTAGCATATAGTATACATATATTTGTAAGTATATATAGGTTATATATATAGATGATTGTCTTAGTAGCTTGATGAGGGTTTTAGTATAGTATCCTACAGTCATACTATAGGGTATGAACATATAGGTTGGCTTGAAGCTAGGTTTGAGATATGACTTGATACCATATTGTCTCTAACACACTAAATAGCCTAATTAGCCAAAAACCCTAGATAAGACCAAATTGACCAAATTTGACCAAACAGATGAAGTTTGACCTAGTTTGACTAGTGTTGACCCAAATTGAGTTTACTGACCTAGATATGGCCTAGCAGCATGCATATAACTCAATTGTTTAATTTAGAACACTCAATAACCTGTAATTCTCATAATAGATCTCTGTGACTCCAGTTCGGACACCGATACATACCCGTTGCTCAGGATATCAGGCGAGTACATTCTCTGTTAGTTTTCATTCATGATAGTATCTATATTGCCTGCTCTAGACTATTTTACTTGATGTTGACACATTATTAACATGGACCAATAATATATGGATCTTGTCATGAGATGTTATCCCCTTAACGGATGCATCGGATATTTCATGTTCATGTACTTCATCAAGTACTCCTTGTATTCGTATTATTCATGTACACTCATGTGCTCTCATGTACTCTCATGTTCACATGTGCTTTATATTCAAACTAACAATCATGTACGTAACGTAATGTGATCGGATCCTTGTGTATTGATTGGGGTAGGGGGGAGTAGAAGTGGTTATGTAGTTAAATCCCATTAGTGTAATCATGTACATGTCAATTATTCCTTCACGTATAATCGAGTTACCGTAGAATAATCATGTACAACCTAAACCGATCACATAACCATATTGTGCTCTGAAACACTTATATTATTTACAGTTCATAGGTTTTCTATCTTATTCATGTATTCAATTTCCTTATTCATATTTCCTATATTCATGTACTTCCTTTACAGCACGTCATGTACTTTATTCTATTGCTAGCTCTATATTTCCTACCATGTTTTGGAATTGCTTTCAGAGTTATGTACTTCGCTCCAATCCTGACTGGATATGTTGATAAATTTTACAGAGACTTGGAGGATCCAGCTATCCTAGAGGAGACGTCAGTAGTTCTTAGAATAGATTGCTGGGCTATTTTTTGAGTTGTTTTAGTTATCTTTCATGAATTATATATATAGTACTTGTACCTTGGAATGTAATGATAACACTTAACTTATTTCTGTTCTAGTTGTATCGCACTTAATATCCTTCTATCCAAAATTGTGTTGTTATTCATCTTTAGCTTTGTGATTGAGTTGTATCTTTCTGAGATTGTCCTCCGTTTGGAGAGTATATCTATATTGGATAGGTACAATACATTGTGTTTAGTTATTGTTGAGACCTAGGACAGTGTTCTACCGCCGATACTGCGGCATAGGCTGGACGTACCTACGGTCTCGTGCCCTTATACTTGGTGTGGGTTGTCACGCCCCTACCCGGAAATCGCTGGTCCTCGTATCTATTTTTCCAAATAATCGTCCTCGCTTGGGCGTGATGCCGTACGAGTCTGGAGTTACACTCAAGGCAAGATGACAAGTTCTCAAATGGTTCTTTGATTTGATATTAGTAAACATAAGAAAATATAGTATACGAAACAATTCTTTTTATTGATAATGAACTGAGATTACAAAGGCTTTCAATAGCCCAACTGAATTTTTTAGATTGGCTACAACACTCAAGTTCTTTCTTGCCCACAAAGGAATTTACCGTTCCATACATCATGCCTTCTATATCTCGGTCGCATCCATCCTGAGTGTAAATCCGAGCGTCAATACGGCCGCAGGCCTCAATACGCTATGACAATCTATGCCTCAACGTGTTCAAGCAAAGCTCCGTCGCGAGCAATCCATTCCCTGCACCCTGCATAAAAGCTGGTGGAGGATCAGTACGTTCGTCCTCGCATGTACTAATGAAAAGACCTATTTTCGAAACCGACATTTAGTATTTATGTTGAATCATGCAACTTAGCTTATGATCTTGCTGTATTCTCCTTAGGGTCAATTTTATGGCATATTCGAAAGCGGTAAAGCATGTTATTCGAATTGAATAGGCAAGCAGGCAAGCAATCTCGTGTTTGTTTCGTGGCGTGACTTCTTACCAATATAGACGCACTCACCCTTGCACCGACGCAAGGTGAATATGCCCCATTCCTTCCCTGTCATGTTATAAGTGCTCTCTATGCAGGATCTATGTGTGCAGGATACATACGTGCCTGCACTTTCAACCCATCGTTCCTTAACTATATGAAGGTCATTGGTGTATCCGTGCCAGAATGGACTAAATGTGTTTCTCTTTTTCTTTCCTTTCTTTATTTTCTTTATTTTCTTTCTTTCTTTTCTTTTCTCAAATTGGGTAGCCCGACGCCTCTCGTAGTGGGTTGCTATCCCAATTACGAAGATCTTCCCTTGCATACCATCATTTGTGGCTTTTCACATCTCGCTAAGCGGTCGCTAATCGTCTTACGGATGTGCGCCCTTCAAAGATTATATCCTTCCTAGGCCGAACGGTCCCGGTGCCCCGGTATACCCATTCGAAGGGAACACCCGTGCACGGAAGATTATCTCATTATTTTCTCAAGTCCATTTGACCATACAACGCACTATTATTCAAACAACCAAACATAGTCTTGAGTCTGAGACTCAGACTTTATCATCTCGTATTTTTCCCATTAACTTTCTATGTTCTTATATTCCATACTTCGTTTCAACGTTCAATGGCATCATGCCTCAACTCAATTTTCGTCAATCGAACGACCCGAAGGTCTCGAACACTTTTCGAGGCATCATGCCACATCTGACAGTTCCATCACCTTCATGCCATAACTGTTCTCTTCACAATGAAGCTATCTTTTATGATTCTCATGCACGTAGGTACGCTTTGACACGATTGTTCTCATTTCTTCGAGTCGTGCATGCGATGCACGCCTCGATACCATAATTTAATGTTCTTAGCCTTAATATTCAATGTTCATGGCTTACACGCTAGGACGCTCGCCTTCATAATCTTTCAATATACTAGCCTTTCTAACTCGTGCGCGAATGCACGAAATGGCTCGTGCACGAAGGCACTCGCCGAATACAGTAATCCCATATCCATGTGGCTTGCGACCGAGACGCTCGCCTTTGCGATATCCAATGTTCCATAGCGACTCGTGTTAGGGTTATATACTAAAAGCATGACTTTTGTAGTAACCTTATTTCCTTAAATTTTGAATGAGAATCATATGGGCAAATGTTTGCATATTGTATTTGTTACAAGTGTTAATGCAAATGTCTGATATTCTATATTGTAGATAATATGGTGTGTGGTGTCACACAGAGGATCATATTATCAGTTTCCTATGGAGTATATAAATAGTTCACAACCTAGATGGACTTGGACAATCTATTGAAAAGGTTGTAGAGTAATCTGGTATTAGTCTATCTTGACTATAGGTTTATACTAGTACACTTTGTGTGTATTGAACATGATCACTTGAGGTTGTTCTCTTTGTACTGACTACATAAGAGAACAAACACCTCAGTTATTATGGATGCTTGTGCTCTTAATCCGGATATAATAACGGACATGTATATGCAATGTGTATTACTTTGACTCATAAAAGAGTGAGATTCATTATGGATCAACAACCTCTATGAATTGGGTAATAACATTGTATGTATGATGGGCTGTTGATTATAAATGGAATCCATGTCCCGATATATCGGGTTGATGATGTCCTCTTAAGGAGCTCATAAGGATTATCATGTAAACCCTGCAGGTGGATTATATCCGACATGACAAATAAAGTTGAGCGGTACTACTTAAGGATAAAAGATGTCGAATCAATATAGTTGTCAGTAACTTAATTTGATCGACGGACATACGATATCTTAACATGGGGAGCCAAATGAGCATATAATAAAAGAAGCCCACAAACAAAATTTGGGATTAGGGAGGTAGTACAATAATAGCTCATTAGTGGACCGAGCTATTGTTAATGGGCCTGGATTGTGTGTTCGGGCTGAACACGGGATATCCAGATCCGTTAGGAGGCCTAACCCTAATTTCTCCTCATGGTCCCTGCCGTAGCCTATATATATCCTCTATTCTCTGGACGCCAGATTACTAATCAGAAATCTAAATTTTTTTCTAAATTCGTGATTCACGTAAGGAGAGAAAGAGAGGGCTGCCAAGGAGAAGAAAAGGTTGGGAGATCGTCGCCCACACGACGTCTAACTCGAGGAAGGAATACGTGCAGAAGATCTTGGGGTCGTCCGCTCGAGATTGCCAGGAATTACTTGTCTCCTTTTCGTCGTAGGTATAATTCGTGAACCCTAGTTTCCGCCTATGAAGGGTTAGAACACGTATTAGATCTGTTTAACCTTCTATCGATCAATACGCACACCAAAGGAAGGGTCCTGGGAATCCCCAGTTCCATCAACTCGTGCATTCGATGCACGTGTTATTTCAATTGTTCTAACTAATGCATCGACACACACGATAATTTATCTTCCGATCGGACCACGCCCGTGGCGTCGATAGGTTAACTTAGCGTACAATAATATATTTTACTTAGGCGTGAAGGAGTAAAAAGAAGAGTCAGTCCTCCCACCTTAAGCCGATATATTTTGTTGTTTGCCGAGCTGATGCGGCTCGATTTTATAACTTTGTTGCACGAAATTTTTTTCTAACTTAGCCATTCGAGCACTTCTTGTTTCATTGAACTACTCAATCGATTCCGGTCTACCGTGCCCAAGTTCCAGCCCATTTCGAGGCGATAATTTGGTTTTACGGACCCGTTGCAAATGAGATATAATGCCGACCTCTAATATTTTAGCATAAATGGATAGCCTGCACATAAAACCAACTAAAATCAATACTTGCATCGATACGTACTTGCGCCTTGGGTCGATTCGATTTCTTAGAATCTTTCAGCCGACTCAACGCACTTATCCTTCGGGGCAATGCAGCACTTCGTATCGATTCAACTCGATGCATTCTTTGGGACAATACAACTCTTCGCATCGACTTAGTTCGATGTACTGCTCGGGATAACGTAACTCTCGTATCGATTCGCATCGATACATTTTATTTGATCAACGCGACTCTTTGAGTCAACGTCTCAGCGTAATGTACCGTATGGAGCGGGGCATTACGTGGGTCGTGACAATCAGTGTTACACTTGCACTCAGCCCACTAGCCCTATCTATTTGAAGGTTACTGGTAAATTCGATCCAGAATGGACTACATCTCAATGGTAAGACAGCAACTTCTCCAGTATAGGTTGCTAGTGCCATTTTTGAGGGTCCCCGAATTATCGGTAATTATGGCGTTACCATTTTCTAGAGTAGGTTGCAAAGCTTTTGAATGAAATGTCCCACAATCATCCATCTTAATTCCCTTCTAGATCAAACGGTTTTGGTAAACGACGATCTCGTTCGAGGGATACCAAAACCTGTGCATAGGTTATCCAAGTCAATGACCATGCAATATATTTCTAACTCATTCAACGAAACATAATCCGAGTTCGAAACTCAGAAATCACATCATCTCATATTACCAATCTTTCATTTAATATTCCATACTTTGATTCAATGTTTCGTGGCATCATGCCTCAACTCAATGTTCAAATGAACATTCCAAGGCAACACACCATATTTAGAAATTTCTTAGTTTCGAACGATATTTGTTCATTTCGTTAACAAAGCCAATCATTTGCATATTAGTAGTTATGTAGCATTTATGCCACAACTACTCACTTCTCACAGAAGTCTACTTTTCGATGTTACGACATTTCTGTGGTGTTGCTCCATAACTGACCACTGCGCGTATGAAGCCATATTTTACAAGTCTTGTACACACACATGTTTTATTACAGCTATCCTATATGTCCCGACTCGTGCATTTGGTGAACTCCACGCTATAGTATTTCAATATTCTACTACTTAGTGTTCAGTGTTCTATGGCTTGTGTATTTGATGCATGCCTTGATATAATCCTTTGACGTTCTATGACTTAGTATTCAACCATCCTCCGACTCGTATACTGAGGCACGCCTCAATAGAGTATTCAATGTTCTATGATTCCTGCACTGAGGCACTCATTAATATCGTGATTCATTAATCTATGATCATGCATTGAGGTACTCACCGAGGTAGTGATTCAATATTCTACTCCGACTCGTGCACTTGATGCACGTTTCGATTCAGTTGTTGAATGTTCTATCTTAGTGCAATTGTTCAACGCACACTACAACTTAACGCATCCGAGCTACACACATGAAAATTTATGACGTTTCAAGCATGCAAGGGTACGTTTTATTATGGCATGTCAGAGTAAGAAAGAAGGGTTAGAGTCCCCCCACCTTTGTCGATTCTCCTATCGTTTCGTCGAGCCGATGTAGCTTGATTCCTTAACTTTGTTGCACGACCAACTCAACTGGCTTAGCCATTCGAGCACTTCATGCTCCTATGAATTACCTAACCGATTCGACCCATCGTGCCTATGCCTCAGTTCGATGCGAGATGATACTTTTATCTTCGACGGACTCCATTTCATAATAAGTTAAAATGTCAATCTCAAATAATTCAGCATAAAAGCCTGCACATGAAACCAACTCAATTAATAATTTATTCAGACCAACTTAATACTTGCATTGATTCTAATCGATACTTCATTGAATCGACTCAACATTTCTTTGGGTCAACTTAACTGTAGTAGTCCCGCTCAGTTCAACCGGAGGAATCGAACAAAACGATGTTTGGACTTTTCTATACGACGACTTGCTCGAAGTTCCACTAAGATGGCTCCTCACTAAGGTGGGTAGCTTTGATGAACTTGCCTCAGCTTGGCCTTTATACTAATAAATAAATGTTTTTAATTACACTGAGTAGGTATGCTAATAAAAGATACGAACCCACATAGCTAATGGGAATAATCATGCTCTGAGTCAAATTTTGTAGACCATGAAAGTATTGAACTTGATGCCTAGATTGCATTTCACGTTGGATTTTTAATTGTTGGCACTCAATCTTTCGATCCCACGACTTGGGTCAAGTAAGGAGTTTTATGTTGTCACTTAGACTATCGACTGTTGTTATAGTCTATATGTTCCCACGGCATCAAAGGACATTCCCATAGTTTTATTGCCACTTTTTCTATGGTATCAAAGCTTGTCACATAGAGTATGACTTGGTTGGTGGCACTGCATGAAACACGATTGGGTCAAGTTAAGCATGAAGGCTATTAAGTAGTCGTTCCTGGGTTTGAGGCAGAAGATTTTGATATGGTAACATGGAAGTTCTTAGGCCACGGCTCCATATATAGAAACCAGCTAGCATAGTCAACGCTGACTGTGCTGACAGCGGGCCAGCATCTGCTGATTAGGCACTGACTGGTATGCTAACTAGATAAATGTTGATTTAAATTCAAAAAATTATTTAAAAATTAATTTAACTCTAAATAAATTGTAGAAAAATCCAAAACAAATTCTAGAAAATTCTAGAAAATATTTCTAAGTGTATAGAACCTAAATAAAAATACTATATCTCAAAATATCATCGTGTGACCACACATTAAATTCCAGAAGTTTATGAAAAAATAAATTCTATAGGTTTTAATTATCTAAAAAATTTCAAAAACTCCAAAAAAAATCCTATAATATTCTAGAAAATATTTCTAGTCATCTAGAGCCCAAATAAAATATTTGGTCTTAAAATACCCCCGAATGACTTTATAGTAAATCATGAAAGTCCTTAAAATTAATAAACTCTTAAATATTAAATACCTAAAAATATCTAAAAATTATCAAAAAATATAAAATAGACAAATAATATATCTAGGACTACCTGGAGACCATAGTAACCATAAGTAACCTAATTTTCCCATACTTCACCTATAGTCTTACGTACGACCTCCTTGTGATTCTAAAACAAATCCTAGAAAAAGGAAGTAGGCACTACATACTATCTCCCTTAAAATATTTTTGTCCTCTATATAAATATATAACCTCTATAGGCAAATCTAAAAATAATTTCTAGACTAGATTATAGAGAAATAAAAATCCAAGGATAACTAAATCAAACATACTATCAAATAACTAGGCATACACCCTATTTAATAACTATAACTATTGAAGGCTTTAAGAAAATCTAATTAGTTTATCTATACCTACATAAAGAAAGTGATTAGACAATGGAAGGATTCAAGCAGGATGCAAGTCAAGGGATAGATAGAAGTCAAAGACATAGATCAATAACGTATCAAAGCATGTGGAGGAGATCCTTAAGAGTATAATCCTATTTGTGGATAATGTGAACCTCTCCTAATATTATTATAATATCTAACTTCAACTCTATTCATAGGACCGCAGTAGCACGACTAACTTAAGTACTACCATGAGTTCGCAATTGCAAAATTGGATCTGCATGGGCCACCACGATAACTTGTCACAACCCGCTCCCACTTTTGGGATACGAGTACGTAGCCAAGTTCAGCACACGCTGTAGCATCGACGGTAATATGCTGTCTATAATAACTTGGTCCACAACAAGAACAATATGCACATAACATCTACATCTAAACTATCAAAGATAATATCCAATAGTCTCAACAATAAACTAAAGAAAACTGTCAAAATAATCCACTACAACTCAGATAGTCTCGAAAACAAAGCCGGTAGCAGAAAAGTAAACCAGAATCCAAAAATATGACTACTAACTAATGGAAAAGCATAAGAAAAAAATAATAATACTAATTAGTATTAGTGCCAGAATCTGGTACGTCAGTAATGCCAGTGTCGCCAACATGCACACTGTAGACCTCAGGATAGATGACGTCATCTAAAGCTGAAAAATAATTATCCAATCAGGATTGGAGCAAGATCACTGTCATACTACACTAAACAATATAATATACAAGCATGAAAGAATAACCATAAAAGGAAGGATAACTATAGACATGGCATGATACAATACGATAAGAAAAAAACAATTATAAAAAGATAATATGTAAGTAGACTCGATGGAAGAAGAATAATTTAACAATAAGCAACAAGAAATCTCGTGTACTGTGTGTTTTAGATACTAGCTTTCTGCATGTAGACGACTTAGGATATATGTCAATCATACGTGTGGTGCACAATTGATATTATTTAGATTGTACAGGTAACATAGATCACGTGCATCCATCCACAACTTACAAGAAAATATGTTCACTATATATAACAATACAGGCAAACTGGATAAACAGGTAATCATAATACAACGTGGTGAACAAGTATAACCGGTGAACATAAACAAGTAACTGGAGAAGGACTATGCTCGTGCAAAAGTAATCAATCATGATGAATCAATAATAATGGCAACGGGATATGTGAAGAAGTAACCATGAAAAGACGGTATAAAGATACATGCAGTACAAAATAAAGGTAAAATAGTACCATAGTGAAACTTGCCTGATTTGTTGGACAAACCGTTTTCATAAGTCAAGGACGAGAGAAAATCCAGCCTATAAGCTACCAAC